>ML792832.1:28770-59676 GCA_009831015.1 Picea engelmannii
TACTTGGATAGAGTGTAATCCCAAGATATCTGGAAACTCATTAATTTGCCAACCATTCGAACTCCAACTCATCCTTCTAGAAGATTCCTTCTAGAAGGATCGAGAACTTATTCATTTTCTCCCTTCAGAAGTATTTCCGCACCCTGACCATTAACACAGTGCGGAAAGTCCGCAGTCAGGATGAATGCAATATGCGGAAATTAAGTATTTCCGCAGGATAGTATATAGGTAACCAGCGTACTATCTTCAAAATATGACTTTGAGAAAATAACAAGTGTAACTTTCTTCTGGAAAATGTTCTTAATGAAGAGTTAGATCTTCCATCACCATGTCATTATCATGTCATCATCTCGATAACCAAAAATGTGGATAACAAAACTGACCACTAAGAAACAGGGCCTGTACACCCCTCTTCCTAATCCTGACAGGCCATGGGAATCCATCTCAATGGACTACATGTCGGGCCTCCCATCCACCAAGCGGGGAAATGACTGTGTTTTTGTGGTTGTTGATCATTTTTCTAAGATGGCGATTCTGGTTGCCTGCAAGAAGAGCATCACAGCAGAGGCCACTGCCAAGCTCTTCTTTGAACGAGTTTGGGTACATTTTGGAATCCCACAAACCATTGTATCAAATTGGGATAGTTGAATTCTCAACACATTTTGGTCGAGCCTCTGGTCACTGCTGGACACCAAGCTCACCAAATCCACGACCTTCCATCCCCAGATAGATGGCCAAACCGAGGTTGTAAATCAAATGATTGTGCACATCCTTCACATGTATAATTCAAATAACCCTCGCACATGGGATGAGATCCTTCCCTATCTCCAGCATAGCTACAACCGAGCCTTCCATAGCTCAACAGACCACAACCCCTTTCAAGTGGGGTTGGGATTCCAACCATTGGGTCCCATAGATGTTGCACTTCCCCTTGCGGTCACTTCGACTGACTCATCTCCTGCTCCAACTGAAGCTAACAAAGCCACCTAGTTCATTGAGTGGATCTAGCACATCCGCCAACAGGTTCAGGATATCCTACATAAGTCCAATGACAAGTACAAACAGGGCCATGATCAACATCGGGTGCCGCATAAGTTTCAGGTGGGTGACAAAGTTTGGTTGCACTTGCAGAAAGAACGCCTTACGGGACCCCATCGGAAGCTTCGCCCACTCCGTTATGGATCGTACACTATCACCAAGGCCCTGGGGGATAATTCTTTTGAGTTCAACATTCCTCCTTTCCCTTGCCTGCACCCAATGTTCAACATGGATCTCCTTTGCCCTTATTTCCCACCATTATTGGACACCTCAGAAGTAGCAGAACAACTGACACCAACAAAGCTCAACCCCGACTGCATACACCAGGCATTCAATGATCAGATCGTGGACAGACAGATCAAGGGCACACGACAACAAAGGATCCAGCTTTATCGAGTCGTCAAATCAGGGCAGCTCCTGCACCAAGGCAAGTGGCTCACCCGGGGCCAAATTCAGTAGAAATTTCCTCATCTAATGGGGGACCTCAACGCAATTGAGACCATTGCTTCCTAAGGAGGGAGGATTGATCCAGATGGATATCGGTGGCCACCCACCTTTTCCAACTAACTCAAAACAACTTTCTGACATTTTTGGCAATTTACTATTTTTAGCAGTTTTTACTTCCGAGCCCATTTTGAGGGCCTAAATGAAGGTTTTTCGGTATCGAGCTCCTCAATGATATCTAAAGGCATGATTGAGCCTCCAAAATGAATATCCTCGATGATACCTTTCCAATGGGCTATCACATTCCTAAAACGAAGATCGTATGCAAAAGTTACGACCCCGGGAAGTTGATGTACTAGCTTACCCAAACGGGGCCCACATGACTTTTGGCGCTTCATCTCCTAGGGTTAGGTTTTTGGATGTCTAGGGTTTTTGGCATTCTTGCTTATTGTAAAAAGGCCTTCAGAGCCTCATTGTAACCTTCTTCTTGTGAATGCGTGCTGCCGTCACATCTCTTCTCAGAGATAAGCTGCCACCATTCCAACAAGCTTGTTTCCGCTGCATTTTACAGTTTCATCTTATTTCGTTATTGAATAGAAAACCAGTTTTATTGTATCTCTGTTATTTTGTGTTAAGCACATGTTAATAATCTGTATTCATTTCATTTTGCTCATAAAATCTAGATCACATACCAATCATTGTAGATTTTAACCTTGTATAATAAATTATTGCAAATGGTTTCTTAATAAAAAAATAAATACACACACACACACACACACACACACACATTAGATAGAGCTTTTACCCTAGAAACCCAAACCGGGAAAACCAACAACATGTTTAGAGTCGCACCTCTAATATTTTATTCATCATATATCTTCATTGTTTACAATACAATATATATAGGATCCTGCGGCATCCAAAACCCTAATCCACTGACTCGGATTAGTTAACAACCCTAATTCCTTAACCAAAATTAGAAAACCATCGACAAAAACCATGTGCCGAAAAACACTAAAAAACAGACGCAAAAACCACCAATTTTTTTTTTTTGAGGGCGTTTCCCCCAAACCCCCTCGCACTTGACGCAACACAAACACTAGGTTTAATTATGCAAAGAATATAACACATACCCAACATTCTCCCACTTATTGTTTTCTTTCCATATATGGGATTACAAAATTACATGGTCAACAATCTAGGGCAACAATGGCCATTGTTTCTCTACACCAGGAGAAGTTCTTGGTGCTCACAGACTTTGCCAATGAATCTGCAACATTCTTCAAACTATCCACGTTCATCAACAACGCCTTCTTGTCTTCAACCATGTCTCTCACAAAGTTATATTGAACATCAATTTGCTTTGTCTTTGAATGATAAGTATGGTTATTCGCCAGGAAAATTGCACTATGATTGTCACAATCTATCCTTACAACTTGTTGTACAAACCCAATACCTGAACACAATCTATGTAACCATACTATTTCCTTGCTTGCATTAGTGGTTGCCATGTATTCAACTTCTTTAGTTGAGAGTGCCACTACAACCTATCTTTTTCTCATCCAACCAATTGCTTCTCTAAACAGGTTAAAGACATACCCACTTGTAGATCTTCTGCAATCCAAATCTCTAGTTCTGTCTGCATCAATAAACCCATGTATGTCCAACACTCTATCCAATCCTGGTATCCCTTGGTAGCACAATCCATAACTAGTAGTGCCACGCAAATACCTGAAAAGTTCTTTATTATGGTTCAATGCTCCTTCCCTAGTTTTGACATGTACCTGTTTAAAACTCCCACTGCATAGGCAATGTTCGGTCTAGTACAAATCATTGCATACATCAAACCACCAACCAAACTAGCATATGGAACATGGGACATGTCCTCTTCCTCTTTTTGTGTCTTAGGACACTAATCCACATATATCTTTACACCTACATGAATAAGAACCATGACTGGTTTACATTCATGCATATTAAACCTATGCAATATTGTCTCGACATATTTCCTCTAATTTAACAAGAGCTTATTGTTTGTTCATTCTCTTTTAATTTCCATACCCAATATGAAATTTGCAGCACCAAGATCCTTCATGTCAAATTTAGAGGACAACCGATTTTTCACATCTTGGATAATCTCCCCGCCGTTTCCTATCAACAACATATCATCCACATACAAGAACAAATAAATAAGATGATCACCAATTAATTTGAAATACAAACATTGAAGCCAAGTCCCAACATATAAGTATCAAATTTTTGATACCACATCCTTGGTGATTGCTTTAACCCATACATGGACTTTTTCAACTTGCATACTAGCTATGTCTTTCCCTTCATAGCAAAGCCTTATGGCAGCTTCATGTAGATTTCTTCTTCCATATTCCCATGTAGGAATGAAATCTTCACATCCATCTATTCTACTTCAATATCAAAAGCAGAAACAACAAATAAAGAAATCTAATAGAACTTAACTTGGCATCAAGAGAGAATTTTTCACCCAAGTCAATTCCCTCTACCTGGGAATAACCTTTTGCTACTAACTGAGCTTTGTATTTATCTACTTTATCTTCTACATTCAACTTTTTTTAAAAACCCATTTGTTTCCAATAGGATTTCTTCTAGTCGACAATTCCGCTAGAGCCCAAGCCTCATTTGTGTCCAAGGCTTCCATTTCTTCAACCATGGCCTTTTTCCATAGTTTTCCAACCTTTGAATCCACTGCCTCTCTAACAGTTCTAGGATCATCATCAATAATAAACAAAGCAAAATTTGAATGGAAATCAAGTGGATTATACCTTTCTTTTTGCATTCTTTTCCGAACTGATCTCCTTAATACTGGAGAATGGGGATCTTCTTCTTCTTATTCCTGCTCTTCTATAGAGTCTGATTCATTATCCTTCAACTCAAAAACTATTTTCTCTGGTTATTACTCCCTTGGTAGGACTTCCTATTTGACAACATATTTAAATTATCTAAATACCACATCTCGGCTATACAATACCTTCTTAGTTTCTATGTTCCAAAGCTTATAACCTTTCAAACCATCTTTATACCCAATAAAGATACACTTTTCATCCTTTTAATCCAGCTTACTCATGTTTTCCTTTGGAATGTGAACGTAAGTATCACAACTGAATACCCTGAGATGTGTAAGAGAGGGTTTCTTATTAGTCCATACCTCGTGTGGAGTCTTGTCATATAGCGTTGATGAGGATGATCGATTGACCAGGTAACATGCAATACCCACTACCTCTGCCCATAATTCTTGTCCTAACTTGACACCATCGAGCATGTTCCTTTCTTTTTCCATCAACATCGTGTTCATCCTTTCTGCAACTCCATTATGTTGAGGTGTGTATGGAGTAATTTTCTACCTTTGATCCAGGTGAATATTGGTGGCCACCCACCTATTCCAACTGGCTCCTCTTGTCAATTTTTAGTTCAACACGTTCTTCTGTACTTCTTTGTAATTATGGGTTTTACACTTCTGGGGCTGTCTGAATCCCTACACATCTTCCAGGTGGATACTGGTGGCCTCTCACCTAATTCAACTGGCTTATTTTGTATGTTTTCATGTCAGCACATCTTGTTGTACTTCCAGGACTGTTTTGCAGCCCTGAACAATGTTTTTTTGACTCATCACAGTCAAATTGTAGATAGAGTCAAAGTTTAATGACGTAATGTGTAGTTCTCTAAAATACCTTTCCAACTGGCTATCACGCGCCTAAAATGGAGGTCGTATGCAAAATGTACGACCCCAAGAAGTTGAGGTACCAACTTACCGATAAGGGCCCACATGACTTTTGGCGTTTCACCTCCTAGGGCTAGGTTTTTGGATGTCTAGGGTTTTGGCATTCATGAGTAATATTAAAAAGGCCTATGCAGCCCCATTGTAATCATTCTGCTCAAACAAATGCGTGTAGCAGCCACATCTCTTCTCAGAGATAACTACCACCATTTGAGCAAGTGTTTCAGTTCTGCAGTTTTACAGTTTTAGCCTATTTCATTTATTTAATAGAAGATATTGTTCACTGGATATTTGAGTTGTTCTTCATATCTTTGTGTTTATTGTATTCAATTTGTTAATCAATTCGTTCCGCTCCTAAATCTGGATCAGTGGTATCCGAGTGGTTTGCTCTTCATTTATTTTTCTTTGTGCATGTCCTCGACAAGATCTGGGTACAAGAAGTTGGGACTCGAACCAATTGATCCATTGGAAGATCGGTCGCGCGAAGCCCAAAAATAACCCATTGGAGACGAAAAGAAAGATGATGGAGCAGGAGATCCTTTTAAAATATTGGTCGAGGAATCCCTTACATGACAAAGGATTAAAATGATCGACAACTTTGCATAGATCCTTCAGCGGTTGCCCACATGAGAAGCATCTTCATCAGGCGACCATGAAACCCCCTTCAAGGTACAGTTAAATTTTGATATTCCATTATTTTAAGGATTGATAGATGCGGATGTTGTAGATAAATGGTTGAATCTACTTGAAGGGTATTTTTCGGTCCATAATTTTTCTGATAAGGAAAATATTACTTTTGCACTCCTAAAGATCGCCCCCCATGTTAAGGACCGGTGGGACACTTACTTTGAGCAAAGGGCCATAGAGGAATCTACAATATTTGTGGTTTCCCCTACATGGGATTCCTTCCAGGATGCCATTAAATAATAATACTACCCTGTTGGAAGCTATGAGGACCAATACACCAGATGGACCACCCTACGTTAAGAAAGGGACTAGACAGTACCAGATTTCACCAATATTTTCCATACCTTGCGAATCAATTTGGGTATCAAAGACTCTGAGCGACATCTGGTGCTCAAATACCATAATTTTTTGCATAGATACATTCAAACAGAAATGGATTTTCTAGACATCGCCTCATTGTGTATGACTTATAGATATGATGTCAAGGTCGAGCAGAAATTTAAGCACAAGAGGCTTGAGTTTGGATCTGCAAACTCCTCACAGCCGAAGCAGGGAAAAGGCAGCCCCAACCCACATAGCAAGAGACATAGCAAAGATGACCACTCTCAGGTTAACTAGTCCAAGCCGCAACACAAGAAGGGCAATGAGAAGACAAAGAAGGGCATGAGAAAATTGTGTGAATACCATAAAATCCCTTGGCACAACATTGAAGAATGTCGCTCAAAGTAGTCACTCATGGTCAAGCTAAAGGCTTCTGAGTCAGAGGTTGATTTTGATTCCAAATCAAATCCAGAAGGAGGGAAGCAGTTTATCAATTTTGAACCCAGTGCCACTGTCGCTACCACCAAAGTCCAACGAAGTTAACCATAAGAACCAGAGGAAGGGGAACACCTCTTTCACTGACATATGTGGGTAAAGGGGGCTCCACTTCATTCAATTATCGATAGCGGCAGTCAAAAGAACCCGATCTCAGTAGAGGTCGTCAAGCGGTTGGACCTACTGGCGACACCGCACCCGCAACCCTACACCATCGGTTGGCTTCGCCAAGGAAGATATCTATGTGTCAACCAACAATGTCGTCTGCCCTACAAAAACAAGCCCTTCAAAGATGAGGTATTATGTGATATTTCTCCCCTTGAAGTTTGTGATGCTCTTTTAAGACAAGCATATTTGTGGAAGTGTCATGTTGTGTATGAGTTTAGACCCCGCAATGTTATTATTACTTTGGGTAGACAATTGTACAAGATACCATAGGTAGAGTCGCCTACTGCTATTTCGTTAATCTCTGCTAAGCAATGCAGTAAGGTCAATTCACAGACCGAGAAGTTCGTCTTATTTGTGATCCGTGCTCACAGTAAGAAGAAGGTCGTCGCCACATTCATGGCCTCTACACAGAGCCTCTCTTTGCAGCAAAAGTAAGTGGACGGGATCGTGTAAGAATACAAAGACATCTTCTCCTCACCCATTGGGGTACCGATGCATTTCGAATCCAGACATCGAATTGATCTAACCCCCGATGCACCTATGCCTAATGGACCATTCTATCATTGCTCGCTGATGGAAAATGACAAAATCAAGCGTTAGATCCAAGAGATTATTCAAAAGGAGCACATCAGACCCAACTCCTCCCCTTGCGGAAGCCCAATTTTACTGGTGCAGAAGAAGGACAGGACCTGGCAACTCTGCATTGATTACAGAGCATTAAACAAAATCATAGTAAAAAACTGATACCCAATTCCCAAGATTGATGACCTTCTAGACCAACTCAACAGGGAAAAGTTCTTCAGCAATATTGACCTAAAGTCTGGTTACCACCATATTCCCATCGAACCAACTGATGTCTTGAAGACAACTTTCAAATCTAAAGAAGGTCTCTTCTAATGGTTGGTCATGCCTTTTGGCCTAACAAATGCACCAACCACTTTCATGAGGTTGATGGATGATGTATTGAGACCCTTCACCAACTCTTTTGTGGTGGTATATTTGGATGACATCCTCATCTTCAACAGAACTTGGGAGGAGCACATGTGGCATATTCAACAGGTTTTGAGCACTTTGCGACAACACAAGCTATATGCCAACTTGGAAAAATTTTCCTTAGGCATGAACATAGTCCAATACTTGGGCTACATTGTTGATGAGCATGGGGTATATGTCGATCCCGCTAAGATCCCAGTCATTCATGACTAGCCAGCCCCGACCACACTAACCAAGCTTCAGAGCTTCTTAGGACTAGCCAATTTCTACCGATGGTTCGTGTTGGGATTCTCGCATATTGCATGGGCCCTCAACCACGTGACCAAGGGTGGTGGTAGGGAAAAGTTCATGTGGGATAAGGAACAACAATGAGTATTTGATGATCTGAAGAATCGCTTGTGCTCAGCTCCAGTACTCTCCTTGCATGATCTGCAACAGCCGTTCAAGATTAAGATTAATGCATATGACTATGTTGTAGGCACAATTCTCACTCAACACGGTCATCCGGTGGCATACCATAGTGAGACACTCTCAGATACTATCCGGAAATACCCCACCTATGAGAAGGAAATGTATTCCCTTGTATAAGTCTATCGTCAATGGAAACATTACATTCTGGAAAAAGGAGACAATCATCCACACTGATCACAAGCCTCTATAGTTCATACAGACACATGGGAAGTTTCAGAACGACTACCATCAGAAGTGGTCCACCTACTTGCAACAGTTCCATCTCAAAATCAAGTATAATACAGGGAGCACAAATCGTGTCGTTGACTGCCTTAGTCGACCTCCCGTAGCTGCACTCATCGCTGTGCTCCATTCATATGGACATGAGGCATCTGAGTGGCCCCAAATTTATCCTCAAGATCTGGACTTCACCACCACCTATTAGCTCTTGGGTACATGTGCGACTGTCACCGATTTTCACATTCATGATGGGTTGTTATTCCATCTGGGCCATCTTTGTGTTCCTACAAGCGAGCATGCAAAGATGATTTGGGAAGCCCAATACAGTCGGGTGGCAGGACATTTTGGCATGGAGAAAACTGTGGTTGTTCTCTAGAAATATTTTATTGGCCAAAACTTCGACAAGATGTCAACAAGTATATAATATCTTGCATTGCATGTGCCATTGTCAAGCCATCCATCAAGAAGAAAGGCTTATACACCCCTCTTCCTACCCCCGAGAAGCCTTGGGAATCCATCTCGATGGATTACATGTCTGGCCTTCCGTCCACCAAGCAAGGCAATGATTGTGTATTTGTGGTCGTTGATCAATTTTCGAAGATGACCATCCTCACATTTTGCAAAAGAACATCACAACGACAAATACTTCCAAGCTCTTCTTCGAACGAGTGTGTGTCCATTTTGGGATACCACAGACCATCATCTCCTATTGGGACAATAGGTTCCTCAACACATTTTGGTCGAGTCTCTGGTCACTATTGGACACCAAGCTCACTAAATCCACCGCTTTCCACCCCCAAGCAAACAACCAAACATAGGTCATCAATTAGATGATTGTGCACATCCTACACATGTACAACTCTAAGCATCTGCGTACATGGGATGAGAGTCTCCCCGATGTTCAACATAGTTACAACATGGCTCTCCATAACTCCACCGACCATAGTCCATTTTAGGTGGGACTGGAACCCTTGGGTCCCATTGATGTTGCAGTATCTATGGAAACTACACAGAAAAAATCTTCCCATGTTCAGTCTGAGACAAACAAAGCCACCAAATTCATTGAGTGGATTCAGCACATCCACCAACAGGTCCAGGAGATTTTGAAAAAAGCTAATACTAAGTACAAGAAACTCCATTATCAACACAGGGTATCGCACCGGTTTTAGGTAGGAGACAAGGCCTGGTTACACTTGTAGAAGGAGCATCTTACAAGACCCCATCAAAATCTCCACCCACTTTGCTATGGGCCTTACACCATCACCAAGGTTGTGGATAACAATGCTTTTGAGCTCAACACTCCACCATTCCTTGGATTGCACCCAGTGTTCAATGTGGACCTCCTCCTGCCATATTTTCCACCATTATTGGACACCTCATAGA
The DNA here is from genome assembly GCA_009831015.1 of Picea engelmannii. Classification (NCBI taxonomy): domain Eukaryota; kingdom Viridiplantae; phylum Streptophyta; class Pinopsida; order Pinales; family Pinaceae; genus Picea; species Picea engelmannii. The sequence continues at coordinate 38,741 of ML792832.1, forward strand.
TAGTAGAACAACTGACACCAACAAATCTCAACCCTGACTGCATGGAGCATGCATCCACTGATTAGATAGTGGACACACAAGTCAAGGGCATTCGCCAACAAAGGATCCAACTTTATCGGGTTGTAAAGGTAGGGTAGCTCCTACACCAAGGAAAGTGGCTCACCCGAGGAGAAATCCAGCAGAAGTTTCCTCACCTGATGGGGGAACTCAACACAATGGAGACCATTGCTTCCTAAGGGGGAGGATTGATCCAGGTGGATATTGGTGGCCACCCACCTATTTTAATTGGCACCTCTTGTCATTTTTTAGTTCAACACGTTCTTCTGTACTTCTTTGTAATTGTGGGTTCTACACTTTTGGGGTTTTCTGAAGCCCTACACATCTTCCAAGTGGATACTAGTGGCCTCTCACCTAATCCAACTGGCTTACTTTGTATGTTTTCATGTCAACACATCTTGTTGTACTTCTAGGGTCGTTTTGGATCCCTAAACAATGTTTTTTTGACTCGGCACAATTAAACTGTAGACGAAGATAGAGTTTGAAAACGTAATGTGTAGTTCTCTAAAAGACCTTTCCAACGGGCTATCACGCGCCTAAAACGGAGGTCATATGCAAAATTTACAACCCCGGGAAGTTGAGGTACCGACTTACCCATAGGGGCCCACGCGACTTTTGGCATTTCACCTCCTAGGCTTAGGTTTTTGGATGTCTAGGGTTTTGGCATTCATGAGTAATATTAAAAAGGCCTCTGGAGCCTCATTGTAATCATTCTGCTAAGACATATGTACGTAGCAGCCACATCTCTTCTCATAGATAGCTACCACCATTCGAGCAAGTGTTTCAGTTCTGCAATTTTACAGTTTCAGCCTATTTCATATATTCAATAGAAGATATTGTTCATTGGATATCTATTTTGTTCTTCATATCTCTGTGTTTATTGTATTCAGTTTGTTAATCAATTCATTTTGTTCCTAAATCCGGATCAACCTTGCTATACTGCACTTCTTACAAAATTCTTTGAATTCATTTCCGCATAATTCTCCACCGTTATCCTTCCTCAACACCTGAACTCTCTTCTCTGTCTTATTCTCCACAAAAGCCTTAAACTCTTTGAATTTTTCAAAAACTTCTTATTTCTTCTCGAGGAATAAATCTATGTATTCCTTGAGAAGTCATCTATAAATGAGACATAGTACATAGATTTTCCCAGTGATGGAACCAAGACAGGTCCAAACACATCATTGTGCACCAACTGTAAAATTCCCTCTGCCCTCATTGCACCAGAGGGGAATCTTACTCGATTCTGATTCCCATATATGCAATGTTCACAGAAATCAAATTCAAGAGAGTAGTTAAATATACCTCCAACCATACCTTTACTATGTAGTACTCGAAGGCCCTTCTCTCCTATATGTCCCAGTCTTTGATGCCATAGCATAGTCTTTTCTCTAGAGATTGTAAGAGTTTTTTATTCTTCAACTCCCTTCTCATGAACAACATAATTGTTGCACTTGTCACTAATAATGCTGCCAAGTAACTTGTACAAGGTTCCAATTCAAACTCCCTTCAACAACACCATTTCCCCTTGAACCATCCTGCAGGTTTCTTTCTCAAACACTATTTTTACCCTTGCATCATTTATTTTGCTTCCATAAATTGAATTTCTGGCCAACCTTGGGATGTGCAGAATGTTAGAGTGTGTTCTAATCCTTCCATCCTGTTAACCCCTAGATTTTCACTCTTGAAAATCTTGAGGGTTAAGATCCAACATGCATTATTTTGGCTAGCATTATGAGATTCTGCTAGTGTTAGTACTTGTGGTTAGTAGAGGTTGGTTTCCATTGGAGACATGTATATGAATGGTACATGGTTATTTTGTTCAAAGGTAGAGTTAACTTGGTTTCCCATGCATTTTGAGAGAGATGTCTACATAGAACAAGTGTTCCTACTTTTTAGGAGACACAGTTTGAGTGGGTCTCTTGACAGTTTGGAGCAGTTATGAGCATACATGGATGGTCCTTGCATGATTCTAAGCCCGATAACACTTTTCTGGGCGACATGCAAGAACTTTCTATTTTTAGTAGTTTGAGTTGCATGCCCTAGATTTAGATTCCGAGAACATATTACTGATCCTTGAGACATTCTAAGTCCTTTGGATCTTTTCTTGGATGATTTGGCACAAATTTCTATTTTTAGCAAGTTGAGCACCATGGCTCGCATATCGATCCTGATTGCGGATTCAGATTACTTGCGAAAAATCAAATCCAATGAGTATAATATCATGGACATGCGAGGAATTTCTATTTTTAGCAGTAGACACATGATGGTGGTCTCCTAGTCATTCCGAGCATTTGTGGAGAGTTTGGGTAAGTTTCGATAAGTTTCAAATTCTTAGGACCGGATGGCTATTTTTGGAAATTTCTATTTTTATCAGTCATTGTCATCTCTAGCAGTGACAAGTGGCAAGCTCAGATTTTGACATGTGGAATCTACACAACATCATGGACCAAGGGCACATTTTCCAAGGATTATGCATTAAATGAGAATTAATTAAACTAAAGAGGTGGCACACGGGTGAGGTGGAATTTTTAAAGAGAAAGTTTAGCCTCTCAATACTAATTTTTCTGAGTCTATTCCTCTCACTTTCCATGCAATCAGTTTCTAAAAATTCTCCCTAAATTGCTTTTAAACACAAAATTTCTAAATTTTAGGAAATCCCTAAAAAATAGGGTGAATTTCCCTTTAACTCATAACTCCCTCATCCCTTGGCCAAATTTAGCAATCTAACATGCGTTGGAAAACTAAAATTATTCTCCATACATTGTCACTCATAACTCACCCATGTTCATTACTCACTCACACTTATTCCCTCATGCACATTAACTCCTATTTTACTCACACTCCTCTCTTATATATTGGATGGTCTTCATTAGTTATTCACCGGTTCTTAGCAACAACTAGCATAGTGTTTCTTTCTCGTTCTTCTCTCTCTCTCTCTCTTAGTCTAGTGACTCTTCTTTGAGTAAAGTGATCATTGTATTGGTTTTGAAATTTCCAATTGTGGTTCAACCAACCCTCTTGCAAGCCTATCAATAAAGAAATCGAGTGTTTGTGTTCTAATCATGTTTCTTGTCGATGTTTTGTGAATTTTGCAATCTGATTTGTCATTCTCCTTAACTATTCATTGTGATTTTATTGATATTTTGAGTAGCTTTCTGTTCTATTTATATTCCATATTCATTGTGTTAACTTTGAAGGATCCCTCCAAGTGAAGAAATCATATTTTCCTATCATTTTGGACAGTTTTGACATGCTTTCCAAGACAAACAACTCGTTGATTTTGGTTTACACGCAGAAAATCAGTCTTAAAAGACAACGACAAGGTACCAAGGGTGCCTAGGGACTCCCCCCAGAGGCTAGCAAGAACTAGCCCAAATGGAGAGGGGTTTATGCCATGACAATTTGGGGTTATTTATTCTTGAATTAGCCAAGTTTTCATCGTTGTTATAACATGTCTATCAACTCAATTGGAGGGTGGAAATTTGTGCTAACAAATTGGCGTCATTGTCGGGGAACGTCGGCCTTTGTAACAATGACATAGATGAGTTTTTTACTTTAATCCCTTTATTTTTCCTAACTCACCTGACGACTCTATAGGATAGAGGGACAAATCCATAGGGGACTTACACGCAGACCTCTCGGTTTCGATTCCCATACAAGGTCTAGTTTAGAGCTTCAACAAACCCTAACATCCTTTCTCAGAACAAGACTATCCCTTCACCAAGAACTCCTCTTAAAGTTTGTAAGTGTATGAGCTCTTAGGTAAGTTCTTTTTTGACGAACACTATGGTGAGTGTATCTTCGACCTCTTCATCTTTCGTTTTATTTCCATCTCGAGCTAGTAGTAGGGTAGCAACTGTGATTTTTTCTATCCAAGACTAACAATATGGATGTAATTGTGAGACCACCAATAAGGTGGAGATTTTTTGCCTTTGACCTACTAATTTTTGTTGCATTCCCATATTATCCCCATGATTTACCTACACATAAATGGCTTAAACACATACCTTTGTTTGCAAGGAGGTTGGAAGAATCAGTTGAGGATCACTTGGGTAAATTTTTGCAAGTGGTGGGTGATTTTGATGTGGAACATGAGGATGTGGTGATGAGGATGTTTATGTCAAACCTTGAGGGGGAGGCAAGAGCATGGTACAAGTCCCTTCTCTATGCTTCCATTGATGAATGAGATTCCTTCCAAGTGAAATTGATTGAGAGATGGGAAAATACACATGACATTTTCTTCTTATGCACAATTTTTTCAATTATTAAAAAGCATGAAAGTGAAGTTGTTTTCCAATTTAATGCTCGTTTTTCCAAGTTTTACAATCGAGTTCCTCACAGAGTAAGGCCTAACGAAGATGTTTCTATGACTTAATATCTTGAGGCATTTGATGGTATTTTTAGTGTTTTTCTCAGGAATGAAGACCCTCAAAATCTGGAGGAAGTGCAAGCTGTCACTATCAAGATAGGAAGAAGTTATATTGTAGCTTGTGAACTCCCTCTGATCCATGTCCCAAACCAATCAGTGAAGGTAACTCCACTCGATGATATTCAACCATTAGTTGTTATAGAAGTGCACAGAGTCTGTGTTATTGAAGATGAACCACAACTTGCACCATATCAAGTTCCCAAAGATGAACAAGAGGGTGATAGCCCAATTTTAGATAATCCAGAACCAATAGATGCACCATTTGAGCCTAATGCAGAGTTCAAAGAAGATGAAGGTGAAGATTTGAATACTCAAAATTTTTCGTTGGTTCCTTCCATTAGTGAAGATGAAAAGTTTCAAGAGGAGGAACCACATGTTAACCAAATAGAGATTAGTCAATAGGGGATTTCCTTTGTGTCCATTAAAGTAGAGGCTTCATGCTTGCTTATCACAGTAGTGGTCTGGAAACAACTTGATCAGATACCATTACAACAAGAGGAGTTGCTTTTGGTTTAACCAGAGGATTATGTCCTTTACACTTTGCCTACGATTCCACATCTCGAGGTTGTTCTTCGGGATCTTGAGATTGATCAGGACTTGGATTTTAGAGTTCATCATGACCCAATTGAACTCAGGATGATGGAGGTATTTCAGTAGATAGATTCTAAGAAATATGGCTTTCATGCTTTCACGTTGGTTACTATTGAAATACCATGTTCTAGATCCCAACCAACAACATACGATCAACCAACAACCATCAACTATGCCTTCGCTATGAAGGTGACTTTGGGTCATATGATATTTCATGGTTGGTCGCCCTGGAAGGTTGATTGTGTTGACCTTTCTTGTCAGACTAATCATTTGGTTGTATGGTTACATTAGTCCTTTGAGTATGATGATTTAACCATGGTAGTTCTAAGGTAAAAACTTTTGGGTTTAGGGTAGTTGTTTTCCCTTTCCATGTTATCATTTTAGTAGTTTTAACTTGCTATTTTTTTGGTATTTTTAGGACAATAATTTACTTTTCCTTTGCAATGTATTTTCCCTTCAGTATTTACTTCAGTATTTTGCATAAGTGTCGCTAATTTTGAACCAAGTTATATTAACATGTGGTCATGTCTTGTGTGTCTTTTTTTTTGAATAAATGGTTGTCCATAACTTTATTTATGGGTCAAAATTTGAATGTTTATTTTTCACATGCCGAGCCTTTGTGTCTATCACTAGGGTGAGCATGGATGGGGGTTCCATTTTGTCATTGGTCCCGAAGCATTGAGCCTTTAGGATGAGTAGTTTGAGGAGACACATGAGTGTCTTGTGTCATCTTATGTTTTGTCTCCTCATCTCTTATCATTGAGTCTTCTACTTTGAGTCAATCGCCCCCCCCATCCAACATAGGGATATGGTACCTGGTTCTTTCATCTAGATCTTTTTGATTTATCACTTTGCGCTAAGGGAAGAGAGACATCATTTCTATTCTTCTCAGTAAGTCATCCTGTATCGAATTCGACACATTATCGACAGATGACCCATATGTAGAGCACCTTGGGAGCCATTAGCCTCATTGGTGGTTATCTTGCATACAACAAGGATGAGTGTCATTGGGCCTTGATTGGATGATCCTTGGCACTGTTCGACTTCATAACATATTTCACAGTGTCAGGTTGTGCTCATACCTTAGAACCCATTGTCATTATTGGTGGTGTTCCTTCGCACTAGACATGTGTTTACATTATTGACATCTGATCAAGTGGCTCTCTCCCTTGCGTTGACATCAACACATTTACTGTGGGGAGGGGTGTACATTTGGGTGGTAGCAAGTAGCATATTTGGATGAGACCCCTTGTGTTTCAGTGGGAGGTATATATTGATTTGATTTCATGGCCCAATGGAGAGGCTTTGGTATTACTGGTTTTTCTTGATCAACTTACAGGGCCTTCCTTCCTTCCACACATTTGTAGGGGTACATGGTGGTACATATCTTTTCAGAGCATCATTGGGACATATTACAAAGTTATCACAGATCAATATTGTTACAGACACAAAGATTCATATGGTTCTCGACATCCCATAGGGGGATCCGGTCCCCTTGAGTCACCATTGTTAACCCCTAGATTTTCACTCTTGAAAATCTTGAGAGTTAAGATCCAACATGCATTATTTTGGCTCACATTTCGAGATTATCCTAGAGTTAGTACTTGTGGTTAGCAGAGGTTGGTTTCCATTGGTGACATGTATATGATTAGTACATGGTTATACATTTTGAGAGAGATGTATACATACAACATGTATAGCTACTTTCTAGGAGACATAATTTGAGTGGGTCTCTTGATAGTTTAGAGCAGTGCTATGCATACAGGGATGGTCCGTGCATGATTCTAGGCCCGATAACACTTTTCAGGGTGACATGCAAAGAAATTTATGTTTTTAGTAGCTTGAGCTCCAAGCCCCAGATTCAGATTCTGAGCACATATTATTGATCCTTGAGACATTATGCGTCTTTTGGACCCTTTCCAGGATTATTTGGCACATATTTCTATTTTTAGCAGGTTGAGCACCAGGGCTCGCATGTCGTTTCTGATTACGGATTCAGATTCCTTGTGGAAAATTGAATCTAATGAGTATAATATCATGGGCATGCGATGAATTTCTATTTTTATCCATGTCTATTTTTAGCAGTAGACACATGATGGTGGTCTCCTATTCATTCTGAGCATTTGTGGAGAGTTTGGGTCAATTTCAACAAGTTTCAAATTTTTAGGACACGATGGATATTTTTGGAAATTCTTGTTTTTAACAGTCATCATCATCTCCAGCAGTGACAAGTGGCAAGCTCAGATTTCAATATGTGGCAGAGTATCATGATGATGTGGCATTTACATGACATCATGGACCAAGGGTAAATTTTTCGAGGATTATGCATTAAATGAGAATCAATTAGGATAAAAAGGTGGCACACATGTGAGGTGGCATTTTTTTCGAGAAAGTTTAGCCACTCAAGACCAATTTTTCTCACTCTATTCCTCTCACTTTCCATGCAATTTGTTTCTAAAAATTCTCCCTAAATTGCTTTTAAATGCAAAATTCCTAAATTTTAGGAAATCCCTAAAAAATAGGGCGAATTTCCCTTTAACTCATAACTCCCTCATCCCTTGGCCAAATTTAGAAATCTAACATGCGTTGGAAAACTAAAATTATCCTCCATACACTCTCACTCATGTGCATTACTCACTCATGTGCATTACTCACTCACACTTATTACCTCATGCACATTAACTCCTATTTTATTCACTCTCATCTCATGTATATTGGATGGTCTTAATTGGTTATTCGTCGGTTCTTAGAAGCTGCTAACATAATGCTTCTCTCTCTCTCTCTTAGTCTAGTGACTCTTCTTTGAGAAAAGTTATCAATGTACCGGTTGTGGACTTGCCAATTGTGGCACAACCAACCCTCTTGCAACCCTATCAATAAAGAAATCGAGTGTTTGTGTTATAACCTTGTTTCTTGTCGATGTGTTGTGAATTTTGCAATATGATTTGTCGTTCTCCTTAACTATTCATTGTGATTTTATTGATCTTTTGAGTAGTTTTTTATTCTATTTCTATTCCATATTCATTGTGTTAACTCTGCAAGATCCCTCCAAGTGAAGAAATCATATTTTCCTATCGTTTTTGATAGTTTTGAAACGTTGTCCAAGACGAACAATTCATTGTTTTTTAGGTTTACACGTATAAAATCAATCTTAAAAGACAACAACAAAGTACCAAGGGTGCCTAGGGACTCCCCAAGAGGCTTGTAAACACTAGCCTAAATAGAGACGGGTTTAGCCCGTAACAATTTGGGGCTATTTTCATCGCTGTTATAACAAGTTTATCAACTTAATTGGAGGGTGGAATTTTTTTCTAACACATCCATGAGCTTCAACTTGACTTTTCCTCGTGCTATGGTTTTGGTTGTCAAGTCATCTCCTAGGAAAACATCACCTCCATCATGCCTTTCATATTCACATAACCACTCCCTATGGGAAGTTGTATGAAAGGATGCACCTAAGTCAACCAACCATGCCTCATGGTTTACGTGTTTGTTTGAAGAAGCCAAGTACACATCCCCTCCTTCATCCACATAGATTTTTGCTTTTGTAGAAGGAGCATCTTCGAATCCCTTCCCTCTCTCAACACTTTTGGGTCTACATTTTTCTTGTAGTTCCCTTCTTTTCCACATCTCCAACATACCTTAAAATTTTTTCTAGGAGATTTAGACCTTACCTTAGATTTAGATCTCCCAATTGAGGACTTAGATCTATTTATTTTCTGGGAGCATCCTCTTGCAAATAAGGAATCTATGCTCTAGATTTCCATATTTTTTGCCTCGTCTCCTCTAACAACAAGGATGAGACCACATCATTGAAAGTTAAAGTAGCTGCATTACTACCTATGGCCACAACCATATTATCCCACGAGTCTAGTAAAGAGCACAATAAATGGATACACTTATCTTTATTATAAATCCTAATATCAACAAATAATAGCTGGTATTGAAGGCATTTAGATGCTTTGTCACTAGGTCTCCATCTTTCATCCTCGGTTTGTACAACTTCTTCCTCAAGAACAATTTGTTTACTAGGGATTTAGACTTACACAAAGCCCCTAACTTATCCCATAATGCATTTGTTGTAGCTTCCCTTGACACATTCAATAATATTGAATCTGAGAGACACAACCAGACTATGCTCTTCACCTTCCAATACGACTTTGCCCAGTCTTTTGTTGTCATTCCTTTATGTGCAGTACCTGGATCCACAACAATCCATTGATCTTTGTCCACCATCATGAGCTTCCATAGCTCAAAACTTTGCCCATTAAATTTCTCGATCTCTAATTTTTAACTACTCGCCATTTCTTTTCACCTGGAGAATTGATACTGCAGAGCTCCCACTATAGTAAGGTTTATCATAGACACGAGCCGAACCCTCAGTCACAAAGGTGTCCCCCTGAAGCCAATAACTGCTCTAATAACAAATGTATATTTTAACTTTGTATAATAAATTACTGCAAATGGATTCATAATAAAAACAAAAAAGATACAATGGCGCGCACACACACATTACACAAAGATTTAACCTTAGAAACCCAAACCGGGAAAACCAACAACCTGTTTAGAGCTGCACATCTAATCTTTTATTAATCATATATATTCATTGTTTACAATACAATATATATAGGATCCCACGACATCCAAAACCCCTAATCCATTGACCTAGATTAGTCAACAACCCTAATTCCTTAACTGGAATTAGAAAACCATCGGAAAAAACTATGTGCTGAAAAACTGCTAAAAAACGAATGCAAAAATCGCAAAAATTTTTTTTGGGGGCGCTGCCCCCAAACCCCCAAGCATGGGTGCGCTCACCCCCATGTGACCCCCCTACGCAACATAGACACTAGGCTTGGTCATGCAAAGAATATAACACATACCCAACAATCACAACATTAGTAGTCCAAAGATAACTTGATGATAATTCACAATCTTACTTAGAGGCTATAAATACACACCTTGACTTAGGAGTTTTGTTGACATGCATCGAATAGTAAACCATGAGTTCATTTAAGAGCAACGTTCGTACAACTCTAGATTTGCAGATGATAACAATTCCTTATGGTGAAGGTTGTATTAACTAGTTAGATATTGTAATTCTCCCAATTGACATTAGTGTTACAAATTGAGTGATCTTTCATGTTCATTTTTCAAGTGTCCCGTCATCAGAGAGTTGTTTAAACTTTGCATTTCAAACTTTCAATATATTGAGTTGGATATACATATCAATTTAGTAGAAATGATGCATCATAAAATGCTACAATTATTTCATGTTCAACAAAAACCCCAGTCAACATTTAATACTTGCTTCTAGTAGGACTTGTCACAACATTTGAAATCACATCATCCCTTAAAAATTCTTAATCAAATTGTTCTTTGAATATTTATCTCATTACATATATCCTACTCTGCATGAGGCCCACTATTGAATACACATGATCAATCCCTTGGGTTCAACAATTTATGGGGGTCTATGCTACCTTTTAGTTTGTGGAATGTAGAGCCTGGATTTGAACAACCAACATTTGACATGAGACATTCATGACATGATTGCATTAGGCAAATATATGTTAGGAAAAGAAGATCAATCAAACTCATACTAGCTCTTATTTTCTTGCAAGAAAGCTTCTAATAGTAGCTTTACTAAAATACAACCTTTTATTGCCATGTATAAGAGCACATACCTGCAATATATGTGTCTATCCTAATATTAGTTCCCTTTGGTTCCCATCCTTAGGGATTGAGGAAAAGGTGTGGCCAATGAAAGATATTTCACATATTTTACAAAATACATAGGAGCTTCTACAAAAGGTTTATGTGTCAAAAGAAAAGATAACCAACACTTAAGCCAAATTTCAGATTCAGAAACAAAACAAAGTGCAATTTTCGTTATCATGGTTGGATTGTTTAGTGGAAAGAAATTGAAACAACTAACTGTGAAATAAAGAAAATAATAGTTAGCTAAATCAAGAGAAAGTAAAAAGTGCCTAATATATATAGACTAATGTCTTAAAGGTCAATTGGCTAAAATAAAACTAATTTCAAACTAAGTAGAAAAAATTGATTGTATAAAGCAAGAAAGTAGTTGGAAATCAACTAAATTATCCCTATCCTAACCTATACCAACCTGCATGAAATCATGTAAAATCATAAAGCCAATGTAGCAATCAAAGGACATCAACACCTATAAGAATATTAGGGTGATGCATAGCTCTATAGGGATAGTGTACTATGTATCTCCCGATGGAAAAAATTAAAGCATTTTAAAATTCATTCACACCAAAGAGGATTTTAATGCTTATTGTTTTGAGGAAACCATTGAGAAAATGATGATTCCAACCAACACTTAATGATGATGATTATTGCAATCTTGAACTGTTGGAATGAACTTGGGAGATAAAAATAGACATACCTTATTATCATCCCCACCTGGTTGTTTTGAATGGTCATTCATCAGAATGATCTCTTCATCGATATTGTCTTTACTTTTATTAATCATGATAGGTGGCTTCAAATTTGGAGTCATTCCACTCTTATATGTTGAAAATTCTTTGATTTTAACACAATCTTCATGGAAGAGTGGTAACTAGGAATCCTTCAAAATAAAATTTGCATCTGGAAATTCAAAAGCCTCGGGTCTGACTTGGTCATTGAATGGTATAGGTCCATTTGTATTTGTAATATCCCAAATTTTACTCTTGGAATTATTTGTAATTAAATTACTTAAATACTATGCATGGATGTTTATTAACTTTGCTACATTGACACCATATCATGGTGTTGTGAACATTGTACATGTTTTTGTTTTGAAGTTAATAAAGAAGACCAAAATCAACTGAGCTTGAGCGCCTATAGGGGATATGATACCACAAGAGGGGAAAGGTGAGGGGGTCTAAGGGGGTTTTGTGCCAAAACTTTTACCTATGCTACTTTGAACCCTCACCCATGTTCAAATTTGCCAAAACTTTTGTCAGACAATTGGCTTAGGTTGATGGATAGTTGGTATGGATTGTTGGTTGTCATTGATGTCAACCATTGGAGAGTGATATTGTAGATTGATGTCAATCCTTAGTGATTGATTTCAACCCTTGGAGAAAGTTCGGTAGCACAAAGGTTTGGGTAATGGACCCAAGGTTGTTTCATGTATAATGGTATGAGTTTTAATATATTTGAATGTAAGACTATTCTAGATGGATAGTACATTTCATTCCATTTCCGGTGGTATGTGGAACGTCACATAACTCCTGACGGTTAGAGAGTTATGGTCATGAGAAGTTGGAGAACCTAGGTTTGGGTAATGGACCCAAGTTTGTTTCATGGATAATGGTATGAGTTTTGATATATTTGCAGGGAATACTATTCTATATGGATAGTACATGTCATGTCATTTCTGGTGGTATGTGGAACGCCACATAATTCCTCACAGTTTGAGAGTTATGGTCTTACGAAGTTGGAGGACCCTCATATGTTGGCTTGAAGCCCCAAAAGGTCAAATAAGTCAAAGAGCTTGCAAAGAAGAAATTATTATTTAAATAATAAAGTAAAGTGACAAAGTCAAGAGGGATTATTTAAATAATAAAGTGAAGTGACAAAATCAAAGAAGGTTATTTAAATGATAAAGCACGGTGACAAAGTCAAAGAGGAATATTTAAATGATAAAGTAGTGGAGAACTTTCTAATTATGGAAAGTGGTTAACCCTAAAAATGAGGAAAATAGGTTAAGTGACCTATAAATGGGTTAAGTGACCTAGAAGATGCTTCTAAGGAAGATATTTGGAGAGTATAAATAAGAGGCAAGGCTCTCTCATTTTACATCACACTTTGGCATATTGAATATCTATAGGTGACTGAGGTAGCCAAAGGATATCTAAGCCTAATTTCAGAGGGAAGGTCAAGAAAAGAAGGCCAAAATTCAAGGGAGGATAAATTCTTTTGATGATGCTTTCTAAGGTATGTTATTTACAGGTCATCTCACTATTTTCACAATAATTTTTTTTTCTAGAATGATTCAGACCGTGAAATCGATAGGCCATTGAAGAAACATATCCAAGTATCTGTGGTAAAAATTTCAGCTTGTGGGTCATTGTATTTTTGAGTTACACTCTGTGGAAAATAAGGTTTGTGTCTAGTCCTGAAACTAGTCTAAAACATGTGTTTCGGGTAAAAACATCATAAATTCTTCATAACAGATCCAAATTCAGTAAGACCAAATGTGTTGGTTAGAGTACAGTCTGTAGTATTATGTGTAACATTTTTAGATCGATTCAACAAATATTCCGTGTGGGGCATGCTCTACAAGGTCACTCTCTAGAATAAGCCAGAATTCAGCAATGTATGCTATTTTTTTCTATAACTCCTTTTCTGAGAGGTTCCAAGTAGTGACACCTGGAGGAATTGAATATAACACACTAAAGAACATTGTGTACTATTTTCAGATCTTTATTCATTACATGTACATAGTTATGATTATTTCAAGTTAGGTTTGTTGACTAATCCAAAACTAGTCATGTGAGACGAAAGAAAAGTTTGATGAAAATGCTAGTCTATTGTTGTTAAAGTTGGAAGGTTTGTAGGTATGTGATCATATACACCAGGTCTATTACAGAGTTACAAATCATATTTGAATGATGAAATTTGGTTTAGGTACATGGTTGAGACAAGTAGTAGATGAGTTAGCACATACATGAGGTTTATAGTTGATGATGTTGGTGCTTCTTGATGAGTCATAGTTGATGAGTAGTTGATACATGATTGGTACATACTTGGTACATGGTTGGAGGCACTTGTTAGCACTAGTGTTGACACATGGTTTATGGATGATGTAACATACTTGTATTATTAGAAGCACATATTGATATCGATGATGATTATGAGTTGTTGTGTTATGCTTGGTTGATGCACATATTTGAGAGTTGTCTTGGTGATTGATCTTGGTGAGTAGATCTGATTTGGTTGATAAGATTGATGAGACACGTTGTTGTGATAGGTTGTTTGGACAAGTTGTTGTGTCAGGTTGTTGTGAAAGGTTATTTGTACAGGTTTGGTGCATGGTTGATGCACTTGTTCATGGTACAAGTTGAGGTACATGTTGGTGCATGGTTGATGCACTTGTTTATGGTACATGTTGATTACATGTTGTTTGGTACAGGTGGTGCATGGTTGATGCACTTGTTTATGGTACAGGTTGATTACAGGTTGAGGTACGGGTTGATGCATGGTTCAGTTTATTGGTACATGTTATTTGGTGCAGGTTGATTGGTACATGTTTACAGTAGTATATCTCATAGTGATAGTGTGACAATGGTTCCATAATTCTACTTATACGTCAGGGCGGTTGGACGGGGTAAGGACATGTGATTGTAGCCACCTTCTGGTTATAGCCGGAGAAATAGGGGGTTGTAGCCTCCTTCTGGTTGTAGCTAGAGAATAGGGGAGTTGGAGATTCCCTCAGGTTGTAGGCTGAGAAACTAGGGGGTTGGAGCCTCCTTCCAGTTGCAGTTGGAAAACAAAGGAAGTTGGTGCTTCTAATGAATGTAATTCTTCAAGACATATAAGAAAAAAAATTCTGTGATTTTCTCCCGCTTTGGGTTTCCACGTAAAACACTGGTGTACTTTGTATGTGTATGATTATTCATTTGTTCATTGCTTATCTACTATGTAGTTATTGGATGATAATGATACATTGATATAACACTTGGATTATATAGTTAAAAATGATTAAATTGCTCTATTACTGATTCACCCCCCCCCCTCCCCCCTCTCAGTAATCTAACAATTGGTATCAGAGATGGTTCCTTCAGGAAACAATTTAACCACTGGAAGGAGATCATGGATTATTTTGAGAATGGAGTACCAATGTTTAATGGTCATAATGGTTTTAAGTATGAGATGTGGAGCATAAGGACAAAAGTATTTTACAGGCACAAGGACATTATATTTGGCTATCAGTTGTTACAGGATATGATAGTTCAAAAAGGGCAAAGACTGCAACCAAGAAGGAATTGAGGAAGAATAACAAAATAACAATGGATTTCATCTGGGAAGGATTACCTAATCCGGTAAGAAAAAATGTTGGTAAATGTTCATCAACAAAAGAACTTTGGGATAAGTTACATGACGTATATTCTTCACCCATCACGGATTTAGAAAATTTCAAAGAAGATGCATATACAAATCAAGAAGAATTATGTTCACCATGTCAAGCAGATTCAGAAGATGAAGAGTACATAATCACCAGAGGTATGTTGTTTTGTTTTAATTGTGAAAAACGTGGACATCTTGAAATAGAATGCCATGAAGAAAATGAGACAAAAAAACTAGTTGAAAAGGAAGACAATTATGAAGAAGAATTGATTAGTGCTTTAGATGAACTAAGAGAAGAAAACAATTCACTCAAGAAAGAATTGATGAAACAAAATGAAAGTGTTCACATTTTTTAAGTAGCACAATAAGTCATCGAGAAATTAAGAACTTAGCTAGAATAAGCTAGAAAGATCGAAAAAAATCTTGAATATCAAATGCAATGTTTGGAAACCAACATAGTAGCACAGAAGGAAGAAGCAAAAATGAGAGAGAAGATATTGACAGATCATCTTAAGGAAATAACTAACGATCTAAACCAACTTGAGACAGAGTTTGGTCAAGAAGAGAAAGGACTTGAAGAAGAAATAATCACATTAAAAATTCAGCTTGAAGAAGCAAAAAGAACAGAAGAAGTCATGAAGTCTCATATAATGAAGAAAGAAGAAAATATTGAGAAGCTTGAAGAAGAAGTTGTCACATTGAGAAGTAAAATCGTCAAGCTCAACAAGAACGTTGAAGAGACATAAACATCCAGATCAGTTATAGAGAATGAAGAGAAGTACTCTAGGTTGCTAGAAAAGAAGAATGAAGAAAATACAAAGAGTTATGCAAAAGTACTCATAGGAATGAGTCATGGTCAACAAGAATCTAAGAAAACTGTTGAAGATACATTTTCAAGAAGACCATCCATGTTCAAGCCACAAAGAAACTTCAATCATGATCATGATCAGTCAAGGAAAAAATTCAGAAGGACTACGCCACAAAGAACATCATTCACTCCTAGGTATGCAAATTTATTTTATGGTAATTGTTTTTATTGTACTAACTTTGGACATAAGGTTGCAAATTGCAGGGATTATAAAATAAATGTTCAAGCAAGAAGTGCCTATGTGGTCGTACGTAACATTGAGTGTTACAAATGTCATAACTATAGACACATAGCCAATGATTGTAGAAGCATGATCGATACTTCCATGAAAGACAATAATGATATCAGATTAAGAAAGCATGGATAAGAAAACAAGAAGAACATGTGAACAAAGACCAAGTATCAGAGATCGCAATATTGACAATAAAACGAGATGAAGAAAATTCTACAGAGAAAATGAAAGATGTCAGATACATAAAGGTTTGGAAAATAAGTGAAAGAAAGGAAGGACAAGTAAATAAGGAACAAGTTCAAGAGATTGTACTTTCGGGCATTGTAGTGAAAGATGAATCCACAGACAGAAAGAAAGAAGTCAGAGCTCAGAGAGATAATGAAACTACCAATGAAGATGATGATGAATCTACCAATGAAGATGATGATGAATACATATCAAAGCAGGAATTGTTCCGAGCCATTCGGCTTAGAAACTCCCAAGTAATATGAATATTAGACAAACGAATTCTATGCGATAGCTATGACAGACCAAAGAACCATCCTTTGAGCAACTTGCAGAGTTTGAGAAGACAGATTCAGAGCAATCAATTAACAGAAGTACAATTTGATAGATTAATCAAGACTTCATGATAATATAATGATAAATGGGTCAACATCATGGACAATTGCGCAAGTAGAGTCTTGGATAGTATGGAAAAAGATGGATTCGTAAGAACACTTAGCAGGTTTGGAAAGATATATGATAGTGGACGAGAGCATGGATTCATAGATTGGTTCAGAGAGTGGTTCAAAGACAAATGAACATTATCATAATGGATGATAATTACACAGGAAATGGCTCGAACAATGCTAATGGATTCCAAATTGACAGAGATTTTTTGGACACATGCAGTGCATACATCACTTCACATTCAAAACATAGTAATGATCAGAAACAACAATGACAAAACTCTCTACGAACTATTGAAATGAAGCACAAACAACAACCTCTACATCAAGGTAACTCAAGGTAATATTTTATTATTTGAAATTTATGTTGATGATATTGTTTTGGAAGTACTAATGACAGGTTAATCCAGAAATTTGCAAAGGATATGCAGAATGAATTTGAAATGTCATTACTTGGAGGACTATCCTTCTTTTTGGGTCTTCATATATGTCAAAGAAACCAATGAATTTTTATTTCTCAAACTAAGTATATCAGAGAAATGCTAAAGAGGTTCGGAATGGAAGATTGCAAACACGTTACCACTCCTATGCAAACCAGTTGCAAGTTGAGCAAAGATGATGATTCAAAGTATACAAACCAGAGGCAATATAGGTCAATGATTGGTAGCTTACTATATGTGACAACATCCAGACTAGATGTAATGCATGCAGTTGGACATGTGGAACGATTTCAAGCAACACCAAATGAATCACATGTATTAGCAGTAAAGAGGATTTTCAAATATCTCAAAGGAACAAAGGAGTTTGGATTATGGTATCCAAAATGAAAGTATTTATCACTTATTGTCTACATGGATGTAGATTGGACAGGTTGCATTGATGACCGATGAAGCACCAATGGAGCAACGTTCTACTTGGGTGAGTGTTTAATATCTTGGTTAAGTAAGAAACAATCACCAATATCCTTATCTATAGCCGAGACAGAGTATATTGCAACAACAACATGTTTTACATAGGTTCTATGGATGAAACAAACTTTGACAGATATACAGGTTGAGTATGATGAGCCCATTCCAATCTATTGTGATAATACAAGCGCCATTAGTATCTCAAAAAAACCCGGTGATGCACTCCAAGACGAAGCACATTCCAATCAAGTATCACTTTCTACAAGAATATGTTGCAGAGAAGAACATCAGAGTTGAATATGTGGGAACAAAAGAACAAGTGGCATACATCTTTACAAAACCGCTTCCATAGGAATCCCTTGAGTATCTTCGCCAGAGACTAGGAGTAATTTCTACTCCAAAATGAATGCTTTTGAATGCTTATCTTATATGTCTTAGATGTATATGAGGAAGCACCATAAATATGACAAAGGGGGAGAGATTTATCAGATGCAAATGTAAATGCTTGGAGAGAGAGCATAGAAGCATGTTTCCAAGGGGAGCGATTGTCACAAGGGAAGAATGAACAATATGACTTTAGAGTGATACCCTTTGTCAAAGGGGGAGATATTATTCATATGAAGGGAAAAAGAGTAATCAAAGGTTTATAAACACAAAGAAAAATCAAAGGCACGTAGACAGGGGGAGCAACCCTAAGGAGAGTTCAGTCAGGGGGAGCAGCCCCAAAGGGAGATACCCTTTGCCATTGATGTCAAAGGGGGAGAGATAGAAACATTGATGAAGAGTATACGCATGAATGTTATAATGACTAAGTGTTGCCATCAATGCCAAAGGGGAAAATTGTCAGACAATTGGCTTAGGTTGATGGATAGTTGGTATGGATTGTTGGTTGTCATTGATGTCAACCATTGGAGAGTGATATTGTAGATTGATGTCAACCCTTGAAGAAAGTTCGGTAGCGAATTCCGGTAGCACAAAGGTTTGGGTAATGGACCCAAGGTTGTTTCATGTATAAGTTTTAATATATTTGAAGGTAAGACTATTCTAGATGGATAGTACATGTCATTCCATTTCCGGTGCTATGTGGAATGTTACATAAATCCTCATGGTTGGAGAGTTATGGCCATGAGAAGTTGGAGAACCCAGGTTTGTGTAATGAACCCAAGTTTGTTTGATGGATAATGGTATGAGTTTTGATATATTTGCAGGTAAGACTATTATAAATGGATAGTACATGTTATGTCATTTCTGGTGGTATGTGGAACGTCACATAACTCCTCACGGATTGAGAGTTATGACCTTACGAAGTTGGAGAACCCTCATACATTGTCTTGAAGCCCCAAAAGGTCAAAGAAGTCAAAGAGCTTGCAAAGAAGAAATTATTATTTAAATAATAAAGTAAAGTGACAAAGTAAAAAATGATTATTTAAATAATAAAGTGAAGTGACAAAATCAAAGAAGATTATTTAAATGATAAAGTGAGGTGACAAAGTCAAAGATGAATATTTAAATGGTAAAGTAATGGAGAACTTTCTAATTATGGAAAGTGGTTAACCCTAAAAATGAGGAAAATATGTTAAGTGACCTAGAAGATGCTTTTAAGGAAGATATTTCGAGAGTATAAATAAGAGTCAAGACTCTCTGATTTTACATCACACTTGAACATATTGAATATCTATAGGTGATTGAGGTAACCAAAGGATATCTAAGCCGACTTTCAGAGGGAAGGTGAAGAAAAGAAGGCCGGAATTCAAGGGAGGATAAATTCTTTTGATGATGCTTTCTAAGGTATGTTATTTATAGGTCATCTCACCATTTTCGCAATAATTTTTTTTTCTAGAATGATTTAGACGGTGAAATTGATAGGCCATTAAGGAAACATATCCAAGTATGTGTGGTAAAAATTTCAGTTTGTGGGTCGTTGTATTTTTGAGTTACACTCCGTGGAAAATAGGGTTTGTGGCTAGTTCTGAAACTAGTCTAAAACATGTGTTTCAAGTAAAAACGTCATAACTTCTTCATAACAGATCCAAATTCAATAAGACCAAATGTGTTGGTTAGAGTACAATATGTAGTGTTCTGTATAACATTTTCAGATCGATTCAACAAATATTCCGTGCGGGGCACGCTCTACAAGGTCACTCTCTAGAATAACCCAGAATTCAACAAGGTATGCCATTTTTGCTATAACTCCTTTTCTGAGAGGTTCCAAGTAGTGACACATGGAGGAATTGCATAAAACACATTGAAGAACATTGTGTACTATTTTTAGATTTTTATTCATTACATGTACATAGTCATGATTATTTCAAGTTAGGGTTGTTGATTAATTCAAAACTAGTCATGTGAGACTAAAAAAAAGTTTGATGAAAATGCTAGTCTCTTGTTGTTAAAGTTAATGAAGGTTTGTAGGTATGTGATCATATACACCAGGTATATTACAGAGTTACAAATCATATTTGGATGATGAAATTGATGATGGCATTTGGTCAAGGTACATGTTGGGTACATGGTTGAGACAAGTAGTTGATGAGTTGACACATACATGAGGTGTATAGTTGATGATGTTGGTACATCTTGATGAGTAGTTGATACATGATTGGTACATACCTGATACATGGTTGGAGACACTTGTTAGGTGATAGTGCCCACAACTCCTGCCAAGGAAAGTGCTCTGATACCACTTGTTAAGAACCAATGACTAATCTAAAAATATAATCACCACAAATATTGAATACACAATAGATCCACAAAGCAAGATAGAAGAAACCACACTTTATTATTATCAAACCCTTGAGGTAGGGCAACACCATACAATGGATCCTTTTATGGAAGGATCCTCTCATGTTCACTTGCCTCTTCGAGGGGGCATCCTCCTATTGAGCTACCACTCCAAATACAATATTTCTCTTCATGTCTCATTACATTGCTTGAACCCCTTTATATAATGCTACCATCACCTAAGAACATTCTAGAGGAGGAATCTTCTAGAAGGAGAACCTTCTAAGAAGTCCTCTTACATTTATTATATCTAACTACCATAGTGGGCCTTATTTAATAATATAGTGGACCTAGTCCACCTTATATTGAA
>ML792832.1:59726-73921 GCA_009831015.1 Picea engelmannii
TTGAAGAAGACTGAAGAACCAAAGTCCCATGTAGAAAGGAAATCCACCATGCTGAAGTAGTCCAACCACCATTGTAAGCCCGGGTCCCATGTCCAAGTGCTCATGTGAACTCCCCGTAGAAGATTTTGGAACCCAATAACTAAATCCAAATGATGCTCCAAAGACTCACACCTATCATGTGGATCCAAATAAGAAGATCCATCCACATAGTGGAAAAGGGTCGTAGCAGAATCTGGAAGGAATAATACCACTGTAGAATATGCAGACTGAACGCTGGTAACTAGCTCCTGATCTGGGACATTGATTTTCTCTACAAAAGGTGGAGTAGAGTTATCAAATAAAATATGGAAGTGGTTGTCATCCCAGAAATGACAACTATCCATATACCAATCATCACAATCGTCTTCAAAATCATACCAAGCATATCTTTCTTGATTATATTCATTCATGAGGCCTTGCATAAGAAATCTCTCCTGCATGTCATTCAATGAATCTTGAATACTATGAAAACTATCATTGAGACCATATGTGAGGCTGGTTGTGAGGCTCTTTGTGAGGTTGTCTGTGAGGCGTTGTGCAAACACATCCAATCTATCATCCAATTCGGCTTTGAATGATTTAAGAATTTCTTTCAAGGTTTGAGATGAAATAGCCATCTGAGCACCCTATGAACTCTTCGGTCCTGCAGCCGTCATGAAAAAACTCAAAAAATAGACCCAAGAAGTTTCGGCAGAAAATCGTGGCTTTTTCTGGAAAAACCCTGAAAAACTGCTGAACTTAAAATGCTCATATCTTCACTTCCCGGACTCCGTTTCGGATGATTTTTTTTTTTAAATTGGGTAAAATTGTGAGAGGAACTCAGATCTGTAATTTATTTGGGAATATTAGGCCTCCAAATTCTAAAAAAATAAAAACAAATCGTGCCGCCGTCCGTAGAAAAAAACCCTGAAAAATTGCAGATTTTAAAACCTCAATATCTTGACCTTCCGGACTCCGTTTTGGACGATTTTTTTTTTTAACTTGGGTGTTTTTCTGAGAGGAACTCAGATATACAACCCTTTTCTGCAAATTCTGCACAAAAATATACTAAAAATTTCTGGAATGTCGCGGCCCTCTTTTTTCTTCTCCGAAAAAAAAATATGCAAAAATAAAAAATAGTTGCCCACAACTCCGGCCAAGGAAAGTGCTCTGATACCACTTGTTAAGAACCAATGACCAATCTAAAAATATAATCACCACAAATACTGAATACACAATAGATCCACAAAGCAAGATAGAAGAAACCACACTATATTAGAAGAAAACCCTTGAGGTAGGGCAACACCATACAATGGATCCTATTATGGAAGGGATCCTCTCCTGTTCACTTGCCTCTTCGAGGGGGCATCCTCCTATTGAGCTACCGCTCCACAATACAATAATTCTCTTCGTGTCTCATTACATTGCTTGAACCCCTTTATATAATGCTACCATCACCTAAGAACATTCTAGAGGAGGAATCTTCTAGAAGGAGAACCTTCTAAGAAGTCCTCTTACATTTATTATATCTAACTACCATAGTGAGCCTTATTTAATAATATAGTGGACCTAGTCCACCTTATATTGAATGACCTCTACTATTATCACTATGGGCCCTCTAGGCCCCCCTACTACCTCTCTAGCTACCTTACAATAGTTGATGATGTTGGTACATCTTGATGAGTAGTTGATACATGATTGGTACATACCTGGTACATGGTTGGAGACACTTGTTAGTAGTATTGTTGACACATGGTTTATGAATGATGTAGCATACTTGTATTATTAGAAGCACATATTGATCTCAGTGATGATTATGAGTTGTTGTGTTATGCTTGGTTGATGCACATCTTTGAGAGTTGTATTGGTGATTGATCTTGGTGAGTAGATCTGATTTGGTTGATAAGATTGATGAGATAGGTTGTTTGGACAAGTTGTTTGTACAGGTTTGGTGCATGGTTGATGCACTTGTTCATGGTACAATTTGAGGTACATGTTGGTGCATGGTTGATGTACTTGTTTATGGTACATGTTGATTACATGTTGGTGTATGGTTGATGCACTTGTTTATGGTACATGTTGATTACAGGTTGAGGTACAGGTTGATGCATGGTTCAGGTTATTGGTACATATTATTTGGTGTAGGTTGATTGGTACAGGTTTACAGTAGTATATCTAACAATGATAATGTGATAATGGTTCCATAATTCTACTTATACGTCAGGGCTGTTGGACGGGGCAAGGACAGGTGGTTGTAGCCATCTTCTGGTTGTAGCCGGAGAAAATAGGGGGTTGTAGCCTCCTTCTGGTTGTAGCCAGAGAATAGGGGAGTTAGAGCTTCCCTCAGGTTGTAGCCTGAGAAACTAGGGGGTTGGAGCCTCCTTCCAGTTGTAGTTGGAAAACAAAGGAAGTTGGTGCTTCCAATGAATGTAATTCTTTAAGACATATAAGAAAAATCATTCCGTGGTTTTCTCCCGCTTTGGGTTTCCACGTAAAACACTGGTGTACTATATGTATGATTGTTCATTTGTTCATTTGTTCATTGCTTATTTACTCTGCAGTTATTGGATGATAATGATACATTGATATAACACTTGGATTATATGGTTAAAAATGATTAAATTGCTCTATTACTGATTCACCCCTCTCTCAGTAATCCAACAACTTTTACCTATGCTACTTTGAACCCTCACCCATGTTCAAATTTTGAAATTCAAAGCTAGAGAGAGGCTAAAAGGAGTGGAGGAAACCATTTTCTCAATCTAAGTCACCACTCTTAAATTTTAACATATTGTCTCCCCTATATTCTTGGAACTAGGAGGAGCACTTTAGATTGAACTCTCTAGCCATTAGGCATGAGGAAATTTCCAATGACAAGAAGGAGGAGCATGTTAGGAAGAGTGAAAAAAAAAGAAGAGTATGGAGAGGTTAGACATGAGGGGAAGAGAGTCAAACCCATCGTAGACCAACCAACCATGAATGGAAGCTGGTAACCTTGAGAAAGAGGTCAAGAACACTGAGAAAAGCTATGCTAAAACTTGGGACATACTTTCTATGCACACACTGAATAGGTCAGCACGAGAGAAGGAAATACTCACTGTGTTGTGCGGGGCAGGCATGTGGGTGTCATAGGACTGAAGTCATCAAAAACATCTGCAGAGGAAAACATTGGTTAGAGACCAAAATTCAGAGTTTACTATCCTGCTTCGCCCTGGTGGTTTCATAGCCATAGCCTGGCAAGGAGGTGGCATCCGCTGTGGATTTGCCTATGGTGGGGTGGAGACAACTCGCTCAGCTGGTGGTTGGTCGACATTCTTCAAAAGATAAGTACAATTCTCCATTGCTGGGTTATTAATTGGTTTTAAAATGTTGATAATGTTTTTGTATGGAATTTTCGCTCAGCTGTTGGTTGGTCGACATTCTTCAAAAGATCAGTATAATTCTCCATTGCTGGGTTATTAATTGGTTTTAAAATGTTGATAATGTTTTTGTATGAAATTTTCTGTCGAATTTGGTCTCAAATCACTGAAAGATTTCTGTAAATGCCAGTTATACAGAGTGAAATTGAAATGTCTCTGCTTCTGCGCCTGTAAAGAATTCTGTAAATTACTGTACTCAGATATTTATTCCACTGTGTTTTTACGTGGTAAAAATTATGTTTATAACTGCCAATATTTGGGCATATTTCTTACAAGCAACTCTGAGCGCTCTCTGCCTCTAATTATAACAACGAAGCTACGAATTTTGAATGCTGAGAAAACACGGTATGACTCTGAGCTTTACATTTAGGAAATTACAGTGTCACCTTGTTGAATTTAAGCATAGGGTCGAGCCTGTAGTTTTTCATGGCATTCCTTTCCTGTTACGATTTTCTTGGGCCAGTTACCTCTATGGAAGGACAAGATATGGCTACTGGTTAAATTCAGAGGCAGGAATTTGTCTCTTCTGTCGTTCTTCGAGAATATACTTTTCCCGGCCTTTGCTTTTGAGCTCATCTTTCTTCTCTCCCTATGGTATGATACGTACTGTTCTCTTTCTGTTATCCTTTGAAATTCTTGAAAGGCGTCCTTTGAAACTTGCCACCCATCCTTTGGAAATTATGCATATACATTTTACAACAAGAAGCTGTACTTGATCTAAAACTGGTAGTGTTTCAGATCCAGGTTGTTTGCATATTGAATGCTTATATATATGGATCATACCATGTTTGTGTTTTCAAATTTTGCTCTCAAGTTTAGTGTTTGTAAATGTACCCATTTATGCTGATCCCTATTCTAGCAATACATGCCAAGTTGTGGCAGAAAAATCAAATGGCATTTTCACCTGGGTTATCATCTGATGTGCCCAAGGTTGGATCACAGAATAGGGAAGAACTCTTGGAGCGAGCACAATGATTTCTATGTCCTCAAGTGAGTTTGAATTTCAGGTATAAGTATTTATTCTAACTTGATTATGATTGGTGCTGACCATAGAAGGGACCTGCTACTATGATACCAAGATGGCTCAGGCCTCCATTCTCCTGTTTTCCTTTGTTTTGATTTATAGATAAGTAGATAATTATCCAAACTTTCAGCCATCGGATGATCTTGTTTCAATTTGCTTCAACAAATTTTTTTTGAAGGCAATTTTTCTCATTACCAAGATCAATATTATTACTGGGTAGTTTTCTATTTCAGTAATGCTGGAAACTTTCAATACGAGAACATTCCTTCTCTTTAGACAATCAGTACCATCTTGTAGAACATTTTGATTAGAGGCTTCAAGGAGCATAAAGTCAACATTAGTAGTGACTAATTGAAGTGTGCTGACTTACTAACCTCACCAGAATTGAAAAGTGAAATATGAAATCGCTCTTTTTCATGCAAATTTCACCAGGTTCCAGGAGTGGTGCCTGTAAAAGGAGGAGAAGGACTAGACATGGCTTGCTTCATGTTTGAATCTTCCTGGGTGGGATATTAAGCAAGCTGGAAAGTCACTTTTAGGGCTGTAATTAGTGTTGTGAAAGAACATATTTGAATTCTTATTGTGACAACCTTAATTACCATCTTCATATCAAAGTTGCATACTGTCTACCACACAGAAAATTCAATCAAAGATTATTATAACCTTTAGTAATGGCTGTAATGCTTGTTGGAGGATTGAAGAGGGAACTCATAATACTATTTTTCTACTTGCTTTTGAGTTTTATGGACGGTTGAATGAAGCATTTTTTTTTCTTGAGGATTTGTCTACAAGCTCTTGCCAATGTATGCTCTTGGAATGTTGTGATCACTAACATGGACATGCTCAAACTAGGTAATATCATTCTTTGTTTTGGTGTCTATCATTAGGAGTTTTTACTCATTAAATGTTACTCTATTGTTGGTTTCATGCATGGGAAAGAATATCTTGAAAGACACTCTAAATTCTTGTTAGCTGGAAATTATCCAATTCTGGTAGTTCTTTCTTCATTTCTAAAATCATAAAACAGCAAAATTTTATAAAGGTTTCAGCCTATACTCTGTTGTAAGGAATCTGAAATAATCCTTGATATTTCTCTCATTGGACTCCATATGCCCAATTGAGGTAATAGGCACTGGTTTGCTCTTACAACCACCTCAAAATCTACTTTTAAACTCCCTTAACAAACAACATACAGATCTGGAAATTACCTTGGATCTGTCACTTTAATTTCAATTATATTGTTCATTGCAAAACCTTAAGGAAGCCAAATTGAAATCTGTTTGAGAGGGCTGCGAGTTGCTCACATTTGGCAGACTCATACCCAGTGGTTTTCACTTTATCTAATGCTGGAAATGACCATTAAGAACAGTGAATAAAACTCCTATCTTTTTCCTGATTGTGATAAACATAATAAATCTGCCTAGGTGGGAAATCTTGGATAAAAGTAGATGTTTTCCATATCCAAAATTCTGTTACATTATGTTAGTATTAGGTTCATGTACACCTTGAAGTTATTGGTTTGAAAGGTATCCTCTAGGTAGGGTTTGTCAATTCATGTTGTATAAAGTTTGCTTGATGTAGACTTTGTGTTGTTCATTTCGAAAGATGCCTTATGCTGAACTGAGTCTTCTTTTAAGAAGTTACAGACCTGTATGTGGCAACATGCTTGATAGAAAAATACGTAAATTAATTTTCTTTTATTTCTATTTCTTTATTTTCTTTTCTTCAAGACAATAAATAAACAATGTTTTAGAAGTTGTCTGAGGTCTGCAAACAGTTTAGATCTTGAGCCGATTTCACAATATGCTGCCATTTGGTTACAATTGCAAGTTGCAGGAAGTAGTATGGAGATCAACTCTTGATAGGTTTAGTATTGAAGGTCAAATTTGCATACTGTTCCATTATTATTATTATTATTTATCTTTATTACGCTCAATTGAAGTATCAAAATTTAAACATCATGAAGTGTTATTCTCTTGTCAACATTTAATATAATTTAGATGTATTAATTTATGGGAATGTTACAGTATTCCTTTCAAGAGAAGAAGCACTGTTATTGGGTACATAATTCATATTCACAATCTCTACTGCTTTAGGTTGTTGATATTGATATTGCAGACTATTCTCTAATTTCATCACTGGTAATGAGCAAGATTTATGAATGCATTCTTCATTAATTAAATCCTTTGACACCTTTCTAATCTTCCCTCGAACATGTTTGTAGCTGCCTATTATGAATTTCCACTTGCAAAAGCACCTTTTCAGGACCCATACTTTCGCTTAGCCCATTTGTCTTTGATATTTTTAACTCAAGTGACTCACCATTACCATGTATAACAAACTCTAAAACAGAACAAGAAGATATAGCTACAAGATGTTCTTGCAAATCTTCATTCCAATAAGTGTCTCCAAAATGATCTTGCAGTAGAGTGTGGTCAAATTCTGAATGTAAGAGCTTGTTATCATCCTCAACCAAGGTCTCCACAGAGCTTGTAATATGTTTATGTTGCTTTTGATTCAGGAGAGTGTCGGTAAGACTCATTTCATTATTTCGAATTTCACACTTAGCTGAGAGTTGAGAGTTCATAAAATATGTGGTACATTCCTCTATTGTTGTACAAGAGAGTGAGAAAGAAATCATTCCTTATTTTTAATCTTCTATTTGAGTAGCGAGTTTTTTTGGCAAACATTCTTGTGATATGGGATGGTCTTGAGAACTCAGACACTGCAGATAATTGTCTTGTAGATCAATGCTCTTATTATCAATTACTCCATGTGGTGCCACTTCTTCCTTCAGGCATATCAACTTATTTGTGCTCAAATCAAGTGGACTAGTGTCATTTGAATGTGTGGTCAGGGTATTTGTAAATTCTTTTGTCCCTTGAATGATATGTTTAGTTTCTATTATGTAGTCCATGAATACAACTTGTTGGTTATAGAGAAAATCGTGTACATGCTTAATTTCCATATTACTACCATTTAAGCCACCAATCTCATAACAAAAACTTGCTCCTTCTCCTCTTGGAAATAGATTCATTGAGTTATTCCCATGTGACTGGGAGGAAGAGATAATTGAGGGAAAGGCTCCCTGATTTTGGAAGTTTTCCTCACCATCTAATGGTGAATCTTTCTCTTAATGAAAGGTAAGAAAATCCTAGTAATACTTGAACAATTCCAGGTTAGAGGGTCTATCGTTTTCCTGAAACCAATGAGAGAATTGCAAGAATTTCAAAGAATAGGCTTCAACGAACTCATGTTTCCTTTTACGGAATTTGCCTGGCTCATATTGCAAAGTCTCTACCAAGTGATTATCATGAGCAACTAAAAATACCTCTCTGAATTGTTTTAACCTGTGAATGGACTTGGCTGGAAATGTCTTATACTAGGCTAATATTCGTCCTTTGAATGTAAGGGGAAATAACTTGCATACAATAGTTTCATGACATATTTTTAGAAATTGACAATTAGGTTGATATTGGTCAGCATGCAAGAATGCAGTCTTTCCCCCTTCAACATCAAATTTTATTCTTGACAAGTCATTAACTGTCTTTTTTGGGATATCATGTAGTGGTATGAGAAGACTCAAAAATGATTCCCTAGAGGGATATGTTGAGGATCCATGAGTAGTTCAATGCATGCTCGAAAGAATGGCTCCACGTGGGTTAGCTTGCCATATGCCCTCCCTCTAGCACCAAAACGTTGACAAGGATAAATGTCTCGTCATCAATAACATGAGTTCAGTCTAGGGAGAAGTCCCAATCAGACTATACATTGTTTGGAATAGGGAACCCTCCGGATTCTGGCTTGGCTACCATTATTTTTTTATGATTTAAAAAATGATTTTAAAACTAAATTCAGAGATGCAAAGTGCAAATGTAGATGCATGTGGTCGGGATAATCTAACAAGAGAACCAAAATATATGAAACTGAAAGATCAATGTAACACAATAAGCTAGAAGAAGTTCATAGATAGAGAGATTGCATAAATCCTATGACTGCCAATAACAGACTGAGGAAAGCCTGCAAATACAGTTGCCAGTTATAGCTCCACATCGAAGGCTAGCCACAATAATACATAAGAAAGTGAGATAAAACACTAAGTACTTCAGAGTAGTCCACTGCAATAAAGAATCGAACCCCACAACAATCTAGCATATCATGAAAACAAAGAGAATAGTCTACAACTGAGTCCATGAATATACATGAGATATCCTACAGAAATTTGGCCAGCGATGGCTTCTTCATTAACATGAAATAAGTTTACAGTGCTAAAGCAAAAGCCTCCCCCCCTCTTCAGCATACAAAGGTTCTATTTATCAAGAAAAACTCTTGACAACTCTTGGCTTTTCATTTCATTCTGGCTCTTGAATACCTCTCCTAGACTCTTCAGATCCTTTTTTCTAAGAGGACTTAATTAAGTTAAATTTTATATCACTTTTAATCATGTGGGTTATTTTCCACAATCTGTCACTTTCCTTGCTTGACTATGCAATATAGGTTTGGGAAAATGTTTAGATGAATACAATTATTCATTCTTAATATTGACATTTTGAAATCAGAGAACAATTTGTTTTCTTTTGGAGTAATGATCATCACAACTCCTCTGCCTTAGATTCACTAATAGACATACATAACTCCTTTGTGATCCCCATGTCTGAGCTTTGCATTGTAGGTTTTCATCCTTTATTATTTTGGCTCCACATCTGATGTTATTCATGTATTAATACTTTATCCTTTTATCCTTGCTACATTTGTGTTTATTTAGATAATCCTTTTCTTGCCATCGCTTGTGCAGAAAGACATTCGTTGAGCTTCATCTTTATTGTTGTTGACAATTTTTAGAGAAAATGACACATATTGTATAATACCAATTCACCAATATGATGATATGATTATACTCGATGGACTTTTTGAACAATCTTACAACGTTCTCCATTCACAAGCTTGTATTACTTTGAAATGTCTTCGAGAAGCACTTTTACAGGAGCAATACATACACATTGAATTGCTTTTTCTGTATCATTCGATGCAATTGTAATAATCCACACTAAATGAAAATAAACTTACTATTGCTCATAGATATTTCGATGAAAACCTTACCATTTGATTTATAAGGTACAATAAACACCCAAGCGCGAATAAGATTAATGTGTTTAAATAACCAATAATGTATTTCGAATAGTTTCTTACTGCAAACACAAGACGCAGATGCAAGTCCAATAGCTCAGTTGGAAGGTGTTAGTCCTAGCAAAATAAAACATTTAAAATATTATGATCTTCTGGCTAAACCATTCAGTTTTTTAGTTTGTACTTCATAGTCATCCTCTGGTGACCATTGGCAACATATTCCATGATAAATAAAGGGTTGGTTGTGCCTCGATCTGTCAAGCTCACTCAATACAACAGAGGTGTTTCAAATGAAAAGATTGCTAAGCTAGATGATGAAATCATTTGTCCATTAGGAAATGGTTTGGATTACACCACATTATGTTCTTCCGGTTCAAGCCCAGGATTTGACTGGTAAAGTCTACGGAGGTATACATACCCTACCCCCTACTCCTTCTGGATCTGAACTTGTAACCTGTTAAGAGGAAACACATGTTCTTAACCATTAGGCCCACTCACATGTTCTTAACCATTGATATCACACCAAGACTCTTCTTATTTCTTGTTATTATGCTCATCACGCTGATGATACAAGCTTATTATCATCAGGCACCAGAGATCTCACATGTGACTCACCTTTCGAATCCATATGACCTTCTGTCTTACTAGCATCTAAGTCATTCCTTTTTGTTGAATCATGGATTGGCTTTATATATCCAAGAGTAGGAAAGTGTCTTTATTGAATCTTGGCGACGAGCGCCTTACTTTATAACTCAATCATTTTTCATTGAGATCGAGGTTATCCTTTCTTTATTAAATCTTTAAGCATGCCCATCTTGCAGGTTATATCCTTTTGTCTTTCTTTCCCTGGTAAATCATCCTCTCTGGACCATCTTATTCATAAAAAAAATCCTTATTTGGAAAAGAGATTGA
Source organism: Picea engelmannii (assembly GCA_009831015.1). Taxonomy (NCBI): domain Eukaryota; kingdom Viridiplantae; phylum Streptophyta; class Pinopsida; order Pinales; family Pinaceae; genus Picea; species Picea engelmannii. The sequence goes on from ML792832.1 coordinate 70,227, forward strand.
AGTAAAGGATTCAGTGGGACATCAATTGACTCTATTTTTAAAATCATGCATCTTCATTCAAAATTGTTGAAATTCACTATTTAGTCCTACCGTGTTTTAGAAAGGCGTGATTAATTTTCATCCCGTTATCATTGAGATGGGACAATAGCTACAGGATTCCCTTTAGCGCCAGGTCTGAAGAAACCAACAACGTTGAGGAATTTCAACCTTTTCATCAGGACGGTAATGAGAGAAGCCCAATATACTTTAAGAATGCTTCTGATCTCTCCCTCCATATGGCTGGGAGAGCATGCAAATTACTGACCATCTTAATCTCAAAAATCTTTCAAAACCTCTTAATACACAATGTATCAATGTAGTTGAAGAATTTGAAACCCTAAGGCCATTGATTTTATATCAATGGCAATATTGTCTCTCCCACGTCTCATGCCTTTTTCATTCCAATAACTGTAAACATAAACCAACATTGATTTTATCTTTTCTTTTGGATGTCTATCGATCCCTTAATGTTCAATGCTATCGACCATTTAAATGTGTCCAAGGAGGTCAGTGATGATACTGATTATGTAACGCCCATTTTGACCTAGGCAACTAAATTTATCTAAATTTATTTATGGTCTAATTGTATTTTCATTACTTATTATCTTTGAAAGACTATTTAACATTTGCACTTCAATTATGGAGTGGACCTACGCATGTGTAAATACTATGAATGATTACTATTATGTTGTTAATGATACATTTGATATGATTTACTTTTAGCATGCAAATTTTGATTGAAGGATCTTAGTACATGGCTACCGGGTTTAATGATATCTTTTAAATGCAATCACATATCAATAATATATGGTTATTCATGGGCTCGTGTTGTAAACTAATCCATAGGTTGAATGGGCTATGTGATAGTGAGAGAAGTGTGATAGTAAGTGGTCGACGTCATGGACATTGAATAAGAAGCGGTATGATAGGAATCATCCTTATGCTACTCTATATTGGTTCAAATGCATTGCTATGATATTGGACAACTGCAGGTTTTCAGGTGACACAACTACCTGAAACTAGATATTCGATGACAAAGTTCCCAAAACACAGTGCCACAGTATGGTCTATGATAGGGTGTTGACTCTAGTTCTATCATGAGGGGTGGAGGCATTGTCCATTGTTTATCCTCCAAAACCTGGAGTTGTGGGAGGACAATGTTAAGTCACACTCCCCTAGATGCGTGTTAGGAAACTGCCAATTGCCTACTGGGGGAACTTGGTCAAGGTAGTTGACACTTCTACTTATGGGTTCTATCTAGAGTTAGCTCAATATAGTTGACGGTCCAATGTAGTCCAACATGTTAGATTTTGGTAGCTCGGAAGTACTTCGACATTAGCGGACCCAGCATGTAGAAGAGACCGAGCATATTTCTCTCTTAAGTGATTTTACAAAGTCAAGCCTTCTATTATTTAATGGGTAAAAGTGACTTTATGACTTTTTGGTCACTTAAGTGATTTAAGTGAACTCAACGAACAATTAAGTCGTGATCTCAAGAGGGAAAGATCTAATCTTGACTGTTCATCTCTTTGGAAGACCAAGGGTTAGGGTAGTTACACATTAAAGACGCATAAAAAGAGCTTGAGAGAGAAGTGGGGGCACACCTTTGAAGAGAGCTTGGAGAGGAATGTGAAGAGTCACTCATATTCCAAGAGAGACCAAGAGAGTTTGAGCTAGAGGAAAGAGAGCAACAACAAGAGGGGATTGACATGTGCTCCATGGAGGGGATAGACACACATCCGAAGAGGATTTTCAACATTTAATACACCCCTGTACCGTACAACAACTTAAGGTGGGTTGTATAACATTTATTGATGTTCGACAATCGAGTTAAGGCACGAAAATTGAGGTAGCCATTTCTTTTGTTTTTTGGCACAATTTCCAAGGTTTTATGCTAGGTGGAATCCATATAGTCGAGGTCTGTACCGTACTATCAGATATGGGCACAAATTTTGAGGGTCGTACTGCTGTATTTATGTTATACATGACCGCACTGTTGCACACAAATCGAGGCAACAAGTTTGGGCATGCAAATCGAGGTGTTTTGTGCAGAGTTAGAGAGGAAAGTTGTGTATTTAATGTTGATTTTGTTGCTGTTGTAAACTCAAAATTTTCCTAAGAGCTCAATAAGAAGAATATCTCCTAGACTAGTTTTACCCTTGTGGGTTTTTCCAGGGGTATTGCCCAGAAGTTCATTGTGTCAAGTGTGGTGATTTTGTCTATTGTTCTTGTTATTTCCACTGCTATATTTTCAGATTGCTTAGTCACTTGTATTTATGCTCATAGTTCCAGTAAATGCAGGTGGTTCCATTGCTTTATTGGTGAATAACTATAGGAGGTTGAAATCTATTATTGATTAAGTGTTTGAGCCTTAGGTTTTCAACATGGTATTAGAGCAGGAGCTCTAAGGTTCAACAGACAAGAAATTTGAAACTTGATTTGCAGTGAGTGCAGAGGGGTTTTTCCTAGAATAAGGAAGGGAAAGAGGAAGTCTCTCGGTGAGATGTCAAGAGCAAGGGACCTTTGGTGAGATGCCAAGGTGCCAAGATTAAGATCTTTGGTGAGATGCCAAGATCAAGGCTTGAATCAATATGGACATTGATTCAAGGAGGTCTCAGATAGGTGGAGAAGGACTTCCATATAGAGATCATGTAGGTCAACTAATGCAAGTCAACTAGGAGAGAGAGAAAATGCATCCTCAGGTCGGATTCAGAGAGAGTTTGGAGCTGAGTTCCAGAGGGAGTTTGGAGTTTGCATCAATGTCGATAAGAGAGCATGAGGCTCATCTCAGCATGCCCATGAGGTTTGAGATGACACTGATGGAGGAGCACATGGATCTTGATCAGAGTTCAATGCAGGTAGTTGGAGATGCTTCGAGTTTAGCGGGAGCATAGGCTTCTAGTGTAGTGGGAGCGACTACAACAATAGAGGACATGATGGGGTTAGAGACAAATTTAGGTGGAGGCTTCAGAAGTACCTCTTTCGCTAAGATGGAGTGTTAGATTTTGGTAGCTCAGAGGTACTTCTACATTGTCGGCCCCAACATGTAGAAGAGACTGAGTATATTTCTCTCTTTTTTTTTTTTTGTACTAGGGGAATCGACAACTGGTGGTTCTCGTACTCGCATGACACGGGGTCGATCCCCGTCGGCTACCACTATAACCCCAGGTGCAACCACCCAGCCCGCAAGAATGGCGCACGAGTAAATCCAGGTGAGAATCGAACATGAGACTTCATTTTTACAAATTTCCTTCCATTTACACGACACTTGCCAATTCGTCTACACCCGTGTGGACGAGTATATTTCTCTCTTAAGTGACTTTATAAAGTGATTTTATAAAGTCAAGTTGAGCCTTTTATTATTTAATGGGTAAAAGTGACTTTATGACTTTTGGGTCACTTAAGTGATGTAAGTGAACTCAACAGACGATTAAATTGTGACCGTTGATATCAAGAGGGCAAGATCTAATCTTAACCGTTCATCTCTTTGGAAGACCAAGGGTTAGGGAATTTACACATTAAAGATGCATAAAAGGAGCTTGAGAGAGAAGTGGGGGTACACCTTTGAGGAGAGCTTGGAGAGGAATGTGAAGAGTCACTCATATTTCGAGAGAGACCAAGAGAGTTTGAGCTAGAGGAAAGAGAACAACAACAAG
>ML792832.1:82024-95282 GCA_009831015.1 Picea engelmannii
TTCAAGTGCTATTTCTGTTGCTATTTCGTATATCATTTCTGTGTATTGTGAAGATTATGCTGGATATTTTACTGTTATTCTGTTATTTCTAGCATTTCGTTCCTGTTCTGCATATTTTATATATCTGGTATCTTGCATGATTCGAAATTGAAATGTGTGAATAACACCGATACATGGTGTATCGACCATTATGAAAAAAAAAAACTTTCATGGACTGTTCCGACACATGGTGTATCGACCATCGTGAGGGATTTAAGATCTAGTGGTTGACCGATACACAAGGGTAAGAGGGGTTATAACATATGGTTCATGAAATGATTTTAAGTGTATTGGATGAAGCTAAGAGGGGGGTTGCATGGGTTATGCCCCCCCTTGTCCACCTCATCCCCCTTGTCTTTTATGCCCAAATCAACATATACCACTCTCTCCCTTAAACTAGACATTAGTTCATTGCTTTAAAACAATTTTATGTGTGAAACTTTTATGTTCAAAAGATGTAAGGCGACCAACACACCGAGATCCAAGACCTATTTCATGGCCGAGACACCATAATCGAAATCCTATTTCATGGTCGATACGTGAAGTTGTGACGAGTTATATGATATTGGTTAATGAGAGGTTTTAAAATGTATTGGATAATAGATAGAGGGGGTCGATTGGTCTATGCTCTACCCCCTCGGACACCTCATATGATCCTCATGTGCATTATTAACTATTCATACACCATTCAAACTTTGAAACATTATTTAACCAAAACCTCCCTTTCTACGTTTCTTCAAATTTAAACTTTGTTTTAATTTATTTATTTGTTATTTTAATACATTTCATATCTTAAAATCATTTATTTTCAACGTTTTTTTAATTAATTAATTAATTGTTTTTTTTTAAATATAACTTTACATAGTAGCATTAGGGTTAAAAATGTTGACCGACTTTTAATGTGGTTAAAGGGGGTTTGATGCAACCTATCCTAACTTCAAAGATTTAGAATTTGCCCATACAACTTTTGATTTGTAGGTTTTTGAGGACCTAGAAGGCTTCCCAACATGTCTGTCTTTTGACCTCTTATCAAAGTTGTTCTTGTTACTGTTTTAGGACAAGAAACAGGTTTGAAATTTCTGCCAAGAGTTCTATCTTCTAATTGATGGTTATATGCTCTTTTAAGGTGCCCTTGCAAGAGTTTTCGTAACTGTTGTTAGCACATGCAAATACCTTAAAACATATAACACTCCTATAGGATCTTAACAAGCTCCTAATGCTGATATAAAACTGAACATACATGAAATTTGAACACAAGTAATTTTTGGTCAACATGACAAAAAATCACACTTGTTCATTTTTCATGTATGCTTAATTTTATATTAGCATTAAGAGCTTGTAAAGACCCTAGAGGAGTGTTATTTTTTTAAAGGTATTTGCATGTGCTAACATCAGTTACTAAAACACTTTCAAGGGCACCTTAAAAGAGCACTTAACCATCAGTTAGAAGGCAAAATTCTTGGCATAAATTTCATACCTATTTGTTGTCCTAAAACAATAACAAGGGCAACTTTGATAAACTAAACTTAGAGCCCAACAAGAGGTCAAAAGACAGACTTTTTTGCAAGCCTTCTAGGTCCTCAAAAATCTACATGGTATTAGAGCTAGGTTGGCTAAGAGTTTGATGATTTGTGAAGCATACAATGAACAATTTTTTGGATTGTTTTGGACAGTGTTGGAAAACCTCTTTTCACACCTATGTGTACTTGAGGTAGGTTTTTCTCTTTTGTAGTGTTTCACATCACTTTGGGCTTCAATGGGTATTCATGTCAGTGACCCAGATGACGACAGGGGATAGGCTAGCATGAGCTAGCAATTGGTCCCCTTGGAAGACCCATATTGTATTTTTCTTGGAGGATCTTGAACTATGGGATATAGTTTAGGATCATGTGATTCTTCCTCCTATCACTTCTCCCTTGTTGGTAGCAGAGTTCAGGAAGAGGAACACCAAGGCAAAGAGGACTATCTATGATGCTGTGAGAGACCATGTCATACCCCATTTGGCTTGGAAGGAGTTTTCCTTTGAGATGTGGGACTCATTGTGCAAACTCTACCAGAGTCCTAATTAGAACCGAAAGATGGTTCTGCAGGAGAAGCTCAGGGGAATTCAGATTCTCAAGTTAGATTCAGTGACTTCTTACCTCAGGAGATTTACACAGAATCGAGATGAGTTAGCATCAGTTGGTGAGATTGTGGATCCCATGGTTTTGGTGAGGACAACCTTAAATGACTTCTCCAAACCTTGGGGGTCTTTTGTACGAGACATTGTGGCCAAGGAGGCTATGCTCAGTTAAGAGAGATTGATCCAAGTGGATATTAGTGGCCACCCACCTTTTCCAACTCGCTCAAAATAGTTTTCTGGCAATTTTGGCAGTTTTTTGGGTACTGAACGACGTTTTTTGGGCATCAAACTCCGGCAAATATTAACCCGTTCTAGACCATAATATTCGTTGTCAGTAGTTGTAGTCCCCGGATAGACCTTTCTAACAATGCATCATATGCGTCAAACAAAGATCACATGCAAAAGTTATGACCCCGAGAAATTGATGTACGGACTTACCCAAACAGGGCCCACATGACTTTTGGCTCTTCATCTCCCAGGGTTAGGTTTTTGGATGTCTAGGGTTTTTGACATTCCTGTTTATTGTAAAAAAGGCTTTCAGAGCCTCATTGTAATCATCTTCTTGCAAATGCGAGTAGCCGTCACATCTCTTCTCAGAGATAAGTTACCACCATTCTAGCGAGTCTTTCACTCTGTATTTTTGCAGTCTCTGAACATTTCTTTCATTAATAGAAATAGTGTATTACTGTATCTCTGTGTTTATGGTTTCATCTCTGATACATTTCTGTTATATTATTGGATATCCGTGATATCTCTGTGCATTTCTTTATTATATCTCCGCTCTCATTTCGTGCCGAAAATAATCCGGATCAGTGGTATCAGAGCAGGTTGCTCTTGATCATTTTTTTTATTTTTTTAGTGCATGTCCTAGATGAGGTCCGAGTATAGCAAGTTGGGTCTCGAGCTTGTCTTTCTTGAAGACAATCGCTCTTGCACGCCCATGAAACCCTCCATGGCGGAATAAAGAAAAACGATGGAGCAGACGATCCTATCAATCTGTTGCTTGAGAAAGCTCTCACGCGACAGAGAGATGAAATGATGGATAATTTTTCCCACATCCTTCAACGTCTGCCGATAGCAACAGACACATCTTCATCAAGCGACCATTTTGGAGGCACCTCGCCTTTTAAGGTACAAGTTAATTTTGATATTCCTGTATTTGAAGGACATATACATGTAGAAGCCCTAGACAAATGATTAAATATGCTAGAAGGTTATTTCTCTGTTCACAATTTTTTCGACAGAGAAAATATCACCTTCACACTCCTTAAAGCTCTCCCTCATGTCAAACATTGGTGGGAAAATTACTGGGATCAAAGCTCCACAAAGGAGTCTAGAATATATGGGGCCGAGCCCACTTGGGAATTTTTTGTGGATGCGGTAAATGAACAATATTACCCTGTTGGCAACTATGAGGACTAGTACATGAGATGGACCACACTACGACAAGAGAGGGGCCAAGCAGTTCCAGAGTTCACCAATACCTTCCATACCTTGCGCACCAAGCTGGGTATCAAAGACTCCGAACGACATTTGGTTCTGAAATACCGTGGGGCTCTACATAGATACATCCAAATTGAAATGGATTTTCTAGACATCTCATCACTCGGTGCTTCTTATCAATATGTTGTTAAAATTGAGCAGAAATTTAAGCACTAGAACAAATGGGAGTTCGGGTCTGCAAATCCGCAACAACCAAAGTATGACAAAGAAGACCCTAACAAACAGTCTCTTGAAAACCAGTCCAAGCCATAGGAAAAGAAGGGTCACGAGAAGACAAAGAAGGACACCGGAAAATGGTGCGATTTCCACAAAAGCCCTTGGCACAACACCAATGAATGTCGCTCAAAACAATCATTGGTGGCCGAGATCAAAGACAAGGAGTCGAACCTTGATTCATAATCTGATTATGAAAATACTGGTAAAAGATAGATCATCGATGCATACCCCACTGCTATTGTCGCGACCACAACAATTCAACCAAAAGAACCAACAGGTCCTGAAGAGGGGGAACACCTTTTTCATTCACAGATGTGGGTGAAGGGGACCCTGCTGCATTTTATTGTTGATAGCGGAAGACAAAAGAACCTCATCTTAGCAGAGGTCGTAAAATAGTTGGGATTGTTGACAACACCACACCCACAACCATACAACTTTGACCCACAACCATACAACTTTGGGTGGCTTCGCTAGGGACGAGATCTTTGTGTCATCCAACAGTGTCGATTGTCATACGACATCCAACCCTTCAAGGATGAGGTATTATGTGATGTTGCCGCACTAGATGTCTGTGATGTTCTCTTGGGCCAGCCATATATGTGGAAACACCATGCTGTTTATGAGTCTCGACCCCGCAATGTCATTGTTTCTCTGGGGGGTCATCTCTACATAATACCAGAGGTAGTTCTGACTATTGTTCCACCTAAACAGTGCCACAAGGTAGTATCTCATACTGTAAAATTCAGCTTCTTCACAATCTGTTCAAAAGGGGAACATAAGGACACTGCAACCACTACAACCTCGCCCCTAGCACCTTCTATCCAATAGAAGCAGGTCGACAAGGTTGCAACGAAGCACAGAGATTCCTTTTGCACACAGTACTCTCATGTAGCTTGACTTTTGGACAGACTCAGCCTCAACAGGTTCGTGACAACCTTCCACAAACCAAGTAGCGTGACGTTTTCAGCAAGGCAAGGAACTCACCAAGATTTAGATTCAACAAATGCTCCCTTCTTTCCCCCGGGAACTCAATGCAATGGAGACCATTGCTTCCTAAGGAAGGAGGATTGATCTAGGTGGATATCGGTGGCCACCCACCTTTTCCAACTCGCTCAAAACATTTTTCTGGCAATTTTGGAAATTTACTATTTTTGGCAGTTTTTCGGGTCCTGAACTTTCGGAGCCGTTTTGAGGCCCTAAACGACGTTTTTTGGGCATCAGACTTCGACGAATATTAGTTCATTCCAAATTATGATATTCATTATTAGAAGTTGTAGTCCTCGAATATACCTTTCTAACAATGTATCATATGCGTCAAACGAAGATCATATGCAAAAGTTACGATCCCGGGAAGTCGATGCACAGACTTACCCAAACGGGGTCCACATGACTTTTGGCGCTTCATCTCCTAGAGTTAGGTTTTTTGATGTCTAGGGTTTTTGAAATTCCTGTTTATTGTAAAAAAGGCCTTAAGAGCCTCACTGTAATCATCTTCTTGCGAATGCAAGTAGCCGTCACATCTCTTCTTAGAGATAAGCTGCCACCATTCTAGCGAGTCTTTCACTCTGTATTTTTGTAGTCTCTGTACATTTCTTTCATTAATAGAAATCATGTATTACTGTATCTCTGTGTTTATGGTTGCATATCTGATACATTTTTGTTATATCATTGGATATCTGTGATATCTCTGTGCATTTATTTATTATATCTCTGTTCTCATTTCGTGTCGAAAATAATCTGGATTAGAGACTGGGATGACTTCGTACAGGAGGAGCTGAGATGCAACTCTGGATCTTCAGGCCAACAACGTGTTGCAAAGGGTGAGGAGGATATTTCTCTTTGAACAAAGGGCAAGAAGAAGGCCGACAAGAGTGCTAGACAGGGTCCCAAGATTGGGGCCAAGCCACAAGAGAGTGGCAGTGGGTAGAAGAGAGATATGAGCAAAGTGAAATGCTTTTCTTGTAAGAGGATGGGACACTATGTTGGATAGTGTCCCAACAGAAAAAAGAAGGGGCTGGGTGGTACAATAGCTACAATGGATGAGGAGGAGTTTACGACACAATTTGAGAGGGAGTGTGCCTTCCTTATTTGTTGTACGACAATTGAGACGACACCCAACATCTGGTATATAGACAGTGGAGCTTCGAGCCATATGAATGGTGTGAGAGAGAAATTCACCGATCTCAGAGATTCTAAGGTCAAGATGGAGATTTCATTTGGAGATGACACCATTGTTAGAGTTGTTGGGTGTGGCACAATGACATTTAAGAGGGATATTATGCCACCCATATCGTTCAGGGATGTGTTTTACGTCCCGTGGCTGAAGAAGAATCTCATATGAGTTTCCACCCTCCAGGACATGGGTCTTGAGGTGTCCTTCATAGGGACATAGGTCCTCATACACCCTAAGGGGTCCCATCTCACCTCTGGGAGGGTGATTGGAGTGAGGGATGGAAAAATGTATAGATTTCTTTTTCAGCCCCTGCATGCCTTGGCAACGAGTAGTGACAACAACATTTAGTTATGTGAGTTATGACATCAGAGTATGGCTCACCTACATCATGGGGCTCTTGGAGGGCTGAGAGAGGTTGTGACAGGAGTGCCACAATTCAACATGGAGCATCAAGATGTGTGTAGAGGGTGTGCCCTTGGTAAGTTTACCAAGGCTTTTTTTCCCAACGGTGACAAAAGGTTAGCTGGGATACTGGATTTAGTACACACAGATGTGTGTGGACTTATGTCTCGGGTGTCCTTAAGTGGTTGTGAGTATTATCCCACTTTCATAGATGACCACTCCAGGAAGACCTGGATCTATTTCCTAAAGGCCAAGAGTGAGGTCTTCACGAGGTTCCAAGAGTTCAAAGCTCTTATGGAGAACCAGACATGAAAGAATATCAAGGTCTTGCGGTAAGACAATGGAGGTGAGTATGCCTCCACAGAGTTTGTGGACTTCTGTACCCAGGTATGGATTAGAAGGTAGATGACCATACCTTGCAACCCCCGACAGAATGAGGTTGTAGAGAGGAAGAACATGGCCATTACAGGTGCAATGAAATCGATGTTGCATGATCAAGCACCGCCTTTATATTTATGGGTCGAGGATAGTGCTGCTGTAGTTTATCTGCAGAACAAGAGTCCCCACAGAGTTTAGGGGAGGAAGACTCATGAGGAGGCCTTCACTGGGAGTAGGCCTTCACTAGGAGGAGGCCCGATGTTGAGCACATTCAGATTTTTGGATGCTTGACATACTCTCATGTCCCCTCAGAGAAGAGGGAAAATCTATATCCCACAAAGCAACAAGGGATCTTAGTTAGATACTCAGAGGTCTCAAAGGTCTACTGGATCTACATTCCATCACAACGGAAAAGTGGTGGTGAGCAGAGATGTTAGATTCCAGGAGGATAGAGCTTTCAAGAGATCTCTCAAGTTGAGAGATATAGTTAGGGAGGTACCAAAGACTCATATTGATGCATAAGAGGGGACACAACCTTGGGTGTCGAGTACACCGGTTTCAGGGGTGACAGGGTCACCTTGTACGACTTCAGGATCACAGTTGTAGAGTATTCAGGCAACATCATAGTTGACTAGTAGGTTTGGCGAGAGGCCATGCTGGAGGAGTATGACTCTATCATGCACAATGATGTATGGGAGTTGGTGCCGAGACCAATGGGGAAGTTAGTTGTGACTTCCAGATGGATTTACAAGACCAAGTATGCTGCAGATGGCAACATAGAGAAATACAAGGCTCAGTTTGTGGCGAGAGGATTCTCTCATATAGAGGGAGTCGACTATGATGAGATGTTCACACCAATTGTGAGATACACTTCTATCTAGAGCATTATTTCCATAGCGACAAAGATGGGTTGGAGGATACATCATATGGATGTAAAGACTGCATTTTTGAATGGCTTTATTGAGGAGGAGGTGTACATAGAGTAGTCATAGGGGTTCGAGGTGTTGTAGAGAGATTCTCATGTGTGCCTTCTGAGAAAGGCATTGTATGGCTTGAAGCAAGCTCTGAGAGCTTGGTATTCAAAGATATAATCTTATTTGCTTCAAATGGGGTTTGAGAAGAGCGATGCGGATCCTAACCTCTACTATATCATTCGAGGTGATGATACACTTATTCTCATACTGTATGTGGATGATTTGTTCATCATGGGAGTGGAGCATATCATAGCTGAGTGCAAGTCAAGTCCTTGCATCATAGTTTGAGATGACAAACACCGGATTGATGCATTATTTCTTGGGCATAGAGGTTTAGCAGGAGGAGGGTCATAGATAGGGGAAGTATGTTGCAGACACCTTGAGCATATTTCAGATGGAGGACTACATGCCTATGTCTACACCTTTGGTCACCAATTGGAAGAAGATTAGCACTTCAGATTCCCCGTTGGTGGATGCTACGAGATATAGGAAGTTGATTGGGTCATTAATGTATCTAGTCAACACTAGACTAAACATTTGTTTTTCTGTGAACACTCTCAGCTAATTTATGGTGGAACCAAGGAGTGTTCATTGGATTAGGGAAAAGCATGTTTTGAGGTATATGGAAAGATCAATGGACTTTGGTTTGGACTATGTCAGAGGAGATGAAGTGAGTTTGGTTGGCTACACAGACTCAGACTGGGTAGGATGTGCCATTGACAGGAAGAGCACCTCAGGGTGTTGTTTTGGGTTGGGGTCAGGAGTTGTTTCCTAGTTCAACCAGAAATAGAAGTCAGTAGCTTTGAGTTCAACCGAGGCAGAGTACATGGCAACCAATCATGCTAGTTGCGAGGCCATTTAGATTTGTAAGTTGTTGGCTATTTTATTTGGTCAGGAGTTGTCTCGACAGTCATTCACTGTGATAATCAGAGTTGTATCAAACTCTTTGAGAATCCAATATTTCATGACAGGTCGAAGCACATTGAGATCATGTATCATTTCATCATAGACTAGGTTCAACGTGGGGTAGTTCAACATCAATATATTTTGACTGATGAGCAGGTGGCAAACATTCTCACCAAGGACTTTCCAAGGAGCAAGCATGTCTATTTCAGAGACAAGATGGGCTTGGTGAGACACACTTTTCTCGGTAAGAGGGAGTGTTGAGTTTTGGTGTACCTAGGGAAGTGGTCCCCTTGTGGTTGTGTCTCTCTAACCACAAGAGGGAAATGATTTGACCCTTGTACTTTACTTTATGTCTAATTTCTTTTTTATGAGGAGTTTTAAGTCAAAAGTAAAATTTGTCACTTAAGGTAAAAATTGACTATTAATTCACTTTGTGGGTGAATTAAGGGACATAAAACAAACTTAGGAAACTTAAGAAAAAGTGGGTTTCTAAGTGAGATACTTATGAGAATATCTCACCCATTGATTAGAGATGGATAGAGATGATCTTAGCCATTGATCTCTAGGTTTGGCTAAGGATGGCTAAAGAGGGGCGCAAGGGTTGAGAGAAGCATTCATCATTCATTTGCTCACTTGGAGAGTTTGGAGAGGAGCAAGGAGATGAGAATGGAAGCATTGGATGGAGCTAGCTTGGGCGCCTTCATTCATGGAGGGCGAAAGGAGGCTCGAGGCTTCATTATTTGCTGGTTAGTGTTCATTCTTGGTGGAGGGCGCACTTGTGAAGAGAGGGCATAGGATTGCAGGCTAAATTGATGCCTTACTTTGTTTAACAGTTTTGTAAATTTCCTCCACACCATTCGATATTACAATTGTGACTCAGACACGAAATACAGACTCTGTGCTGCCATATTGTTATTTTCTTTTAAGGATCTTTTCTCTTATAACTAAAGGTAGAAAAAGAAAATCTTTAAAAAAATTCTCATCAAACTTTTGTGATGCCTGACATTACTCTTTGAGCCTTAAGTTTAATCTTAGGAACAATAGTCACTATGTTTTCCAATGCTAAATTATCATTCAAATCTATATCAGATTCACAAATCGATTCTTCATTCAATACAGATTTGAAATAATCTTATGAAACATTACCCTCATGTTGTGCTTCAAAATTAGATTGCAAGGTATTATATGTCGGAGGGTAGGTTTGTATGGTCTCTATGTTTGAAAAGATTTCTTTGGGATGGGAGGTGATTGAATCTTCATTACGTATATATAGATTAGAGCAATGCTAAATGATATTTTGCAGATCAAAGGCCTTTTCCATTTCGAGGTTGTCACCTTCAAGAATAGAGAGAAGATATGAAAACGAGTTAATAATTTCTTGGTCTGAGGTTTTTTCACCTTCGAGAAATCTACAATAAATTTGCATGAATCTTTAAAATAAATCATCCATAAGTTCATTTCTAACCCTATGAATTTCTTCAAGTTCATTAAAGAGCTCTTCATAATCATAATTTACACGAACAATGATAAAGATTTCCGTGAATTGTTTCCAACTGTGTATGGATTTCGTTGGTAATGTCCTAAACAATGATTTAATCCGTCATTCTAATGTGAGGACAAATAATTGACAAATTTCATTATCTTGAACAATTTTAAGATTCCATCGTGTAATGTTAAATTGATTGAGGTGCATGAATGTAGAGACATGCCCTTCACCTTCAAACTTCAAGTTTGACAAGAGATTAACTTCCTTGACTGAGATGCCACCTGAAGGTCTCGGGAAACTCAAAGAGTGGTCCCATACATATATATGGAGAGGAGCCATGGACCAATTAAAACAATTTATTGAAATGGCTCCACATGGGCATGTTTGTCATTCGAGCCTCCTTCTAGTGCCAATTCCGTTGACGCCATTTGTGTGACCTTGATAAAAAAACAGGGGTTAACCTTGGTGATAAGTCCCAATTATATCTCACACCATTTGGAATAACGAACCCATCCATATTCTATCATGACAACCATTATTGTTTTAGGGTTTACCGGTTGCGACCCAGTCCACCGATGATGGTTTCTAAACTAAAGAGTGAAATTAAACTAATCTAAGATGCATGCGTTTGGATGAATCCAAAGGTAACCATTAAGTAAGCACATAACCATACATTCTCTTATTAATGGCTTGAGAAATAGTTCACATAGAACATAGATGAGAATATGAGTAAATAACTGCAAACCCATGATAATCTAGCATTTAAACAATCATTTATAGTCTTATGTTCACATATTCAGACAAATATTTCCCAAAGAACAAAAATAAAAATGCAACAACCACACATGATAATAGTCTACAATGTGAGATACATTCTTACAAAACTCTAGTGTTGAGAAAAGGTAACAAAATAGTCCACAACAAGTGCAACACAAGAATCTGTGTTCCCTAGAAAATTAGCTTGGCCAAATAGGCTTCTTCTCATTAAAGTTTCAACAATAGTACATGAAAGCTCCAAGAGTCAAAAGCCCCTCCTTTGAGTACAATCCCCTTATTTTTTGAAATTCAGATTGATTGTTGGCCTTCCGTCTTCCTGAATCTTGACCTACCATTTGCAAAATTTGTCCTTGTCCTCTATGGAATGATGAGGGAATAATGACAACATAAATGTTTACGATTTAATATATCATACATCATGTACATTCACATTTCAAATTTGTCTTTCAGTGCTGGTGGGCCATCATGGGTTTTGGCTCGATTTCGACTCATACAATGTGGTGAATGATTTTGACACTATGGGTCCCTTTTGCCTCTTTGCTTGAGCCTTTCCCACCATGAGATTTATACTTCCTCTCACTTCCATTTGTGCTTGATTCCCTTTTTGTTGATGGTTGCTCACGTGTTGGTATATCATCATTTGTCGTAGATAGCATTTGCAAGTAGACTTTTGTGTACCAAATAATCCACGTAGAGCATCCATATTTCTATGGTTCACTCCTTCACACACCATGTATTCAAACTTCTATGTATGATTTTCTTTCAATACTATTACCTGGTTTCCATTCATCACCAAATACATGAGTTTCCCATACATATAACTTCAAAATATAAATTAAAAGGTATTCAAACATGCATAAATTAATTGGAAACTAAGTGAGAAGTTTCGATCTGCTTCCCTAAGTTTGATCTGTGGTCCCTTTGATGGTTCTTCCATGATGTTTAATGCGTTATTTATAGGTTTTCATGGATTTCAAACTCAATACAACTGACAATTTCTAATTTCGAGGTACAAATGCACGAGAACACACATTTATGATTTCCCATCAAATCGAGTTGTTGAACTATATCATTTATGAAAGCCGCGAAGATGGTTTTGAGTAGGGTTGTGTGTCCATTCATTAGAAAGACCCATCTATCCTCTTCATACTAAAAAAATAGTTTTTCAATCAAAGGTCATGCAAGCAAGTTATAGGATTACTAAGCCATAAATCAAGTAGGTTTAATGTGTTTAAAGGGGGATTTTGATGCAACCTATCCTAACTTCAAAGATCCATAATTCACCCATATGATGTCCGATTGAGATGTCATTTTTTGCAATGCGGATATCACAAAGAGTGGTTCCTAGTGAGAGAAGCTACCACTTCATTCAAGCACTTTAATTGTCTCATGGTTAATGAGGTTTGTTTGACGAGAAATATTCAATGATCGTTTTGGCACTTTTGGACTTTGGATTTCAATTCCATTAGTGGATTTGGATTCATGATCCTGTAAAACATATATTTGGCCTATTTCGGAGGAGAAAAATCCACTTTGACCAGTACCCAAAATTACGAGTAAAGTTAGTTTTTAATAAAAATCCGGGCCCCGCTCTTGCTCTTGTTTCACCTGAATTCAAAATTTTCAATTTCTACGACATCTATGTTATATAGGCTCTCAATATCCATTGGAATTGAGGTCATCCATTAACGACCAAGAAATATTATCCCGTGAAACAACCAACTGACGTTTGGAGCACCTAATACCGAGTATGTGATAGTAGTACCAATTGTTTTCTGAGATGCAATTGAGATCCAACCTATGTCTTGTAGACATTATAATCAACCCACATAACGATAAATAACACTTTTATGGTCAGGGTTAGTTAAGGAACCAAGAGGTGCAAAACACATGCGGATGTGATAGGCATGATGACAACCACTTGCGCCATGAACAAACTTTCCAGGCTTATCATCACACTCAATCAAGGCTGTAACATGACATAGCTCAAAACCAACAAGAAATCAAACAACAATGATCCAATCAAACATGAATCGCTTAACCATTGAAAATCAAGAGAACATGACTAATGGGCGCAACGATCAAAGGATCTGAGTTGGAAACTTTAGGAGGGTCCCCAAGCTAGATGACTTGGGAAGGTGTTGAGGCCTCATCATGTCATCAATACATTCACGAGCTATGTATGCACTAGCTATGCATACATACCTTGCATGTGTACACTAGTATTATTATAATGTATTAAAATATGAATTATGTTTGTTTGACATGGGTGTATAATATCT
>ML792832.1:95288-154313 GCA_009831015.1 Picea engelmannii
TGGGGGAATCGGCAACTCGCGGTTCTCGTACTCGCGTGACACGGGGTCGATCCCCGTCGTCTACCACTATAACCCCAGGTGCAACCACCCAGCCCGCAAGAATGGCGCACGAGTTAATCCGGGTGAGAATCGAACATGAGACTTCATTTTACAAATTTCCTTCCATTTACACGACACTTGCCAATCCATCTACACCCGTGCGGGCGGGTGTATAATATCTTAGTATAATTATTAAGTTAATTTATTTATTAAAGTTAATGTTATTTATTAAGTTAATTCATTTGTTTGAAGTGAACGTTATTGATTTAGTTAATTGAATTAATGAAATTTAGTGTTATTATTAAATTGATTAATTTAGTTATATTTTGATGTTATTATAAATTTAATTGATTGATTTAGAGTTAATGTGATTAATTAAATTAATTGATTTAATTAGAGACAATGCCATTTATTAAATTATTGATTTAATTAGATACTTAAATTTAATATATTATTTGGTATGTGTGGATTTAAATAAATTGACATACCAAATAAATTGAAGTTGAGTGAATTGATTTCAAACCTACCCTACCGATTTTCCTTATCTAAGAAGAGATTGCATGTCAGAGATGGCATGGGTATTTTATTGGGTTAGCTTCCCTAGGACCTTTGGGAGGAGGAGTAAGGTAGTGGAAGAGAAAGCTTAAAAGGGGGACCTAGGGAAAGGAGTGGGGGTTGGAAAATTTAGAGGTTACGTATGTTGGAGGGAGGATGATGGTTTTGGGGAGGGAGGAAAACCATTAATCAGGAAAATGGTTTGAAGAACATTGTGGGAACTGGACTTAAGGATTTTGACTAGGAGTGCGATTTGACTTGGGTTCTTGGATATACTGGTGGGATCAATTTTTGTGAATTTGGGCATGAGAGGCCAGGAGATCACCCAAGGTTTTCCTAGAGCTAGGGAGATAGCGAGGTTATTCCTAGTTGGTTGGGTGGAAAAATCCGATTTCAGGTAGTTGACGATAGAGAAGAGGAAACAAAAAAATATGATCAAGGGACATAAACTTCTTCAGGAGAGGTATTTTACTAATTTATTATTATGCTCTAAAACAAAGTTATGATATATATTGAAATTATGATATGAGTCTACTTTGAACTTTGGAATGTGAAATTTCAGATTTAAGTAGTTAATTCACGAGAAATCACTCTCATGCAAATATAAATTATATTTCAGACAAATATGAATACATCATAAACTTCTTTTTTATGTTCATACGAGATATTTTTATTAAGAGAAAAAGTCACTTAGATTACAAGATCTACTGTTTAACCTTGAAGCTCTTGTGAAGGGATTCATAGATTAATTGTCCTTCAACCACTAACATTGAATCAAGCATATCTTTTAATTTCCCAAGAAATCTATCAGAGTATTCACGGTAAGAAGGTGCCTCATGAGGCATTGTGAGAGACTATATGAAATCATCATCAAGGAGGTTGGGATGATAATCACATATGCATCTTTGTACACTACCACTATCATATATGATAGTCGTCAAACTCGTGTTGATGGAAGGTGTCATAGATTTATCTTTATTATGCATTTTGGCTTTTGAATTTTTGTATTGATAGCCTTAGTTCTTGAGTAGAACTAAACTATGATCTACATAGGGACAATTTCAAAGCCAACAGTTTGACAAAAACAAGAGCAATTCCTGGTTGCTTATATGATATGATAACTTTTGGCTTACCAAGATAACACACAATAATGAACTAAAACTCATGTGGTAGAAAACTCTCTTATTGCCATTACATATACATAGAGCTTCTTACCCCATGGGCGATGCCAACTTGCTTCCTCAAATATTCGATCAATAATGTTTTTGTATGATAGTTTTTGTATTTCCATCCAGGTTTGTAATAAAAAAAGGAATTAGTTGGTGATTTATTTATTTATTTGTATGGACATTATGTCCAGAAGATCACTGATGCCGATAATATTTGATACTTTTCACTTAAATCTACAACACATTTGAAGTCTTTGATGATGACTTAATTAATAACTCTTTAATACCTTCAAATATTCTATGATGACTTTATTTTGAATTGCTGAGATGGCTTATTTTGAATCCCCAATGGCTTTATTTTGCATCTCTTTGATATATTTCCAAGGTACTTTAAAGATCCCTTACTTGAATCCTTACATAGGCCTATTGGGAGGAAATTAAAGATGTCTTCAATGACAATATTTGAAATTCCATTGAGTGCCTGTCGATAGCCTATCGCAAGAAAAACAAAAATGTGTGATTGTGATATTTGAAACTCCCTTGATGGTCTATTATTTCAACCCTTCAGATAAGCTTATTGGGAGGTTTAAAAACCTCTCTAAATAGTTATTTTTGATTTATGGCTTAGTAATCCTATAACTTGTTTGTATGACCTTTGATTGAAGAACTATTTTTTTTTTGTATGAAGAGGACAAATGGGTCTTTCCAATGAATGGTCACACAACCCTACTCAAAACCATCTCCACAGCTTTCATAAATGATACAGTTCAACAACTTGATTTGATGGGAAATCATAAATGCGTGTTCTCGTGCTTTTGTACCTCGAATTTAGATTATGTATATTGTATTGAGTTTGCAATCCACGAAAACCTATAAATAATATTTTCTTGAAATTAAAATGTCAATTCATTCGATAACCTAAAATTATGCACAAATCAAATTTTTAATAAAAGTCTAAGTCCTACTCAGGATGATTCTCAACCAAAATTGAATTCATTCGGCTCATCCCCTATCTTTATCATATAGAATTTTGAGATGTTAACTAACGTCGACAAGATTTATAAGTAGTTGAAATATGTTAATTAAAAAAAAAGGCCCATTGACCTCCGATGCATTTGAAACCTAACTCTTGGCGAAGGTGTTGATTCTGCCCAAAACTTAGTTTTAAGTTAGCTTGTGATGGAAAACAACTTTTGTGTGCTAGACAAGGCTATAAAATATGTCTCAGAAGGTTAGAGTGAGTTAAATCCAAGTGGTGCAAGAGAAAAATCTATGATACATATAACGTGATCATGAATGTAGGACATTGAGTTTGCAAAGCTTAGATGATGCAATTTGATGAAAACTATTAGAAATGCATTAAAATGAAAAACAATAAAAAATACATCTAGTTAGAAATAAATCAGTGAGCAACAAGCTATCATTAATTTCTCGGGCTTTAAAAGAATAAAGTCAAGTAGAACAAAGCATAGTTGAAGAGGCTTGATTACAAATTTAGAAGCGGGTCCCCAAACCGATCGACTTAAGGGGGTTGTTGAGGCCTCAACAATCATATGGTAGGTAAAAAAAATGTGGTTCTAGTTTAGAAGGATGACCTGCAATTTTTTTTTATTGACTAGAATAAGGATGAGGCTGTAGGAGTCATAATGACCTACATTTCTAGGGAGATTCACTTTATTATAAGCGAGATATATTTCTCGAATGGTATCTGGAAGAAGCTGAAGATTCTATTTGATAAAATTGATGAATGTCAAGTTACATAAATTGAGAAATTATTAAGCTCTCTAGATCCTCTCTCCTTTGAAATAATTGAAGATTATATGTTTCGTTTGAAGGAACTTCAGTTGAAATTGGCTAAAGGCGGAAAATGTTCTCCCAAGAAAATATTAAGGATTATATGTTTGACTCTTTCTATGGTTTACCAATTTTAGAGTGTATGAGAAATTGCTTAATGAAGGGAAACTTGAGGTCAACAGTAGGCCCATTTGTTAAAGGGAAAAGATTGACATAATTACAGAGAAAGAAATCAACAGGGGAAGGACATGACCATGTTGAACAAACTAACAAGAAGAAGCACGATGATCAAAATTTGACTAAGAAAGGTAGTGTAATGTCCCCCAACTTAACTGAGGAACATTACTTGCAAAAAATACACATAAATTCAAATTTTTTCTACTAATGAACTTGCGTTATCTTACCAACTACAAATTATACACAGATTTAACCATTGCGGATACCAATTATGTAAATGCAACTACATCATGCTAGCTAACATGAATTCTGTCTCCTCGCTGAGACAACTATGCGTGCAACAAATTTTGTATTGCGCGCATGAAACATGCTTTGTACTGTGCACGTAAACTATTCCCGACGCACGCGACGATTTGATCACCACACCAGAATCCACTACTGTTACTACTAAAATCGATTAACAAATACATTTAAACCTTGAATTATGAACAACGTGATAATCAAGCTCAAACAATTGTCCATACTAGTTAAAAACATAAATGCAACTATTAATAGTTTCACCACAACATTGTATAATTCATTCCCATGCACAGAGTAAAACACACAAAAATTAGACTCATGCATTAACTCAAGAAAACAAATAAACACTTATCTTTTAAAAATATTTGTACAACCAACTACTTGGGAAGGACGTTCCACCCAACCATAGACTTTCTATTCCAAATCTCAACAATAAGTCACCCTTGAGCTGGGGCTAGGAATCCATAAGAAAATGGTGCCTTTCATCATCCACTCACAACTCAATATCCCACAACCCATTGGTATTCTCCTACAACTATCCCTAATTTCCTCTAGCTCTCTTCCTCTTGAATTTCCCAACCCAAGGAATGTACCCCTTCACTTCTCTCAATCCATCGGGCATCCCATTCATTTATCAAGGTCTCTTTGGCAGATGTAACTATGAATCTCTCTATTGAGAACTCAAGGGAACTCATTGTCAGGAAAACTACTAGAAACAACAACACCACTTGTTTTTACAGTGCAACTCACACAAGAGTTCACTTTTCAGGCTTGGAAACCAGGCTCTTCAATATTCAGCTCCAAAGCACTCCAACTTGCTCTAGAATTCACTCAAACTTCCTGCTCTATCTCCAATGCTCTTTTTCTCTGCTCTCCGCTTGATTTTCATGTAAAAATCAATGTGTAAAATATGCCTGTAACTTCCCGTATGAATTTCCTCTATTTTCCAAAGATAGTTGACTGCTCACTCTACCCAATGTTGATTGTACTTTATCCCACCATGCTCTCCAATAAATATGGGATGTGACTCTCACACCCACCCTCTTACACGATTTTAATGATTTGGGTTCTCGTACACTCAACCATAAAATTGGAAGTTATCCCCAATGATAATAAAATCCAGGAAAATGGGTTGAATTAATACCCAAAATTAATTTCCCCCTTGGACCCCTCTTAGACACTCTCTTCTCTTGTGGAAAACTCAGCCCCCATGTTTGTCCACATTCCCCAACAACTGCCATCGCATTTTTTTTGTTTTAAAAAAGAAAATACATTCGCATATTACATCGCTTTAGCATAACCACAACATTATGCGTAAATTAAAATAGGGATTATAGTGAGGATGTTACATTCCCCATCCCCTACAATTGTGTACCGTCCTCAATGCACAACACCATGCCAAATACATATACAAATTTACATCACTTTACAATATTCAGAAAATAAAACAAAATTTTGCAATTTTACCCTCCAACAATAGTCCCAACCAAAATCTCATATTTCTCTCAACCTGCTGAACCAAGGAATGCACTCGCTTCACTGCTCTCAGTCCATTGAGTTGCACCATTATTTTATCAGGAATATCAACCCAGGTGATCAGAATTCTGAGATGTGTTTCTAGAACTCTAGCTTCCCTAAAAAGGAGTCTTGCATTTTAGTTTCTATTTTCTTCAAAATTGACAAAAAATTGTAGGTATTCCTCCTGCATAGTTTCTTCATGCTCCCAGGTTGCATCTTTAGGACTGTAGCAGGTCCCTTGAACCTTTACCAACCCTATGGATTTGTTTATGAGAAATTTGACTTTCCAGTCCAAGATATGTACTGGTTCCACCCATAAATCCTCTTTGTTTTCCACCTGGATCACAGTCCGATCAATTATGTGGTTATACTCAGGAACATATTTCTCTAATAAAAACACTTAAAATACATTATCAACTCTCATGAATGTAGGAAATGCTAGCATGTATGCAATTGGCCCTATCTTCTCTAAGATTTAAAAAGACCCACAATATCTTGCTGCCAACTTTGGGCATCAACCCAATCTTAATGAACTTCTTTTCACTTTCACTTTTAGAAAAACATGTTCACCCACTTTAAAATCTCTAAAAACTCTATTATTGTCTATATAATTTTTCTTCTTGTCTTGGGTAGCCTTTAAATTATTCCTAATATTTGTCATCTACTCTTCCATTTCCTTTAATGAATTTGACCCAATGATAACTTGGTCTGCTGGGTTATCCCAATTCACTAGTGTGTTACACTTCTTGCCATACAAGGCTTCAAATGGGCTCATTTTAAATGAGGCTTTATACCCATTATTGCAAGGGAATTCTACTAAGTCGATGTAGTCTTCCCACTTTGATGGCTGATCCATCACATACATTCTGAGCATGTCTTCAATGATTCTGTTAATCCTCTTCATTTTCCCATTTGACTCTGGGTGATACGATGTATTGATATTTAAATTTGTCCCAAAGCCTTTGAATAACCTTTTCCAAAAATTTGATTTGAATTTTGGACCTCTATCTGAAACAATTGCCTTAGGCACCCCATGTAGGCTAACAAATTCTTTCATGTATATCTCTGAAATATTTGTTGCCTTGTGTGTTGTCTTCACATGAATAAATTGTGTTGCCTTAGTTAATTTATATACCACCACCATGATGGAATCATGTTGCTTCACTGTTTTGGGCAAATTTGTAATAAAATCAATTGTAACCACTTCCCATTTCGACCCACGAATGGGAAATCGCTGTAGCATCCCCATTGGATGTCTATGCTCTATTTTCACCTTTTGACATTCTAGACACTTGACTATGTAATTAACCACTTCTTTCTTCTTTCTTGGCCAAAACTACGGGCTTCTTACAACTGCAATTGTTTTCTGATATCCTGGGTGCCTAACATATGACACATTGTGCATTTCCCATAGCACTATATTTTCAGCTCTCTGAAATTTGGCACATATATTTTCCCTTTGTACATGAGGATTCCATCCTCTTTCAACTCATAATAATTAATTTTATGCTATAAATTGCCTTGCTATAATGTTTCTTTTATTTTTAGATATTGCTGATCTAAATTTGCAACCTCTAAAATTTTGTCTCTTAAATATGTGTTGAACATACTAATGGCTAAAATATGCATTTCGTGAGCTCTTCTGATGAGTGTATGAGCCACCTAATTTTCCTTGCCTTTGATATGATAATTTCAAAGTCATATCCACTAAGAAATTCCAACCATCTTGTTTGTATGGCATTTAATGTTCGTTGTCCAAATAAATCCTTCAGACCGTAGTGGTCTATTCTTAACTCAAAGATTCGATGCATAAGGTAATGTTTCCACATTGTTAATGCATGAACAATGGATTCCAATTCCAAGTCATGTGTGGCATAATTTCTTTCAATCCATGCCAATTAAGCAGTAATTTGAACCTAATGGTATGATTTTCGCATCTACCTTTGTAATCATGTAGCTGGAAATATTTCTTCATTTCCAATATCCAGGCCTTGGCCTCTTCTCCCTTCCTATGCTCACCATTGAAATTTGGTGGCTTGATTTCCCTGAGTTCACCTTGCAAGTTGTCTGCCTCAGGCCTTCTCCTCTTCCTCCTGACATGAGACATACTTGGGATACTCCTTGGCGCTGAAATTGCACTAACTTTCCCAATGGATTTCCCTGGGGAATGATGGAGTCTGCTTATACTCCTTGATTTCCTATCATTCCCATGCTCATCCCTTCTGCTATGGGATCTGAATATTGTCACTTGTCTAACACTAGTTGCTTGTTTTGTGCCAGAGTCTTTATTGACTTACCTCTACAACATGTTCACGCTTTGTAATATATCTTCTTGAGATTTCATAATATTTTCATTATCATCCCTATAGATCTTCACTTCTCTCTACAAGATTCTCATAGTTACAGGATCATGCCCGCCTCTTCTTCCATTAGATTATGTCTCAACATTTTCCATGTTGAAATGTAGACCTATGACCTCTTCCTCATGGCCGTAGGACCCTTGGGAATCTTCCATGACTGTGGTTCTCATACATGAACCAAAATTCCTTCCTCTACCTCTAAATTCTACAATAAAATGTGCATGCAAATAAATTTTGGATATAAAAAAATATATACATACACAATTCCGGAAAAAAAAATGCATAATTTTTTCTGCTATTTAATTCCACCAGTCATCTTCTATTGCATTGACTGTAACTTAAACTGCATAGATCATTTTTCTGGGCTTACATATGGATCCTCCTCTCCAAGAGCTTTCCAACGACTGCTTTCTTTCTCAATTATGAGATATGAACAAAAACTTACAATCATCTGAATATTGTTAATTTACCCCTTTTGTACACTTTTTATTCTAGTGCAATTAATCCCAGACACCAACTTTTGTTACTTGTAGAAGTAAATATCTAAGGAAATAGGGAAACATTTGTATGAGACATAGATAATAATGATGACAATGAATTCATAACAACTCTCATATTCTGATGCTCTAGTAAAAAACTGAAACAATATGGAAATGACAACTTTGTCCTTTTCACCCCCTTTTCTAAACTTAGATTTTTCAGCGAAACTACGCGCTTTTGGAAAAAATTCACTAAACCAAAGTTGTTTGGCTTGACGAGTATACAAAATGTCAAGTAAATAAAATTTTCCATATTTTCCATCTGGGGACCCTTTTCCTCCTCTGAAAATCCCAAAAATACCCCAAAAGTGGCATGGAATAGTGTTTTTTTTCCTTATTTAAGTACCTCCACTCCAAAATCCTTAGAATCTGGCCAATCCTTTCACACAATATTTTCATGTCTTCTTTCCTGACACTCAGTACAAGTTTCAGCAGTAATTGTGCTCCTACCACTGAGCTTGACCATGATATTCAAAAACATGTAATTTTCATTTTTTGGAAAATTAGAGCATAATTGGCTAGTGTCCCTCTCTGGAAATTCTATAGTTCTCGACATTGTGAAAAAAACATAAAAGTTTCATCTCAATATGAGTTAATATTCTCTAGTTATTGCCAAAATACATTTTGGCTCCAGACCTTTTATTTTGAGACTAGGAAATTTTTGCATGTGTGGTATCCTTCTTCTCTTCTCCCTTTTTGAAGCCCATGCACGCATTAATTCTGTATTATGCACCAATATTCAACACACATCAAATCCATAATGCACAAAACCAAGATTTAGCACACACCCCGTGCACCTATATTCTATGCACACAATTTTTATATCACACACCAATCTCTAGTGCACAACTTTTTTATACCACACACCAATATCTAGCGCATGCAAATTTTATACTGCGCACCAATATCTAGTGCGCATGAATTTTTATGTCACACACCAATATCGAGTGCACACAAATTTTTATCCTACGCACCATTATCTAGTGCACACAACTTTTTATCCTGTGCACCAATATCCAATGCACACAACTTTTTATGCCACACTGATATCGAGTGCACACAACTTTTTATCTTGGCACCAATATATAGTGCACACAACTATTTATGTCATGCACCAATATTCAATGCGCATCAAAAAATTCACACCATGTAGTGCCAATATTCAATGCGCACACTCTGTGCAGTAATATTTTGCGTGTATCACAATATTTACACCGTGTAGTGCCAAAATTTAGTGCACACACACTGCGCAACAATACTTAGCACATGCAAGTTCTTTCTTCACTTAGCTGATTTTCCCTATTTCTAGCTTGCGACCACCGTGAAAACTCCTAACTCACCTATCTAAGACAAATTCAGTCGCTTGGAAGTCAAAATGATCCCTCCATAAAAACCATTATGAGTGCAATTTTGGCTTGAATTTTCTTAGAAATTTGGGAATTTCACTCAAATTTTACCTTCTTGTTACGAGGAAAACCTTTCTATGGATAGGGTAAACCACAACAGATGAAAATGACTGCAGAAATCAAAACTATCCCAACAACATGCTATATAAACCAATATCCAAGCGAGATAAGAAAGAGGCCTACCTCGTCCAAATGTTCGATGAAGTCCACCATTGATCACTTCGACCCAAAGCTATATACCTGCAACAAGTTCTCAACAAACAAGAAAAGTAAGCATATGGTGGTAATATAAAAGGTTAGCACATTAGATAGCATAATCCATTACTAAACACGACAACTACGCCCATGGAATAATAATTCAATATATTTGCAAGATATCAATTGGACGAGAGAAAAGTATTTCTATTAATAAATGATCAACATAAGTGAAAATGTTAAAGACTTCCGTTTCGGCACGGTTCAGAACCAAGAAACTAAGTTCCTTCCAGCTCAGCGTCCACCACTTCAATCCTCCACCAAAGGCAAGCTCATAAGAGAGAAACAACGAGGTTCTCAATCAATAAGGGAAGAGCTTGGGGGCTGAACACTGTGTTCAGACTTAAAGGACAAAGGTATGCAGACTCAATATGAAGTAAACAATTTCCCCAGAATAACTTTGCTCTCAAAGTTGAATTCTTTCTCCTTTTCCATATCTCAGAATTGGCCCATTTATAGCCTTCAACATGGAACTAAAGGTCCGAGTCAGAACATTTCCAGTATATGGAAGGTTAAGGATCAAAGATCTCCTGTCATGACATGGAAACCCGACATTTAATTTTCATTTTTTGGCACAAATCCTGATGTACGCAGGCTGTAGTAGAGAAACATGCGTATACACATGCTGTATAGTGTGCAAGATGCGTACATGTGGAAAATTATTTATTTTTTTCTTTGGATTTTATCAACAGGGAAGATAAGTCTGCATAGGGAAATGGAATGAGGTCCTTTGTACAAGATTGCATAGGGTGAGTCAAATCTTGCTATAAAAGATGACCCCTAATGTGTGAGGTCAGAGGAGTATCTGCGATGACTGAAATACATTATAAACAACCCAGAAGTGGAGTGGCAGGGAACCAGCTGGAGGAACTAGCTGCTCATTACATTTTGCATTGACTTTGCATACATGGCTGCCAATAAAATTACACTGTAGATCCATGTGAAAATATACCAAACATGTGTCTGTGGCCATGAATAGGAAAATACAAATGTGGTTACATGCCAATAGCTGTCATAGTCAAGAACAAGGCCCAGTAGAACCAGTCTCAAAACCAATCTGAAGATATCTGTATACCATGGAGTACAACCTGATCTCCCATGATCACTAAAGTCATATAGGTATTGGTCCAATGAAAAGGAAGCAACAACTCAGGAAAGCCGCGAACACATAGTGATGTCTTCAAGTCTTCTACACAATCCACCAAGGGTGCAAGTAAACATCATGTGAATAAAGGAGTTGAGGTCAAACACAATGAGACATCGTTTGATTACCTGTCATTGATGTATACGTATAACAAACGTAATACAACCTACTGATAATGAAAGTAGGTATAAAGGCACCGAGTATATTCTTACAAGTGTGAACAAAGGAGTCAGTTTCGAACACCTGAAGAATCCATTGATCATGAGACATTGATGTATTCCCAATTGTTGATGGTGAGAGAGCATGCCACTGATGACTGCAAGCCTCAAGGTACTCATAGGACTCTAGGTCCTGTTTCTAGAATAAATGGGTTGAAGTCGATGGAAAGAGACCCGCTGAAAGGAGAGCATTAATGTATCTCTCATCAGTCAACACGAGGTATAAAGCAGGAGCTTCATGATTTGGTGGAAATCAGACGAAGAGCATGTTCACGAACGAATGACCCTATGCATCTTTTGCGTGTGCCAGGTGCAAGCGGTACACAAAAAAGACCCTCTAAATAATAGCCAATGATTAAAACTGCTGACAAAGGTGAGGAAACCACTAATAAGGCTAATGACATCCAAGACATTTCACGAATCCCAATGTGTGAATAGATGTCTTGCCGTCGAACACAAGGGAAACCACCTAGTGAATGACCAATGATGAAATGTCGACTGCTGGGTTCAAGGTTATCTACTAATGATGAAAGTAGGGCCATGGTGCATGATAGGACTACAATATTATGTGATTCTGAGAAAAAATGAGGGTATGGACGACATGCAAAGTCAAGAGTTCTGAGGAGTGGCCGACACAGGTTGATAGACTTCCATTGAGCAAGAGCATGAGATATATGGATGACTCTGACTGCATAGACCTTATGATGAAAGCATGATATGCAAGAGGCATCAATGAAATTATCTGTAGGGACTAGAAGAGTAGCCAATTGTTAGAGAGGACTCTGTAACGAGCTCAACTTCCTAAGGCCATGCTAATCCCAAAATTATGATGATGAATGGACTCAATAACTTTGTGCTCTGTCCAAAGGCGAAACGACTGCTGCCAATACAAGATAATACTCCCTTCCTTCTCGACTTTTTTTGTTTTTTCATAGACAAATGAGTGCTATGATCCAGAGGAGGAAACAAGTGTCGCAAGTAAGCAAAACTAGTTCCAGTAGTGGAACATACCTATGCTCAATGTACAGAAATGCATGTGGGAGATGGAGACTCGAGGGAAAGTTTCCTCCTAGGTATAGGGTGTCAAATTGTGAAGGATATAAACAAGGCTCTGCTTGGTTGAGGATGCAAAAACTGCTGAGGAAAACAGTTTATAACGCAAGGCGAGAGCCGACTATAGGATCAATACTGCAAGTAGGGGCATGAGATGCAATCACAACTTAACGCCCAAAAATGTCATTTTTATGTCTTTTAGTCTACTTGGTGTAAAAAGGGGGTAAACCTGTGCCAAATAGACGTCTTTTCAAATTATATTTACGAGTGTGAAAGAAACAAGTTCACTCGACAATATTTTCACATTTTGATAACGTGTCGGAAAATATATTAACTAAGACTCACGACCTTTCAAGTCCAATTTAACGAGTGTGAAAGGGACAAATCACTCGGCAATATTTTCGCTTTTTAAAGACGAGTTGGAAAATAGCCTAAATTAAACTCGTTTGGGAGTCCTCGGGGTATAAGGCCACATGTTTATGAATGAGAAATGAGGCTCAACATAAATTCATGTATTAGCTATGAGGGACTCCCAGTCCTATGGAAAACATCTACATGGGAACCAAATGCGGTAGGGGATCTAACTAGGGCACCCGTGTTCGGTAAGTCTCTACCACTTTGTTGGCACAGGGGCAGACCCAGGGTTCAACGCTACAAGATCGCACCAACAAAACCCTAACTACTGGCCCTTTTGGCAACACCTGCGAAGCAGATGAAGTATCACCCGAGGTAGAGGTAGGGGTGGTTGCAAGACTCAGGTGTCTGCAACCTTAGCTGAGACACATATATGTGATTATATTTCTTATAGAGCACTTAACATCGATCATTCATCAATATTCAGTCCTTATTATACTTCGCAGATAGCACAGAGCATCACAACATTCACTTAGATATAAGGTATCTTAGTACTTAATAACATTAAAACATATGAGATTCAATAGATCAACACTAAGCATCTTCATATATATCAGATCCGCTATTCATACACATCTAATAATCACAAAGCATAAATATATCCATCTAAATATATCGAAGCACTTAGCAAAAGTAGAGATAAGCCAACAAGTCAAGGCACAAAGCATAACACACAGATTTACGTGGTTCACCCCCACCCTGGGGATACACCCACCAACTCTTCTTCTTTATTATCGTCGGCCAATCGATTACAAGCACAAAGCTGTAGAAACCCTTACTTCGCAAAGGACAAAAGATCTGCGCAACGCGCTAGATCCTTCTTCCTTGCCTTTCAACACACAACCTCCTATATCTTCACATAGGGACTTGCACTAAGATCTGCAAGTCTATAAAGAATGCACAAAACTCTCGATCACACAGATCCCTTCTTGGCACTTAGCCTATATCACATAGATACAATACAATCCTCCTCTACTATATGCTTAGATGTTTATTTATACATTACAAAAGTGGGTAAACCCACTGGCCGACATCCCTTTCCCATTATATTGTCCCAAAACTCAAAAAGGGACTTGAAAGTGGGCCGAGATCCCTTGATCTATGCTTTTTCTGGCGCTCCATCTTCGACAGGTTGTCGAAGTCCCAAAAACGGTCAAATATGACCAAGTAACTTCAAAACTTAGTCAAGGGTCAACAAGCCCCCAACACTCACCTGTGACGCATCCCAAGTCACTCTGGTCTGAGAAATTCTGCCTCGAATGCCTCAAGCTGCTGCAATGCTACTGCCTCTTTCTCAATGAACTTCTGGATGAGTGTGTCATTGATTGGTCCTTCTAGGAACTGTTCTACTGCACTCACAACTTGTTCAAGTTCTACTCCTTGTCTTTCAACTTCAGTGAACAGTTGGCATGCCTTCTCTTGCACTGGTTGAAGTCGTTGAGAGACTTCCATCACTTTGGTCTGGATCGTGTGGATCTATTGCTGGGCTGTGTGTTGCTCTAGAAACCTCTTCATCCTTTCGACTGGTGACAAGGCCTTTAGCTGCGCCTGTAACGTATCTGCATGTTGCTTTGCTTCTTGGAGTTGCAACTCCAATGCTTGTAACTCTGGATTCTCCGTGAGGTTTTCGTAAGTCTGAGTGCTCCTAGAGCTCAACTGCTTTCACTCCAAGGCAAGGGATTTTATTATGCCAACTGCGCTGTGAGAAGTTGCCTCTCTTAGGTTTCTGATTTCTTGAGAGGTCTTGGGCACAGTACGAAGTTCCAGGTCTGTGATGCGCTGCTGAAGCTGCTGGATCACTTCTTCAAGCTGTGGCACCTGCTGTGGAATTTGTTCTTTATCTCTCACTTATATGATGGTCACAAAATGAAGTGCTCTGTTGACCAGTTCCTTTACTTCTAGCTGCTCCATGATCAACTGCTCCTTGCTTTGATGTAGCTCTACTTTCTCTTTGTCCCACTGTGCTTGAAGAGAAAGTTTTTCTCATTTGGTAGCACTGCGCTGCTCGACAAGTACTCCCTGTACCTATGTCAAAGCCTGGATGGCTTGTGCTGTCTCTTCCTAAGCTCATTTAATGAGAGCTTCAACTTTATCGGTGATCTGGTGCAATTTGGTTGGCTCATCTCTTGTTTATATTGTTCCTGCTGTTAGAGGCACAGTGGAGACTGCGCAACTAGACTCGAGTGTCTACTGCACTCCTTGGAGTTCAAACTAGATACGATTATACATATGCTCCTGCTTCACCTCCTTCTTATCTAATACCTCCTGTGAAGCATTGTTCACAACTGTAATGATGAAATTAAAATAATCCAATGTGAGGGTAGTCCACATCTTGGTTATAGGGGTTCTAGGTTTCTTCCGGGAGGAAGATTTTAGAGGTGAAACCTTCCGTTTCTTTGATGAGTCTTCTTCGTCCCTAGGCGATGGTACTTCACCTTTCTGTTGTTCAATTTCTGTACCTTCAATCTCTTTGCCATCACCCCCTTCATCTGGTGAAATGGATGCAATCCTCACATATGTGCTATCTACATTGTGAACCTCTTCAGGATTCTTCGTCTTGCTTGGTACGGGTGTATCCTGTGTAGCTTCTGGGCTATCTACATTGGACAACTCCGCAGGGTTGGCTGGAATAAGGAGGTCCGCTGACCATTCCTTAGTGATTTCCTCTAAGTCTTCCTCTGTTATCTTTTAATATGTCTGCAACTGCTACTTTTGCTCATCAGCGCGCACTATTATATAAATGAAGTGGCGATCTGCGCTGAACTTCATTAAGGGCCGAAACCTGTGGAGGGTATTTAGGGTCATCCGAGGCTCGGACTGGATGGTTTGTTTCAACTGGTTGTAGTAAGTATGGAAGACGAAATTATATTGCCACTGCTTGTTCATATCATTAGAGTACCATAAGGTACTGAACTTCACGACCAAAGGTTCGAAGGGCTCGATGTCGGGGAAGGTCGCATCTTCCGACATTTCCCATGCAATGAATGCGATTAGGATGAGAAGCCAACTAAAATGGAACTTGTGCCCTTGGTCTTGTGCTTCTCTGTAATCAAGCTCCAACTAGTTTACAAGGTACTGTGCCCAATTCATTTGTAGTCCTTTCGCGCACTTTCCTACGAGGCCAACTATGAATCTAGTCACTTGGGTGGGCCGGTTCTTGCGAACTATCTTTCCTGCAATCAGTGGACATGCGAGGCACACTGCGCCATTCTGCATAGAGGTTACCTTGTAATCTCATGTTCCCTTCTCGACATCACCATAATTCTCTTTGATTATATATGCTAATGCTCGATCTGAGGTCTTTCCAGGGTAAAAATCCAGTGGGTCAGGGCCCTGCATGTTCAACCCTGTGATCCGATTGATCAAGGTCAGATCCACAATGATGCGATGGTTCAACCATAAGTAACCTCCATGGTAGCAAGATAACAAAAATTTCACACATGCGTTTACTTCTTGGTGTCGACCGAAGTGCAGGATCTTCATCACATTGAGCAATGTGGACTACGCGAGGTTTTGGGTCCATGGATGCGGGATAATCTTCAAATTCTTCCCTTTAGTACTGGTCAGATACTTGTGTGGGGCGAGCATGCTGTAAGCCTTCCTGTCGCCAAGGTTGAAGTTACTGAACTTCAATGCTGCGAGCTTATCCTGGTCGGCTTGAACTGCGTGTATCCCTTTCGAGAGGTACGCCGTGACCAAAGCATGGTCAAAATCTCTAGTCACACTGTCTCAGTTGATGGCACCGCTTAGAGGGGGTAGGTAGGTAGGTAGAATGCTCAGAATCAGCTTGGTGTTCACAATGTCGTCTCTATGCTTCGTTCTTTCCTCTGTCATGGTTCTGGAAGTTCCTGCTCCACGAGCAGTTGATGGAAAAGCTTGGATTCCTCCTGTTGATGATGCTTGCACACCTACATACATCCTTCTTTCTGACATGACTTTCTCGATCCTGAGATCAACGAGTACTTCCTTTGCAGATTCTTCAAGTGCGCTAAGCTCTTCAGACATATGCGCTCGAGATAAATTATCAGGGTCATAATGATCTCAGACACTTCGCAGGAATGAACAATGAGGGCGCGATGATCACTGTATACACTTTCTGCGGGCTTCAAATTCTCAGTTGGCAAAAGTGTTCCTCGGGCATGGCGCGACGAGATAAATAGGCGATCTGGGCAATGATTTTCTTTGCAATGGGTATGAGCCTCATTAATTCTTGTTTTGTCCATTATGGCACGGTTCGATGGTCTGGTGATGAGCCATCAATGCTTTTCGATCTGTTTGGAGCAACAATCGAATGGATATATCAGCTTCTAACGACGATATTGCTTCGCCACGACGAAGTGGCCTATGTTGCTGTTCTGATATCTCGACGAAGTTCAAATTTTGCAAGTTTTCCTTCTGCGAGGTACCCTCGAGAACCTGCTGTGACCTTTCAATCTTAGCCTTCTTCTTACTCATCTTTCTAGCCTTCTTCCCCGTGAGCTTCGTCTCGGTGGTTCTTTTCCCATTCTGATTCTTATTTTCCTTGGACATAGTCACTTCACGCTGCTGAGATTCTCTCCTAAGACTCAGGGGTGATACTTCTTCTATATCTGATACAGATACTTCAATCTTTTGTGAGTCCCCTAATGTTCTTGCATCTTTGACATCTGGGCTTCTAGTGTCAAATAGCTTCGATCTGTTCTC
This sequence comes from Picea engelmannii, assembly GCA_009831015.1. Lineage (NCBI taxonomy): Eukaryota > Viridiplantae > Streptophyta > Pinopsida > Pinales > Pinaceae > Picea > Picea engelmannii. The sequence continues at coordinate 112,913 of ML792832.1, forward strand.
CTTTTTTCAATCAACTGCACGATCCTTCTGGTCATGAAATCTTTTAACTCTTGTCTCTACTGTTCTAAGACTTCTTCTTCTTCCTTCTTTCTGGCTTGATCTCTTTCAATCCAAGGTTTTCCAAGTAACATAGTAAACGAGACGCTGTCCTCAATAAACTTGATAATCTCAAAATCTTCTTCCGTCGAAGTTCCATTGACATTCATAGGTATCTGAGTGGGCCTCCCACATAGGTTTACCAGTTTCCCTATGAATAAACCTATTCCTCTTAATGAAGGGATCATATCAGGCCTTCCTATAGCTTCCCAAGTTCTCTCTGGCATAATGTTCACTGGTGTTTCTTCATCAAGGATAGAGTCAATGTCGAAGTCTCCTATTCTTGCTTCAATGCATTCTTTTTCTTTAAATATCTCTGGTAGCCTAACATGTCAGTGATCGTTCAAGGTGTCTTTCATCTGCAACAATACCTTCTCTGATTCTTGATGGGGTTCTACTATTTCTGGATCTGCCTTAGGGTTTTCTTCATTTAGATTCATTCTTTCAGGCTTAACAATTATTCTAGGGCAATCCAATACTTCATGGTCCCAAGCTTTGCAACATAGGAAACTATATCTTCCACCAGGGCATTCCTTAGCAAGATGTCCCGGTCTTCTGCAACTGTAACATAGGGTTAATCCTCTCTTCCTTTTAAATGATCCCCAACCTCTTCTGTACTGCGCACTAGGATCATGGTAACTAGTCTACAAAAAAATCTTTCTAGGATCCTGCATCCATTTGTTAGTCCAAACATTCTTTATATGCATAGGTATAACATATCTATCAATATTCTTATCAGATCTACTCATATCAAAACTTCTTTCATCTATCAGATCCCTAGTTTTCAAGCTAGGACATAATCTATCAAACATACCTAGATCCATACTCTAGAAACAAAAATTTCCACTTATTTTACTTCTACAGAGCACAAAGCTTCCAGATCTAAGAAATTTTAACTATTCTTACCTTTATCAGAGCATAGAGATTACAGATCTTACCTCTTTTCTGCAGATCTGACCTCTTTTCTTTAGAAACTTCCACTTTTACTTTTCTTAGAGCACAAAGCGTTCAGATATTGCTTCTTTTCTTCAGATCTGTCCTTCCTTCTTTAGCACATAGATTTTCAGATCAAGTGGATTACTGCGCACTAGGGCACAGGTCCACACACAGAGCTTCCATAGTTTCAGGGCGAATCTTTGCACAAATCTTCTTCTTCCTCAGTTCCCAACAATCATAGTTTCAGGTCCTGGCAACGAAACCATTTGTTGGCACAGGGGCAGACCCAGGGTTCAACACTACAAGAGCGCACTGACAAAACCCTAACTACCGACCCTTTCGACAATACCTGCGAAGCAGATGAAGTCTCATTCGAGGTAGAGGCAGGGGTGGTTGCAAGACTCAGGTGTCTGCAACCTTAGCTGGGACACAGATCCGTGATTATATTGCTTATAGAGCACTTATCATCGATCATTCATCAATATTCAGTCCGTATTATACTTCGCAGATAGCATATATCATCACAACATTCACTTAGATCTAAGGTATCTTAGTACTTAGTAACAATAAAATAGATTAGATTCAGTAGATCAACACTAAGCATCTTCATATATATCAGATCCGCTATTCATACACATCTAATAAGCACAAAGCATAAATATATCCATCTAAATATATCGAAGCACTTAGAAAAACTAGAGATAAGCACAATAAGTCAAGGCACAAAGCATAACACATAGATTTACGTGGTTCACCCCCACCCTGGGGCTATTTCCACCAACTCTTCTTCTTTATTATCGTCGGCCAATTGGTTACAAGCACAAAGCCGTAGAAACCCTTACTTCGAAAAGGACAGAAGATCTGCGCAGGCTGCTAGATCCTTCTTCCTTGCCTTTCAGCACACAACCTCCTATATCTTCACATAGGGACTTGCACTAAGCTCTACAAGTCTATACAAAATGCACAAAAATCTCGATCACACAGATCCCTTATTGGCGCTTATCCTATATCACATAGATACAATACAATCCTCCTATACTGGATGCCTAGATGTTTATTTATACATTACAAAAGTGGGCCTAAACGTGGGTAAACCCAAGACGACATCCCTTTCCCATTACATTGTCCCAAAACCCAAAAAGGGACCCGAAAGTGGGCCAAGATCCCTTGATCTCTGATTTGTCTGGTGCTCCATCTTCGACAGGCTGTCGAAGTCCCAAAAATGGTCAAATATGACCAAGTAACTTCAAAACTTGGTCAAGGGCCAACACACTTGATAACGACATGACTTATAGCAGATAAAAGGTTCTGTGTCGCAACAAATGAGTTCGTACTTAAGGCATAAAAGTGACAGTTATAGGATAATGCGAGAACGCATAACATAGTGGATACCTATCCTATATGTTGGGTAATGAAAATACCTGCCGGTGGTGACGAACGACCAACACAATGTTGAAATCCGTAAGAATCCCATGTTAAAAATGTAAAAACCAACTCAATCCACCTTTGTATTAGTCCATTAGGTGAAACAATGGCTTAAAACTATAGAAAGTGGGTAAAAATAGTTTATAAATAGTAACAAAATAAAAAATTACTATACCATTTTTATTTTTTACCCAACTAGTGAAAATCAGACCAAAATACCTCCGAGATTCAAATGACGATTGCGGGAGCATCGGGCAATGAAATCAACAACCGTTTGGATCATGTAAATATACTTCCCTTCCTCTTCAGTTTCAGTGGATTAAATTTTTGAATTATGTCCCAAATGTTTAGTTGTTGAGGGCGCAAAATGTGAATTTTGGTGTACACGGGCTATCCCCCATAGGGTCGCATATACGATGAGTTATACCTGCCTATGTAAACTACAGGACACGTGTAGACACCCCTATACGTGATTGTAAGTGAGGTAGACCGCATACAAGCACACACATAATAAATTTCAAGGGTTCTAACTCAAATTTTGATTTGTTTTTGACAGGATGGTTCTTGAATGGAGAGAGAGAGAGAAGGAGGAGGTTGATGCTACTGTAGATTGAGATCCAGGGGCCCAAATGGCCTGAAAGAGATGTGGCTTGTATACATTTTGGGCGCTGAAAGGAATGAGAGCCCAAGTGAGGTTGCTCGAGATGCTTGTGGGTTACTGGGACCCTGAGAGTGAAATATTCAATCTCGATGGGCAACCATTCAGTATTGAAGTAGAGGACATTTACTTTTTGACTGGTCTATCACGTCGGGGAGAGGTTGTAAAATTCAAATCACGGGGAGAAAGGAGTGGAATGAAAATAGAGGAGTACATCGATGCCCACTGTGTAGCAGGGACTCCTAAGGTAGGGAGTCAACTCCCTATCCGGGCAATAAACAATCTCAGTTTGAATATTATTGTCCTTGTATTGACCACAATCACAGGTTCGACCTTGTTGCACCAGAAATCGAGGCCGCTCATGTTCTATGCAGTGCAATGTATGAGACCCAAAATATATGACTGGTGTACCTCACTACTGGAGAATATGAAGAGCCAGTTGATAGAGTGAAAATAGGGGAGTAAGAGAAATTTTGGGTTTTCCTCTATCCTATGCAATTTCATTTTCAAGCGGGTTCCAGGTCTGGGACCTAGAGTCGATATTCTTCCTAAAGGACCTCGTGATCTAGCCATGGCACGATGGACCGAGGTAATGAGGCAAAAGAGGGGAGGTAGGGTGCCGACGAGTCATTTCCCTAGATGACTATCCCTATGCATGGATAGACTTCTGAGGATATCCGGACATGCCACTCCTACCAGGGACCGCCTACGGTGACATAGGTACGTCAATTTTTTTTACATATTTCATTTTTTTGTATTTTTGTATAATAGAACAAAAATATTTTTGGATGGTGCTTAAGTATTGAGTAGACATTTTTCTAATGCATATGTGGGTCTGCAACGACCAAAAGGCTTCCCTCGACATCAACGGAGGAACTGGGGAGACGAGGCAGCAGGAGGAGAAGCCGAGGATCCTACAAAATGTGTAAGGCAACCTGTCACATTTGACTCATAAGATTCCCATGGTTCGGGTAGATGATCTTCCTGAAGCCATGCAACGACAGGTGGTTGGTGTACCCAGGGCATGGGTACGACTCTTTCGGTGTCTCGCAAACACCGTGGTTTGTTACCATGACACACATCCGGCGTCACAGGCGTAGATGTCATGGGATATTGTAGTACCGACTGTATATGTGTATTGAGGGTATTAGCCCCAATTTTCTACTATAAACACCATATTTTTTGAAATATATAAAAAAGGATCTTCGACTTTACTTATATTTTACAATGTGTATATTGATGAGATGGTTTTCTTTGCTTTAGTTATGTGACAAATGCCAATCTAAAATGAAATTAGCATAAGCATCAGATACATGATTAGAAATCCTAGGAATGTGATAATATGTAATAAAATCAAACTGTCTTTCTAAAAGACATACCCGTAGGAATCATTGGAGTAAAGTAGGATCACGCACGCGGTAACAACTATTCAACTGATGTATTACTTCCTAGGAATCTAGGCGGACTTCTAATGAGCGAAGACCATGTGAGATAGCATCGTGCAAAAGTTCTATAATGAAGCTATATTCGGCCACATTGTTCATGGATGGCCCTAGGTATACACCACCTGAAGACACCAGTAGACCCTTGGGTGAGTAAACCACCCAAGCGACGGAAGCCAAGTTTCGTGCATGATGACTGGCTCCATTTGCGAATCCTAGGTAGACTGAAGACTCCGTTGACATCTGTCAACCAAGTGAAAACTTGATAAATAACCCAAAGATGAAAAGAAAAGAAAAATATATATACACTAAATTACATTAGTGTACAGAGATTTCCGTCCAAGCTTTGGGCTCAAGCATAATATCTTTTCAAGTAGAGCCCATTTTTGGGCTTGACCAACCTATTCCCTTTAGAATATTCTAACTCATAGGCTCCTTTTTCTAACACACATCGCATGATATAAGGATCGTGCTACATGGGTTTAAACTTGCTTGCCTCCAGTGGTTCTTTATCTTGATCATACAAGAGGACCAAGTCACCCTCGATGTACAACCGAGGACAAACAATCTTATCGTACTGGACCTTGACACGTTTTTTGTTCGCCTCAATAGCCGTAGAGGTGTCTCAACACTGCTCATCAAGACTCTCTAGGTGTACAAGGCGTCGCTCGAGATCAAAAGTATCAGGTAGGAGCACGATTGCCAAATTTAGAGAAGGAATTTCACAGTCAATAGGTAATATCGATTCCACACTGTGTACTAACTTGAAAGGGGAAAATCTTGTGGTAGTCTTGATTAAGGTTCGATATACGCAAAGTGCAAGATATATCATGATGTTCCAGTCAGACTTACTCTGACTGACAATTTTTTGCAAAATGGTTTTGAGAGACTTGTTGACAGCCTCTACTTATCCATTTGCCTGGGGGTAATAAGGAGAAGAATGACCATGTCTAAACCACAACATAACTGATAGTTCTTCCATCATTTTGTTCTGAAAGTGACTACCATGATCACTGGCAATCTTACTTGGGATACCGAACTGGACGATAATTTGATTGAATACGAAGAAGGTTGTAGTGTTCCCATCAGATTTAATTGTAGGCATGACCTCGACCCACTTAGTAAAGTAGTCGATGACCATGATAATGTGTTGATGCCCCTTAGCTGAAGCTGAGTTGCAATCCATGAAGTTCACCGCCCACTTGGTGAAGGGACCGATGGTAATGAATGGGTGAAGAGGGTTTGGATGCAAGCACATTTTCCGAGTGAACACCTGGTAGGGGTGACACTTCCTAACTTCTTCAATACAATCTTTAAAGATAGTAGGCCAGAAATAACCGGCTCACAAATTTTTTTGGGCTGTCGCAAGCCCGAATAGATGACCACCGCAGGCCCCATTGTGGCAATCATTTAGGACAGACTCGGCCTCTTCGTGAGTTAAATAACGATGCAAGATATTGTCTATTCCTCGACGATACAAAGTTTCATCGACGATAGTATATTTATTAGCTTGGTATCTTACACGCCGTTGGTCATCTCGTGAGAGATGATGAGGGAAATTCAAGGTTTGAAGATAGAGAACAATGTCTCCATACCAGGGGTCAGACGACGAGACAATAAAAATGTGTTCGTCTGCAAACAAATCTACATGGATAACATCCTCATATAATCGTGGAAAATCGGATATTAACTCTGCGAATACCAGGGATTTCTTGGATTTCTTGGAAGCGAAATCGAGATCAAACTCCTTTAAAATGATGATCCATTTATTATATTTCCCCCCTATGATACGCCTGGTAAGGACATATTGAAATGGATTGACATCCACAACCACAATAGTCTTGTAGAGTAATATGTAATGACGCAAACGTTGGACTGTGTGAACGACAACCAAAGATATCTTTTCAACGTGAGGATAATTAAGTTCAGGACTGACTAAAGTTTGACTAAGATAGTAGACAACGTGCTCGTGGAGCTCATCATCTTCCTGAACCAAAACCATACCAATCGTATCCTCAGAAGCGACGATATAAAGCAAGTAATCTCTATTGTAGTCAGGAGGCTTCAACAAAGGTTCTAAAACCAAAGCTTTCTTCAAAGCATCGAAGGAATCCTAGGCTCACTCATCCCAAATAAAAAGAGTATCCTTCGTCAAGAGACACATGAAACCCTTAGTGATATTGGCATAATTCACTATAATTCAACGAATAAAGTTAGATTTCCCTTGTAAACCCTGAAGTTGTCTAATCATGCACAGGGGAGCAACTAAAGTATTGCCTCAACCTTTAGTGGATCTACCATGATCCCGGTCTCAGAAACTAGAAAACCCAAAAGATTACCAGACTTAACGCAAAAGATACACCTGTGAGGGTTCAACCAGATTCTATAATAACAACAACTTTAAAAAACAAGACGAAGGTGAGTAGTGTGATCCTCTCTCTTACGAGAGTGAGCAGCAAGATCATCAAGGTAAGCTTTGACTATGTGCTTAAGATCCTGAAAAGCGAAAGTCATGGCACGTTTAAAGGTTGCTCCGATGTTTTTAAGGCCGAAAGACATTTTTTGGTATGCGAAAGTACCGCAAGGAAAAATAAATGCCATCTTGTGTTGATCCTCAGGTTTGATTTGAATTTGGTTATACTCTGAAAAATCCATCCATAAAAGAAAATTCTTTGCTTCCTGCACACTCATCGAGAATCTGATCGATGAAAGGTGTCGAGAATTTTTCTTTAGAACAAGCCTTGTTCAGGTCACGAAAGTCCATGCATACACAGATGGTTCCTTGCATCTTATCCATAAGAACGGGGTTGGATACCCTGGTTAAGGGAACCAGGTAGATGAAGACAACATTAAGTAGCTTCTCCATCTCCGCCTTAATACTAGGGGCCTTCCAGGGATTTACAACTCTAAATCATTTCCGAACAAGTTTAGAATACATATAAGTTCTAATATCGTGTTCGACAATACGAGGGTCGATCCCTGGAATCTCTTCATATGACCAAGAAAATACATCTCGGAATTCCTTGAAGAGTTTGGTGTAGGTCAAGATTTCTTTTGGTGAACAATCCACGTCGATATTTACATTTTCAACCTTGCTAGGGGTACAAGAGATGTCAATCGTGACGGTAGGATAAATACTCTCCATGTTTCCTTCAACATAAATGCCGTGCGTATCAAGTGGAACCATGGCGTGACCGACTATCTCACTCAAAGTAGATCTAAAGTGGTCTTGTTCGATTCTTTCAAGCTCTGGGAGAAAGTAAGAGCGATGATTCATATCATCCAAAGGTTTTTCAGAACCATTCATGGCTTCGATGACAGCTTCGTTTGAAGGCAAAGTCCCATCAAGGAAATCATGTGAACAAGACAACGAAGTGGACCACACAGGCCTAAGAACGGGATCCTCCTCGTTCGTCGACAAGGGAACAATATTAGGATCAATGAAAGAGTCAAGAACAAATTGATACACAATCTCTGCTGCTGATAGTGGCATGGCCATTCTAGCATGCAACTGACCTTCACAAGACGAAGTTGGGGAAGGTAGGGTCCAAAGATCATTAGAATAAGAAGTGCGGAAAGGAATGGACCTTCCTGTCGAGACGGGCCTGCTGGACATGGCATAAACATGATGACTCAATGCCGCGAAGTCGAAAGTACCCATAAGAGAAGAATACATTTCGACACCGATATTTTGAGTTGCCGACGGAGAATTTTCGATCACAGGGATCGACGGTCCAATAGATGCATTAGGACTAGAGCACACAAAGAACAACTGATCGATCGTCATGATCTTCCCTTCATGAGGAAAACAAAGAGTATGGAAGATGGATGACACGATGACGATCATGGAATAAGTCCAATTGCGACCTAGTAACAGGTTATAATCAAGAGGCGCATCAACTACCTCTACCTCCACCTCTACCATCTTTCCACCTAACTAGACCGGAAAGGTAGGGAGAATACTGTGAGGACAGAAGGAATGATCGTCAAAAGCAGTCAACATGTTCGATGACTTTCAAATATTCAGAGAACCGAGAGCTTTCCAACAGATCAGGGACATCACACACATAACAACGCCTTCATCAACAACCGCATATTTGATGATATAATTTGAGTACTCCATGTGTATTTGGAAATCCACATGGTAAGGCAAGCGAGGCTTCACATCTGTGACGTCAAACTTGATAACTTTTGAGCCACTGGGTTCTAGAGCTCCTAAAGCAGAGAGTAAGGCATTACTCTGTGAAGGACACGTCTGGAGTACCTCCAAAGCTGACATCACACAAGGGGTTTGACCCAGGTCCTCAACAATAGAGTAGTTATGGGAGACTCTAGCATTTGGATTGTGGGTAGAGCGCTTGAATACTCCTTTCAGAATACGAGGCGATGGCTCTGGTTTCTCAATCTGTAAAGTCATCTTCAGAGGAGGAGGAGGAGATTTTAGACCAGGAATAGCTTGTGAAGAGATATAGTCTCGAGATGAAGTGGTTACATTAAATTTCACTTCGACCATATTGATACATAAACAATCGCCATCTTGCGAAAGTGGGTTTTGACTCCCACCAGCCACATTTCCGGCATTAGAGGAGCTCGAAGCCATGTGCTTATTATGTGGGAATGGATTCGTCAGCACGATGGGTGGTAGAGATAATAGCCTCGAAACTTCTACAAGTTTGGGGCATAAATGGGTAAGGTGATCATCTGTGCAAAGATTATAGGGAAACTTCACCTTACGTCTTTCTCGTTTTCCCTCTCCAACATTATTACCCGTCTTCTCATTATTACCATTGTCCTTGGGTTTATTACCATTTTTCCCACCCTTACAGTTATTATGTCCTTTCTTCTTATTCTCTCCTGGTTGTTGGTTACCATTTAGGTTGGCTGACGATTGCACAGAGTGTACATGCATCGACTGAGTGGGGTTGGAAGATACAAACGAAGCTAGCCCTCCTGAAGACTAGTTTAAAGGCAACTATTTCATATGGTTTGTCACCGAGTCTATGGACTTTACATTGGCGGCACCTACAATGCCATTGGCATGAGGTTTGAGATTTTTCCTAGGGTCGTAAGTTGATCGTGGTGCATCCAGAAGAAGGTGGTGTAGCATCCCAGACTGAGCATATATCAAGTCTAAGTGTTGGGCTCTAAAGATTGCCTCTTCCTCAGCGGTAACCGCATAAGTAGAAATGTCCTTTGATATAGGAGTGTGTAAATACTTAATGAACCATTCTAAAAGAAAGGCCAGGGGTATACGGGTCTTAATCAACCTCTTCCATCTACGCCACTCTTGGATATGGTCCGAGATATGAGTGGCGTTATCTTGGCGTAAAGTTGAACACAATTCTAAGACAACATCATAACTAATGGGAAATTGGAAGTGGCTAAGGAAGACCATCACCAACTGACTAAAAGTCCCATATGCCCTCCTAGGTAGCTCAATATACCATTTAGTAACAACTCCGATGAGGGTGCATTGAAATAATATCAACCGAATAGAATCGTCGTTAAGGGAATTAGATGAGTGCTGAAGGTGAAAGGTAGTGACGTGATCACCATGATCCTCTCCATTCTTACCTTCGAACTTTGGGATGTCCGAAGGAAGATTGGTGGGGATGGGGGGACATGTAGGATCATGACTCATAGGGTCATTCATTAATTTAGATAATCCTGGTAGATTAAGCGTGGCCATAAAAGGGAGATGGGGTTGTGACATCTGGCCCCAAGCTCCTGAGAAAGATTGTGTTTGAGGAACTGCAGGCCATCCAGGGTTCTGGTAAACACCATGGCCCTGTCCTGGATTATAAGGCCCTCCTCCAGGCTGATTCATAAAAGGTTGGTTGGGAATCATTCTAGTAGGAATGTTCTGTTGAGGGTTATATAAATTTCCCCCAACCGGATTAGATTTGGGTTGGCGGTTTCCCAAAGCGTGAAACTGACCTCCTCTGAGTGGGAATCCAGAGGATAGAGGTGGATTCATCATGCCAAATGTATTGGTTGGAATCTGCACCGAGGAGGTAGGGTTGTAGGATGAAACTTGAGCCGAAGCTTGTCCACTAGGTTGATTATTCCACCTAGAAGTAGGAGGATTGGACCCGAGGTTAAAAGCATGAATTCTTCCCATATTAGGAGCCATTTGAGGGATTTGAGATCCACGAAACGAAAAAGGAGTGTAGGGAGGTGTACTGCCCCTAAGCCCAATGCTAGCATCAGGGTCAACAACTGGGATGGAGTTCGAAAAATGTGAAGTAAAGTCGGGCATACTATAATAAAAGGGACTAGAAGCCATAGGGACTGACTGAACATTGTAGCTCGGGGATTGGCCAAGAGACCCAAAAGGGTTCGAGGCAGTAGCTTGAGCATTTACTATAGGCCGAGCCATAGTAATGATAGGTGCCTCCAACACTACAACCATAGAGGTTGTAGGAGTCGAAGGGGTGCCATTAACTATAGTAGGTATGGGAGTCGAAGGGCTCCTAGTGTTGTGAAGAATAGGTTCAGTACTCATCCTTGTAGAATCACAAGTCTGAAAAGTGGATGTGTGTGTACCACGTCTAATAAATCTATGCCTTTTAGAAGGAAAATACTCGAAATACGGTGGTAACTGTAACAAGAGACAAGATCGGCGGGGAGGCTGGTTCAACTCCACGATAACTTAAGACTCTAAAGATAAAAGAAAAATATCCTAAGGATAACTACTAATCAAAGAGCACACCAAAAGTCAAACGACCAATATGCATGCAAACAGGGTAAAGTGGTTGAGTGGCCTCCCTCCCTAAAGAAGGTATGTCTCTCCCAAGAGGGGCCTGAGACTCCCTACTAAAGATTGAAGGTAACATAATAAGTTATAAGGGCCCTCGTGGGATTAGCAACCAGTCGGTCAGATCCCCCTAGAGAGGTAATCTTCCATAAAGGTTGTGTGCTGTCCGACCCTTATCTGACCTAGGGTACTTGCAGAATAACCCCTGCAAGTAACCTATGAGATACCTAAGTCAAGAAACCAATAAACCACTGTATAACCAATGCACATGAGAGCAGTCGTAAGTCATGTCCACCGCATAGGAAGGGTAGCAAAGCCCGAAACCTTGAAAGCACCGCCTCTCACAGAGGTAAAGGCACTAGCAAGATCCCTAGAAATATCTCTGACGCTAGGAAGGTGTCGGGTACATATCCCTTCAACCGACTTCACACGACCTCGTGGTTAACTCCGGTGTGAGCGAAGCTTCCTGATCTTACCAATTATACAATGGATTTCTCCACTCCCATTCTCAGACACATATGTTGATTTAATTTCCTTGGAGAAGTTTACTCAAAAAACCCTATTCCTAGGCACTAAATCCTAGGCTAGTTTGTGCACCCTAGAAAGTAAAATCGTGACTAATTAATTTTAAATTATAGCATTGATTTTAATGGCCGCGATTACTCAAAAATGTATGGTAGTGAAACTCATGGAGTTATGACTCTACAAGAAAAGTAAATATGAAAATAATGCAAAGTCCTAACTTTAAATTTCAATGGATGATATGTTTCTAAAAACGAATGCAATTCTCAAATTCAACTCTGCAATTATGAAGTAAAATGCAATCTTTCACTATATGCACTAAGCTAATGAAAAAGACTCAAAAGACAAAAAATGCCAAGCAATGCAAAATGCCTTTTTTTTTTTTGTATTTTCAATATAACAAAACTAAAAATGCATGGACTGAAAAGTAACTTGATATATAACCCTACTGTGTATAAAAAGAGACAACTCAAGCAGGATACCAAGCAAAAAAACACCCAACCGAATGTACAAGGATAACAAAAATTGAAAATATGATGAGAAAGACTCCGCTCATAAATTCAACCAAAAGAGGGTTTCCTGTCATTCCACAAGCACTCAACAGGCACTACAAAGACCTAAGAAGACTCAACAAACATCAAATCCCACCCAACAACCACCAAACCCAACAAACAAGCAAGGCAAACTGATGTACACAAATTTTCAGGAAAACAAAGCATATATACACATCTTGCAGTGAGACAACATGCGTATGTATGAGACTGTCAAGGCAAAAGGCGTGTATATGCTTCAAAACAAGGCCAAGCAAGGGAGAAAGGCTGGAAACTCAGACCCATAATAAACAAGAATTGTCAAGCAAAGATATGACAAGAAACACAATAGAAACGAGAGCAATCTAAGGAGAAAAGTACTCCAAACCCTATGGAAGAAGATTCAATCCCCAGTATGGTTGCCAATTCTGTTATGAGGAAAATCTCTCTATGGCTGGGGTAAACCACAACAGATAGAAATGACTGCAGAAATCAACTCTATCCCAACAACATGCTATATAAACCAATATGCAAGCGAGATAAGAAAGAGGTCTACCTCGTCCAGATGTTGGATGAAGTTCACCATTGAGCACTTCGACCCAAAGCTATATACCTGCAACAAGTTCTCAACAAACAAGCAAATCAAGCATATGGTGATAATATAAAAGGTTATCACATTAGATATCATAATCCATTAATAAACATGACAACTACGCCCATGGAATAATAATTCAATATATTTGCAAGATATCAATTGGACGAGAGAAGAGTATTTCTATTAATAAATGATCAACATAAGTGAAAATGTTACAGTCTTCCGTGTCAACATGGTTTGAAATCAAGAAACTAAGTTCCTTCCAGTTGAGCCTCCACCACTTCAATTCTCCACCAAAGGCAAGCTCATAAGAGAGAAACAATGAGGTTCTCAATCAATAAGGGAAGATCTTGGGGGCTAAACATTGTGTTCAGAATTAAAGGAAAAAGGTATGAAGACTCAATATGAAGTAAATAATTTCTCCAAAGTAACTTTGCTCTCAAAGTTGAATTCTTTCTCCTTTTCCATAGCTCAGAATTAGCCCATTTATAGCCTTCAAAATGGAATTGAAGGGCCGATTCAGAATGTTTCCAGTATATGGAAGGCCAAGGATCATAGATCTCTTGTTGTGACATGGAAACCCAACATTTAATTTTCATTTTCTGACACAAATCCTGATGTACACGAGCTGCAGTGGAGAAGCCTGCGTATACACATGCTATATAGTGTGCAAGATGCGTACATGCGGAAAAATATTATTTTTGTCTCTGGATTTTATCAACAAGGAAGATAAGTCTGCATAGAGAAATGGAATAAGGCCCTTTGTGCAAGATTGCATAGGGTGAGACAAATATTGCTATAACACTTCTTCCCCAAATTTGACACAACTCAAATACCGAGATGAAAAATTTACCCACTTCATGCCGATCTCAGGCCCATACAAGTCTGGTGTTGAACCAAAAATCTATGATACCATTCTGTAATGTCCCCTAGCTTAACTAAGGAACATTACTTGCAAAAAATACACATAAATTCAATTTTTTTTTGCTAATTAACTTGTTGTAACTTACCAGCTACAAATTATACAAAGATTTAACCATCACAGATACCAATTATTTAAATGTAGCTACATCATGCTAGCTAACATGAATTCCACCTCCTCACTGAAACAACCGTGCGCACAACAAATTTTGTACTGCGCACGACAATTATTCACAACACACACAAAATAGGCTTTGTACTGCGCATGCCAACTATTCCCAGGACGCGTGTTGAATCGAGCATTGCACCAGAATTCATTACTACTAAAATTGATTTACAAATAAATTTAAACCTTGAATTATGAACAACATGACAATCAATCTCGAGCAATTGTCCATACTAGTTAAAAACGTAAACGCAACTAATAGTTTCACCACAACAATATATAATTCATTCTCATGCACATAGTAAAACACAAAGCAGTTAGACTCATACATTAACTCAAGAAAACAGATAAACATTTATGTTTTTAAAATAGTTTTGCAACTAGCTTCTTGGAAAGAATGTTATACCCAACCATAGACTTGTTGTTCCAAATCTCAATAGTAAGTCACCCTCGAATTGGGGTTAGGAATCCACAAGAAAATGGTGCCTCTCACCGTCCACTCACAACTCAATATCCCACAACCCACTGGTATTCTCCTACAACTATCCTGGATTTCCTCCAACTCTTTTTCTCTTGACCTACCCAACCCAATGAATGTATCCCTTCACTTCTCTCAATCCATCGAGCGTCCCATTCGCTTACCAGGGTCTCTTTGGCACATGTAACTAGGAATCTCTCTACTTGGAACTCAAGGGAGCTCACTTCCGGGAAAACTACCATCAACAACAACAACACTTGCTATTATAGTGCAACTCATATACAAGAGTTCACTCTTTAGGCTTGACAACTTGGCGCTTCAATATTTAGCTCCAAAGTGCTCCAACATGCTTCTGAATTTTCCCAAGCTTCTCATTCTATCTCCAGTGCTCTTTTTCTCTGCTCTCCGTTTGTTGTTCATGTAAAAATTAATGTGTAGAAACCGCCTATAACTTCCCATACACATTTCCTCTATTTTCCAAAGATAGTTAAATGCTCACTTTGCCCAATGTTGATTGTATTTCATCCCCCCATGCTCTTTAATAACTATGGGATGTGACTCTCACACTCACCCTCTTACATGAGTTTAATGATTTGGGCTCTCATACACTCAAATAGAAAACTAGAAGTTATCTCCAATGATAATAAATTCAAGACACTCAAATTCAAGAAATTCAAGTTATCTCCATAATTATTTTCCCCCTTGGACCCCTCTTAGACACTCTCTTCTCTTGTGGAAAACCCAACCCCAATCCGTGTCCATATTCCCCAACAAATGACATCACATTTTCTTTATTTAAAAATATAAAGTACATTCACATATTAAATCACTTGGCCATAACCACATTCATATCTACATTATGCATAAATTAAATCAGGGATTATAGTGGGGATGTTAGAGATAGAAAGAAGAAGACATACCAATATTATGGGAAATTGGGAAACATGGAGAAGGATTTCTTGCAAAAGAATAGAGACCTAGAGGAGAAGGTGAAGAAATTTGAAGGAGACATGTCCACTAAAAGATCGATTGACTTGTAGAGCCAAACTTCAAAAGACAAGGTAGATAACTATATATTTTTTGTTAATTCTTATGATCCCTTGCATGATCATACTTCTTAGGGTGAATGGATAGTTAACTCTAGTTGCACCCATCACATGGAAGCTAAGGATGCTTCTCTTTTTCTTCATTAAAAGAAGCTACATAAAAATAAATATTTGTAGTAGATGATTATGCACTTATTGTTGTTTGTTGTGGAAAGATTGAATGCTAGAATGGTGTGATTATTGATGTGTATCATGTACCTAGGTGGTACCTACTCTGAGTGCAAATTTGTTGTTGGTATCCCAACTAACCCAAACTAACAAGAAAGTAGAGTTTTGGCTAGATCGATTTGTTGTGAGCGACATGTACAAAAACTTTGATGTTGTTCTTAAATGTTTCTTATATCCGTAAAGATTGATTATATAAGTTCTATGAATTTTCCAAGAAATAACCAAGAATGACTGCACTCATAGCCCACAACAATGACTAGAGGAGATGGTGACATGAAATACTTAGACATCTAAAATTTCAAATCTTGAACTTGATGGTAAAACACAATATGGTTATTGTTGTACCCACAATTATTCCCCCTGATGGAGTATGTGAAGGATGTATGCTTGGAAAGCATCATCGAGCTACATTTAAAAAATGGAAAGCTTGAAGAGCAAATACTCAACTATAACTTGTCCATAGTGACTTGAGCTCCATGAAAAAAACATCACTAGATGGTGCAAGGTATGTATTGAACTTCACTGATGACTTTTCTAGGTATTCTTTAGTGAATTTCTTGAAGAATAAGAGTCATTTATTTGAAAATTTCAAGGAATTTAGGGTATTTACTTAAAAACAAAGCAATCGACCTATGCAATGTTTAATATCCATAAATGGAGGAGAAAATGTGAGCAAGGAATTTTAAAATTACTTGTCACAAAATGGTATCTCTTGGTAGTGATTTGTACCACACACATATTAGCAGAATGGTATTATTGAAAGGATGAAGCAGACTTTGAGTGAAGTGGCATGCTTCTTGCTTCAAGCCAAAGGACTATCAACTAAGTTTTTGGTAGAAGTTGTTTACTAAGCAAATAAAACTACTTGTTAAATATAATTATGACTAAAGTTGTATGGAATTTGATTCCAACCAAAAAATGGTGTAGAAGAAAACCCTTAGTGACACATCTTGAAACCTTTGGATGCATTGTGTGGGCTCATATAACGGATGACAAAAGGAAGAATATGGATGTGAACAATCATGTTTGTATCATAATGGACTAGTTTAAAGAGTTAAAGGCCTACAATTTGTTTGACCATGTTAAACAAGAGATTATTTGCAAAAGAGATGTTGTATTTGATGAGAAGACCTTGAGTATCATTCTATTGAATTCTTCTTTTGGATTATTGAGAAATTAGCCATTGGAAATTCCTAGGAATTTTGGATCGACTAACTACCTCACATCATCTTTGACTAGACAATTTATTTTTGTATCTTTCTTGACTAGTGGTTGAGCTTCCATAGTCGAAAGGACTGTAAATTTTGGGACCCTTGTCCAGTCTAGAAATGATAAATTTGGTAGAGGAACTCCAACAACTAGATCTTTTCTTCCTAGATGGGCAACCAAGACAACTAAAACTGCTAGAGTTGATGTAGGAGATATTAATGACTTGAGGAAAACCATAAGTAAAAAACAAAATGGCAGTGTTTCCATAATGGCATATGTGCTAGAGACATGTGACCTAGATACATATGTAGATGCATATGGTTGACCTCAATGGGAGAATGCTAGGGATGATGAGTATCATTCCTTAATGAGGAATGTCACATGGGATTTAGTTCCTCAATTGCAAGGAAAGAATGTGGTGAAATGTCAATGGTCTAGAATATTATATTTGCATTTGAAGGTGTTGTTGAAAGACATATGGCTCGTTTGGTGCTAGCTAATATATTTTCTTAGCAAGAAGTCATTGACTACATTGATAATTGTTTTACTAACAAAATGAAATAGTTATTCAGTTACACCAAATTGGATTGCGTAGGAGATGGAGATGAGAGAAAGTTGACTTCTAGATATGTATCTTGACTTGGATCTTAACCCATTGTTGGGTCTTGTAAAAAGCAGAAGGTGATTTATTTATCAACCAAAAAAGGGAAATGTCATGCTGCAGTGCATGTTGACACTGAGGCCATGTGGATTCGACAACTCATAAGTGAACTTGAATTTCTAGTTGAGACATATCGACTTTGGTTTATTGTGATAATCAAAGTGTGATACAGGTCATAGAAAATCCTATTGCACATAGTGAAATGAAGCATGTGGAGCTTCATGCTCCTTATTTGAGACAATTAGTGGAAGAAAATGTTGTAAATACTTGTTATTGTACACTACTACATATGGGTGGATTATTCCATGAAATTTTTCCACGTTTCCATTATTTTCATCTTTGTTTTTAAATAGGGCGGGGTTTTTGTCGATATTGCCACGCAAGTTTGTCGCCATATCCATGAATAGGATATTTTAACTTGGTCGGTATTTTCTTCACTGTTGCCACGAAAGTTCGTGGCAATAGCAACATAACTTTTTCCTATCTAATTGGTCGGTGTTAACGGCTACTTGAATATTTGATCTATATATACCTGACTTTAAGAGACTTTGCGACACAATTGCTATAGTTGCGACACTGTTCTTGGGTTTTGTTTGAGCTGTTTATTTTTTCTGTCACCCACCGGTTGAATAAATCCAATTCTCGATCTACATAGCTCGGATTTTAAACTTGCAAGGTAAGCATGTTTTGGCTAGCACTTACTAATTCAATTAAATGAAGGAATAAATCTCCATGAATAAAATCTTGAAGTTGATTTTTATATTGATAAATGATAAGTTATGGTATATATAAGATAGGGAGGAAACTCATGTTTATAACAATAAGATACATAAACACTAACCCTAAACTTATGTTAGGTATATATGTCGTTATTATATAAAGGAAACATTTGTACACATATGACCTTATTATAAAGATGTTATCTATGTCGTGATTAGGCACATAACAATAACTTTTAACTAACCACCTTCAACCATCTTAGCTTATGGTTAGCCACATTTAACTTTCTTGGCTTATGACTAAGCACCTTTAACAAATTAACTTATGATTATATACCATACTCTTCCAATACCATGGTGATTCAGTACACACTACTCTAAAGTACTAATTGAAGCATATCGATCTTAATAATTAATCGATAATAAAAAAAAAGCATGTCAAAATGTCTTAGAAGAAATAATTGTGAGGATTTTAGGTCACTGTAAATAAACATATCATAATCGAAAGGAGTAGCTAAAATATAAAAATTTGACAACTTACTGTTTGGTATGGTGTAGGTAAGACAATTACTTGTGATCAGGACAAGGATTTTTCACTATGAACGAAAAATGACAGGAAGCTTGCTCGGTTAAGAGTAGCATTAGAGGCGAGGGGCGATGGAAAATGTTATTGCCCTTTCCATGATTGCAGAGGCTTGCAAAAAAAATGACTTTTAATAACAACAACTCAAAGACATTGTAGGGAGAAGGGGCACGCCAAAGGGGGTTATGCATATCGTCCCTTGGTAAGAGGATTCAATATTTAATGTATTCTATGTAATAATCAATATGTCATGAATTTTAGTAATATTTATTATGGGTATTTTTATATTTTCTATACAGACTAAATTTTCTATGTTTTTTTTTAAATATATAGATGATGCCCCCAAAATGTCGACCTCAAGAGAGTTATTTGCCAAGTACTAGCAAAAATACTCCTTTACAGGGTGATGAACTTCAAGATCCGAATATTGAAGCTGCTGATCAAGTTATTAATGATGATATGGATGGAGATAACTTTAGTGATTCAAATCAGGAAGATGAGATACATAAATTGATCCAAGACACATTTTCTCCAATGGATGAGGACAACCATGATGATAGTCATGATGTTGATCCTCTACTCGAGAAGTCACATCAACCTCTTTATGAAGGCTCAACAACAAATCTTTTATCCGCTATATTGTTGTTGGTGAACCTGAAGGTTTTGAATGGTTTATCAAACGCATGCCTCACACAGATACTAAGGTATTTAATTTGTTAATTATTTATGCCTGCATGTTCACAAATACTTAAAAGGTTCAAATTTTTCCTATATTGCTATTGGTTTCAAATTTGTAAATTAGTATGTTGGATGAGATATTGATGATTAATATTGTTTACATTGACTTATTGTTTATAATTTTGTATATTTTTAGGTGAAGTTCTATTACCGACGTCAAATATTTTTCCACGCACATATCGAGAAATATCCATGATTATGAAAGAAATTGGAATGGACTATCAAGTTATTGATGCATGTCCTAATGATCATATCATATATTATGGACAATGTGCATTAGAAAATGAATTCCCACAATGTCAAATAAGTATATATAAAACCGATAAAGAGTCAAAGAAGGTGCCTCACAAAGTTCTTCGTTGTATTTCGATAATTCCACGTTTCCAATGATTGTTCAGGTGCCAAAGTATAGCATAGTTTATGGATTTCCATGCAAAGAACAGAAATCGAGACGATGTTCTTCGAATGCCTGCAGATGGTTCTGCATTGAAGTACATCGAAGAAAAGTGGCGAATTTTCAAAGAAGAACCTCGTAATGTTAGACTTTCGTTGGCAACTGATGGTGTCAACCCATTTGGAGAGCTTCGTTCTATGTACTCAGTGTGACCTAATTTTGTTATAAACAATAACCTTCCTCCTTAGATGTCGATCAAGAGAGAGCACACAATGTTGGCAATGATTGTTCCAGGTATTTAATTATCTATTATTTTCTTTAAAGTATGAAAAAATATTTCATTTCTTTGTTTCGTGCATGGTAATTATTTCTTTTATATATAACGACATCTAGATAAGTATAATTAATCATGCAATATGTTGAACCAATTAGGTAGGTACCAGGTTAAAGATATGAACGTATATATTGATCCTCTTATCGATGAGTTGTTGAAGTTATGGGTTGGCGTCACTATGTATGCCATCTCTAGACCAATAGGGAAAAAATGATTTCAATTCCATGGAATACTATCACGGACAATTCATGATGCTCCCGGGTTAACACATTTTTGTGGTATATTGTTACTTTATTTTTTCATTTAATATTATATATATTTATTGAAAATATCATGCATTATTTTAAGTTGTAACTCTAATTTGACTCTAGATTAATTCATATATCTTGTAGGTCTTCAAACAAAGGGTAAATTTGCATGCCCAATTTGTGGTCCGAGGATAAAATCTCGTCGTTCAAGGAGTTTAGGAAAGGAAGTGTTTGATGAGTATAGGCACTTTTTGCCTAAGAACCATAGTTATCGAACTACAGACAAAAAAAATTTCAATGGTAAAGAAGAAAATGGAAAAATACCACGAAGAATGACACCTCGCCTATGGAAGTTGGAATATATTAGAAATCATCAAGGTACGCAAATTATTTATGTATGACATATTATATAAATGTTTGGTTAATTTCACTAGTATTATTTTCATTTTGTCCCATTAATTAGTTTTAATTTCAATTTGTTGATGTTTCATGAATGTCGTTAAGGCACCAATGGGATTCCACGAGGAATGAAAAGTTACCCGATGAAATTCAGTAGATTTCCATACTACAAACACCTACAAATAGTTCATCTGTTTGATACAATGCATATCGAGAAGAACATAACAGAATTGTTATGGCGAATATTAGATGGAAGGACTGACAAAGAGATAATTGGAAAGATTTGTTGTGACATCCAGGAAGCTAATCATGTATTGCAAAGTGTTATTATTAATTCTAATGGTGATGGTCGTGAACAAAATACTAGTCTTCCTTGGTTATTGACGAAGCAACATAGCAATATTGTAAAAGAGGTCATTCGAAAAATTAGGTTTCCGACAGGGTTTTCGTCGAACATACAAAATATCTTAACGAAAAAAGGTGATTTTGGTAGGGTTAAAACACATGACTGGCATACATTCATTAAGGTATTTAGTAGGTTATAATATATTTCCTTATTGGTACACATTTTTTGGAAACAAATAATAATTATTTGTTTTTTGTTACAATATCTTCCACCTTTATCTCTCCCAGATGACTTTGACAACAACATAAAACAAATTATTTATGTACTTGGCAAATACATGAGGTAAGTATTGTTTTATAAGGAAAATGTACTTCTTATGTGATTTGTAGCAGAACTTATTGACATATTATGTTTTATATGCAAATTTATGTATGCCTTGATATTATTTTATTGCATCAACATTTGTAGGTGGCTATCATCAAAAGAAATTCATAAAGAAGATATCAGGTATTGGAAGAGAGAAATTCCCTAACTAATGTGTCAAATGCAACAGTATCTACCTCCGACATTTTTCAATGCACAAGAACACTACCTCATACACCCAGTTGAGGAGATTGAATTATGTGGACCAGTACACACAAGGTCGATGTGGATGGTGGAGAGGCAGTTGAAGTCACTGAAGGATTTTGTTAGACAAAGAGCACGTCCAGAGGGTTCTATAGTTGAGGGATATATGGTATATCAATGCATGGTGTATATTAGTCAATATCTACCTAAATTAGCAGAAAATATGAATGTGCCTCGCATTTGGCATCTCGAATCCATCAAAAAATTTGAAGGGGAGGTCCTATTGGGGAAAGGTAAAATGAGGACCGTGAAAGGTAATTATTAGATGTTGACGTAGATTTAATATATTACACATTTATTAAATTATTCCTTTACTAACAATAGCTAATTAATGATATTAAATTGTTATTCTATCATATAGTTTCTCGAGAGTGGGATGATTTACATTTATACATTGCAAACAACCTTGATTGGATGGAGCATTGGATAAAATATACTGAAGAATAATTCGATAGGTTATCATGGGAAGGGGTGAGTAAGATGATTAAAACAACACATCGTCATCGAGATCAATTTCTTGATCTTACATAAAAAGAAGTTGATTTATCCTTTGGTTTAAAAGATAAACAGGTAAGTTAAATTTTTTACCCACATTTTCCTAGTTTTTGCCCAATTTTTCAATGTATTTGGTTTGTTTATTTTTTGAAATATATATTTACTAAGTCATATATGAGGTTTATTAATTGGCAATGTATTGTTTACTTGTTGTCCATGTTGCAGTTGAAACATCACAAGGCTATGTGGTGTAATGGTCATAAATTTCGTATCAAATTGTTGGATGATAAGATGAAAACCTGGGATTGTGGGATAACTGCAGTGTTTAAGGTCACCAACATTTCCTCTAGAAGTGACAGAAATTCGGAAGAAACTGAGAATAGGTACTATGGACATTTGGAGGATATAATTGAGTGTGATTTTAATTCCTTTAAAATAGTTTTGTTTGAGATTAAATGGTATAGGCTACAGATGCATGAACGTGATCCTGAAAGAACTATTATTGAGCATGATAATGGATTTACCATGGTTAATACAAGGGAATTTGAATCGGGTACAGAGCCTTATGTTCTTCCAAGTTAATGTGAGCAAGTATTTTACTCAAAGGTACCTGGTAAAGCAAGTTGGTCATACGTTGTTAGATATGATCTAAGAGGAAGACCAATAAAGTATAATGATGTAGTCGAGGATGAAGATAATAATGAGGAAGAATATCATGATTATGCAGATCAGGAGCATGAGGCTCATGTAGTCGATGTGTCAGACGAAGAAGTTGTTCATCCAAATGTAGGGGACGACGATCTCATTGGCGATATCGATAACTATATTAGCAAAAATGACGTTGATGATGATGTTGATAGGAATGAGCCTTTCACCAATATCGATTCTGAACCAGATCCTGATACAAATGTTGAGATGGATGAAGAAGAAGATGACTGATATTTAATTGTTGAAAAGAAGAGGTATGTGTTTATATATTTTATATGATCTTTATATGTTTTTATTTTGTATGATATAGTATATGATACATGTTCTTTAGAATTTCAAATTAGGTAATATGGGGAAATTGAGAGTGATGTGTGGGGGGGGCATAATTAGAGCTTCCACCTTCACGTGGTTGCCCCTGTTTAGTAGAGAATGAACTATTCTCGAAACCAAGAGGAGCTCTTCTCAACTATGCCTAATCATACCAACGATCCAGGTATGTCCATCATCAATTCAAACTGTGAATGGGGACAACATTGAATGGGTTCAATGTTGAAATTTTTTCAAACTGTTTCTGAATGCATTGAAATTTGACATGGATAGACTATTCACATGCCTTAACGATATAGGAGGGTTTTCTAGACTCAAATTTGACTCACACACCCACTTTCTTCCATCATCAATTCATCATGTAAACCATAAACCCTAAGTTAGTGGAGTCATCGACTTGTCAAGCTTTAGTGTTCCTAGTGAATGGATGCGTTGTTGTTGACATGGAATGGGACAACACATGTACCTTCTTAATTTTCTTCCTTCACTTGATGTGGGCCTGGTCATTCCTAGCCTTGAATTGAAAGTTGACCCTAGTCTTAGTGATCACCCTTCATGATAGTTGTCACCCAACGATCATTAGATCACAAGGTTGGATATATATGGGCATTGGGATCATGAGGCTTTATAACCCTACAGTAACAAGAGACATTAATTGAACTTTGACTAGATTGAATGGTGCGTGCAATTGAAAATACTAACAACCAAAAACTAAAAGGGATCAATACACAGACTGTCAATGAGAGGTGATTTGGATGTGGTGTGTAGGAATAGGCCTAGCACCTTAAAAATTATCATTCTCCAAATATATTATACAAATTTTACAAGGAAATTGTACTAGGACTAGACACGGGCAACAGTGACCTGTGAATGGGGCCAACGTTGAAATTTTTTCAAACTGTTTCTGAATGCATTGAAATTTGATATGGATAGACTATTCACATGCCTTAACGATATGGGAGGGTTTCTGGACTCAAATTTGACTCACACATCTACTTTCTTCCATCATTAATTCATCATGTAAACCATAAACCCTAAGTTAGTGGAGTCATCGATTTGTCGGGTTTTAGTGTTCCCAGTGAATGGATGCGTTGTTGTTGACATGGAATGGGACAACACATGTACCTTCTTAATTTTCTTCCTTCACTTGATGTGGGCCTGGTCATTCCCAGCCTTGAATTGAAATGTGCCCCTAGTCTTAGTCATCACCCTTCATGACAGTTGTCACCCAACGATCATTAGATCACAAGGTTGGAGGCATATGGGCATTGGGATCATGAGGCTTTATAACCCTACAATAACAAGAGACATTAATTGAACTTTGACTAGATTGAAAGGTGCGTGCAATTGAAAATACCAACAACCCAAAACTAAAAGGGATCAATACACATACTGTCAATGAGAGGTGATCTGGCCATGGTGTGTAGGAGTAGGCCTAACACCTTCAAAATTATCATTCTCCAAATATCTTATACAAATTTTACAAGGAAATTGTACTAGGACTAGACACGGGCAACAATGCCCCGTGAATGGGGCCAACGTTGAAACTTTTTCAAATTGTTTCTGAATGCATTGGAATTTGACATGGATAGACTATTCGCATGCCTTAATGATATGGGATGGTTTCTGGACTTAAATTTGACTCACACACCCACTTTCTTCCATCATCAATTCATCATGTAAACCATAAACCCTAAGTTAGTGGAGTCATCGATTTGTTGGGTTTTAGTGTTCCTAGTGAATGGATGCATTGTTATTAACATGGAATGAGACAACACATGTACCTTCTTAATTTTATTCCTTCACTTGATGTGGGCCTAGTCATTCCTAGCCTTGAATTGAAATTTGGCCCTAGTCTTAGTCATCACCCTTCATGACAGTTGTCACCCAACGATCATTAGATCACAAGGTTGGAGGCATATGGGCATTGGGATCATGAGGCTTTATATCCCTACAGTAACAAGATACATTAATTGAACTTTGACTAGATTGAAAGGTGCATGCAATTGAAAATACTAACAACCCAAAACTAAAATGCATCAATACACAGACTGTCAATGAGAGGTGATATGGCCATGGTGTTTAGGAATAGGCCTAACACATTCAAACTTATCATCCTCCAAATATATTATACAAATTTTACAAGGAAATTGTACTAGGACTAGACACGGGCAACAATGACCTATGAATGGGGCCAACATTGAAATTTTTTCAAACTGTTTCTGAATGCATTGAAATTTGACATGGATAGACTATTCACATGCCTTAACGATATGGGAGGGTTTTTGGACTCAAATTTGACTCACACACCCACTTTATTCCATCATCAATTCATCATGTAAACCATAAACCCTAAGTTAGTCGAGTCATCGATTTGTCGGGTTTTAGTGTTTCTAGTGAACATATGCGTTGTTGTTGACATGGAATGGGACAACATATGTACCTTCTTAATTTTACTCCTTCACTTGATGTGGGCCTGGTCATTCCTAGCTTTGAATTGAAAGTTTCCCCTAGTCTTAGTCATCACCCTTCATGATAGTTGTCACCCAATGATTATTATATCACAAGGTTGGAGGCATATGGGCATTGGGATCATGAGGCTTTATAACCCTACAATAACAAGAGACATTAATTGAACTTTGACTAGATTGAAAGGTGTGTGCAATTGAAAATACTAGCAACCCAAAACTAAAAGGGATCAATACACAAACTGTCAATGAGAGGTGATATGGCCGTGGTGTGTAGGAATAGGCCTAACACCTTGAAAATTATCATTCTCCAAATATCTTATACAAATTTTACAAGGAAATTGTACTAGGACTAGACACGGGCAACAATAACCTGTGAATGGGGCCAACGTTGAAATTTTTTCAAACTGTTTCTGAATGCATTGAAATTTGACATGGATAAACTATTCACATGCCTTAACTATATGGGAGGGTTTCTGGACTCAAATTTTACTCACACACCCACTTTCTTCCATCATAAATTCATCATTGAGGGTCTATATGGAAATCCTCGTAATACACATCCAACCTAGAGGTTTCGTGCACCAAATGGATTATTAGAGTACTATAATAAAACAAGGTCTCGAACTATCTATTAGTCTCTAATTTTGTCTTGATTTAGTGAGAAACCCTTATCCTAAATCCTTCTTACCTACACTTCATTTTCTGTTTCCAGTTGATTTTGATCTTTGTTTTTAATGTCTTATGGTTTGCATTTAAGTTTTTGAATAAGTTAATTAAGTTTGAAATTGAAAGAAATGGTTTTAAACGAGGTGTCACCTTATATGTCTGTTTGAACTTCATAAATTCAAATTTTTCTAAGTCATTAATAGCGCTACGAGAATAAGGCTATTCCCGTAGCACCAAAATAATCATGCCTTGATATGCGCCTGTCATCCAGATTTCATTATGATGACATGAATCGTGGTTTGAGAGTTCACATGTGTCCCACAATAGCTTGGAATCATTTACTGATTCAAACCATTTCATAATTGGATTGCTTTGTACCCGCGAAAGACTCATTTTAAATCGCCCAATTCTCAATGATCATTATATCAAACATGTCTGATTTTGATGAATTTAGGCGCAGTTATTTGCTCAGAGGAATGTTATACACTAACATATTACAGGTGGCAAATTCGGAACCCGAGGGTGCTAGTTACAACATTGTGTTTTGATGGCGCCAAAGAGGAGCGGACAGGTAGTCAGAATAAAACTCGAGGGTGCTGAACTTCTTAAAGATTATCCTCAAATGGCTCAAAGGTTCAGAGATGCCGAGTGGTTTGAATTCCTTACCACTTTTCAAGGTTACGATGAACATGTTTCCATGGAGTTCGCACTGAACTTTGATGTTCACGAGGTGGAGATCGGTAAGATGCTGATGCTAGTAACTGAGCAGACAATTGCTAAATCTTCCAGGTTGGTGGTTGGAGGAGAAAGATGGTGGAAGAAAGAGCATGTGGTTACAGAGGTTGTAAACAATTTACTGCTTCCAGATAAGCAAAATCCGAATTGGAAAAGGGGAGTACCTCGCAGCTGGATTCGACTTGAATGGCACACTGCTCTGAGTGTTATCCACAGGTATATCACCTGTGAAGGTAGATTTTCATTAGTATATATCTACCACATTAGGATATTGATGCATTTAAATGGTGATTACCCCTTAAATATGCCTTATTTTATACTCAAAATCTTGACAAAGATGTCAAAGAGAGTGCAATCACTTTCCACCAATGCTAAGAGAAGTCTGTTTCATCAAGTCCTAATTAAGACTTTAGTTATGTCTGCTTTGAGAGAATTACAGAAGCCCTGGAGCTGGCTCACGCAATCTTTAAACCCTAACACACAGTCTAACAAACAAAAGAAAGGCAAAGGGAAAAAGACTGTTACATAGAGCCAAAATATTTCAATTGATGAAACCCCTATTAAAGAAGAAATACCCGACATCAGGGTGATGAGGAATAACATAAGTAAAAGACCCAAGTTGGATCCAGAAATCGAAATGTTTTCTGAAGAAGATGTTAAAGGGGAAAATGATTCAGATAAATATTTTAATACTCAAACTACAATCAAGCATGAATCACCATCAACCAGTAAAAGGGGTGCTGCAGTCAAAAGGACAAAGGTTAAAGGTGTGTCTGCATCTCAAAAACCTAGAAGGAATTCTACTAGGGTTACCAAAAACTACAGACTGAAGTCAAAGGCCATGTTTAATCCATCAATCAAAGAAGAGAACATCATATTTATAAAAGACGGCTCTGAAAATGCTGAAGCAGGTACTAGGAAAAGGGTGAAAAGAACTTCATTACTTAAGAAACCAGTAAACAAAGGTAAACAAATGTTTTCATCATCTACAGGACTTGTAACGAGAGCTTCAACCATATTAGAAAAAGATAAAGAAATGGCTAAAGGTATCAGTGAAATCCATGAGAATAAAAATGATTACCTTGTAGACTCAGATCACATATCAGATGTTCTTGAAGCTATAGATTCAACAAGTTCTGATGAAGAACATATCTCAGGATTAGTCTCTAAGTACCAAGTTAAAGCAAAAGAACCCAAAGTTGCCTTAAACCTGAATGAGCCTGCACCTTTTGAAGAATGCTCAGGATTCAGGGTTAAAATAAGAACTGATAAAGAAAGGATCAAGGAATTCCAGAAAACAATGAGACAGTTAAAGAAAGAAAAGGCACAAATAGAACAATGGAATGCTTGTCAGCAAGAAAGGATTCAAGGTTTTAAAAAGAAGAAGAAAGAGCAAAGGGAATTGCTCAAATAACTCAGGGAAATAAACTTCAGACTCTATTGGCACAATGTCATGCTTACCACAAAGCTCAAACAGAAAAATGCTAAAGGTAATACTGTGATTATATCCTAAAGGTTATATGGAGATTGCTACAATCATGATTTTAATGTTTTCCAGGAAATATGGAAATGTCTACTCATTTTTGGTCAGTGAGATGCTAAGACCTCGATGACTAAATAAAATTAATTCCTGTTTTGTAGAATCAAATGTAATGCTGGCAATATCATACAATATCAAGCTGTTGAGCTGTGATCTATTTTTGGATTGTAGAAGATCTTTTTGAGTGAACTACCTTAGTAGATATATATTATTCAAATCTAGTCATTAAATCTATACTAGATGATAGGATCTAGAGATTTATGGATAGTTTAAATAGACAGAGGAAAGACAATGTGATGGTAGAAAAATTGGAGATCCAAGCGACCTTTTTTGTGAAACTCCTTGTAAAGGAATTTATGTTCAATTTGACACTTAATAGAAAAGGCATATGGATGGCCAGACCCTCTTTTCTACTCTGTTATTTCTTTATTCATGCTTGAATTCATTATTCAGATTGCAATGCTTTTTGATTCTTGACTGTTAATTTATACATTGAAAATTTTACTGTGGATTTTTTTTTTCAAGTTTTGATATCAAGCTGATAGTATTGTTTCTTTATGACATTATGAGACAAGAATTGATGTGAAGTTGACAAATTGAAGGCTTCATCTTACCTTTTCATAATTGGTTTAATCCATCTATGTTTCCACCTTTTATTCAGTCAATGTGATATGCTATGTTCTGATCTTGATTTTCATGTTATGTTATAACCTTGAGCCAGTTTTCAACCACCTTATTAAAAAAACCAAATCATAAAAACCTTATAAACACTTTGCAATAAACCAATGATGCCCTAGATTTCCCTCTCACATTCAAGTGCAACATTATGGACTAACATTTTTGGTGTCGTTTCCGTGGACGAAGAAATGAAGAGATCTTCCTTGGGGAAACAACAAGTTTACATTCAGATGTTGGTGGTGAACACGATTTTCGACATTATTTAAGACTGTGATTATTCACCTGGTGACTCCTCTGTGGTAATTCTGGATCCTAAAAGAGAAGGTAAAGGACCTAAAACTCCTCTAAATTCTTCATCATTTAATAAGAGACCAGTAACCAGGAAAAAATCCAGATCTTGAGCGTGTTGCATCAGTTCCAGATCCTGAAAAGTTACTAAGAAAACCTAAAGATATTTCTAGATAGTCTTCACTCTTAAAAGGAAAATTATCTTCAGAAAGTTCTCAAGGAAAATCCTCTGAAATCACCAAAACCCAATTAGATGAAGATGTGAATCCTGAAAGTGAAATTAAACCTATTATTGAGCCTGATACAGTTTCATTCCCTTCAACTATTTCATAATTAAATCTAGAGCAATGGAAGTTACTTACTGAACTCATTAAACATGAGTATCCAGATATCTTGCCTGTGACTGAAACTTTGAGAGGTCACAACATAGATATTAAGAGAGAACCAGAGACACCTTCGTCATCTCTTGGATCTGTCTCATCTGAGGATTTTAGATCACATTATTTTTCTTTTGAGAATCCTCTGTTTCTCACCCCATTAGCTGATCATAGTCCAGAAGACAAATCCTTATTTTCTAAAGATCAAGACTCAGTGAAAATGCATATAAGTTGTAATACACAAGGGACACTTTCTCCTTCAATATCACCAATCTTACTCACTCCTAGAGCTCCAAAAATAGCTAATATGGTTGCAGACAGAATGGACAAAATAGTTGCAGCAAGGTATGTTGCTTTGGTTCTTCCACAAGTCATGTATGTCTTTCCACCAAATGATTATATGAGATACTTGCCCAGATTCAATGGAGATGGATCAGTTACTGCTGAAGAACATTTGAGTTCATTTTATAGTTTTGCAGATAATTTCAATGTAGAGCATGCTGATGTGTGGATGAGACTATTCGTACAGAGTCTAAATGGGGAAGAAAGAAAGTGGTTCAGGAGTTTTCCTCCTAATTCTATAGCTGATATCGTAGCCTTAGATGATGCCTTTTTTAAACACTGGCCAGACAAGAAGGACTTTTTATACTACATCACCGAATTCGGTGCTTTAAGGAGGAAACAAGGTGAATCAACACCCGATTTTACCAAAAGGTTCAACTAGATGTATGGTAAAATTCCAAAGGAGATAAAACCTTCAGAGACATCATCTAAAATCACTTTTGCCAATGCATTCGATGCCAAATTTTCCTTTTTTCTTAGGGAAAGAAGAACCACTACCCTTATCCTGATGCAAGATGTTTCTATCGAGGTAGAATCAAACATATTAGTAGCAGACAAATTGAAGTCTAGAAGTGATAGAGACAGAAAAAAGAAAAAGGAAGAGTTGCCTTCATATTCTAATTCAACATTTGATTCTAAAATGGATGAAATGGCTAAGATGCTGAAAACTTTGACATATGAAATGGCAAGGTTAAAGATAAAACAAAAACAACTCAGTAGACCTGCACAAGAGGGTGGTTACAAAAATCCAAATCAGTTCAGGAGGCCAAACAATGTACCTCAAATCTTACCAAGAGAAAGAAAAAACCAAGATGACCAAAGGGTTTTGCCTCCTTTTCAGAATAATGCAGTAGATGAGGAGGAGGATGAGGATGATACATAAGAAGACCCTACAGTTCATTTGAATGATTTTGAATCATCTCCTCTACATGTGACACAATAGGATTACGAAGATGCTTTGATTGCAAACCAGTTTGAGGAAGGGGATGAAGATGAGATCGTCCAATAGGAACCTAAAAGGAAAAAATACAATCTCAGATCTGGTTCAAATGCACCTAAAGTAGATACACATGTTTCCACAAAGAAGGCCAATACTCCAGTTAAGACATGAATTATCAAAGGTGTTCCTAACATCCAAGCTGATCAACCATTGAAACAACCTGCCAAGGATAGTACTGTTGACATAAAGGAACAAGACATAAATGTTTCTGCTTTCAGTTTAGAACACGAAATCAAAAAAATCAAGATTTCAGTGCCATTATTAGAACTCATGAGAACATAACCCTTCAGAAAGACTGTCCTCAAGGCTCTACGGGCTCCAGCTCATGTCACCTTTTTATATACAGTCAATCTAGAGGATGAAAACCCTGTTATAACTATTGGACCTCACATTGAAGATAGAATTGATGCCTCTCCACCTTTCTACATTTCATTAAATATCCATGACAAGATATTTCACAACTGCTTAATGGATTCTGGTGCCTCGCATAATGTAATTCCTAAGGTGGTGATGGAAGAATTAAGGTTGGACATTACTAGACCATATCATGATCTATATTCTTTTGACTCCAAGAATGTCAAATGCCTTGGAGTTATGAAAGATGTGGTTGTTACTCTTTCCCAATTACCTATGAAAAGTGTGGTATTAGATGTTATCGTAGCTGACATACCACCAAAATTTGGAATGCTTCTTTCAAGATCTTGGGCTATAAAGGTAGGTGGTACTCTACAGATGGACCTTAGCTATGCAACCATACCTGTTTTTGGTGGGGAACAACGAAGATTATACAGAGAAGTTAGATTGGCCTATTTGGTAGGTGATCAAAATAATCCCACTAATCATCCTATTTATGCTGTAGAAGATGATCTTGGTTCTTCTATTTTTCATATGAGTGAAAAAATGGCAGAAGTATCAATCACAAAGACAACAACTACAGTAGGAGATAGTAAAGACAATTTTGTTTAGAAAATGTATTTTGACGGAGCATGTTCTAAACAAGGTTCTGGAGCTGGTATTGTCTTCATTTCCCCTACCAAGGAGGTTATCCCCATGTCATATAAACTTGAATTTGACACCACTAATAACATCAATGAGTATGAAGCTTTGCTGTTAGGTTTGAAGGCTGCTAGAGATATGGGTGTAAATAAGCTGTCTGTTTTTGGAGACTCAGAAATTATTATTCACCAGATCAAGAATATATATCAAACCTAACAACAAAGGTTAAAACAATACAGAAATGAGGTGTGGGATTATGTGGATAATTTCTTTTCGGCATTTAATATTACTTTTGTGCACAAAAATTTGAATCAACAGGCCGACTCTTTGGCACTTACAACTAGCAACTTTAAAACTCCGATGTTTCCTAATCTGAATTTCAAAGTTGAAGTCAGAAACAGACCTTCAATACCGGATAATATAAAACATTGCCGGGTTTTTAAAGATGATGAGGAAATTCAAAGATTTTTGAAAAATATTGAAGAGTTTTCTAACATTTCAATAGATCAAGATGATGAAGATGGGGAAGCAGAAGTAGATGTTGTAGAAGTCCTTCAAGATACAATTGCTGGCCACAAAATTATTGAATTGAAGACAAACCATCTGCTCAAAGGTTTGGTTCCAGCAGAAAGGTTGTTAGATCATAATGATGTTTCCAGGAAAGCTGTTATCCAAATAGAAGAAACATATGTAGTAGATTGTGACATTAGTCCGAATGTAAACCCCAGGTTGGTCAAAATATCTAGGAAATTGTCACAAAAACAGAAAGAAGCATATGTCGAATTAATGAAACAATATTCATATATATTTGCCTGGTCTTATGAAGATCTGAAGGTGTTTGATACAAAGATTATTCAACACAAAATTCCTCTGAAACCTGGATCAAAACCTGTTAAGAAAAAGTTCAGGCAATTTAATCCTTTACTGTTACCTATAATAGAAAAGGAGCTGAAAAGGTTGCTAGAAGCAAAAATCATAGTGCCACTGAGATAATCAGAATGGGTATCCAACCTTGTACCTGTCAGGAAAAAGAACAAAGAGATAAGGCTCTATGTAGACTTCAGGAATCTAAACAGGTGCTCTCTGAAAGACAATTATCCATGACCAAAAATAGATTATATCTTACAAAGAGTTGTCGGTGCAAAGAGAATCTATATGCTTGATGGATATTTAGGGTACAATCAAATATCAGTAATGGAAGAGGACAAAAAAAAACCTAGCTTTTACCACTCCTTGGGGCAACTTTATGTATGAAAAGATGCCTTTCAGATTGATGAACGTAGGAGCCACATTTCAAAGGGCTACGGACATCGCTTTCATTGGGGAGAAAGATAGGTTTGTAGTTATTTACCTTGATGACATCACTATATTTTTGGCATCCGACGAAGAACATTTACAACACTTGAAGCAGACCTTTGAGAAGTGCGGGAGGTACGATATATCACTTAATCCCAAAAAATCACATTTTTCCATGGAGGAAGGAAAGATTCCAGGAGACATCGTTTCAACTGAAGGTATTAAAATAGATCCTGAAAGAGTAAAGGCTATTCAA
Organism: Picea engelmannii; assembly: GCA_009831015.1. Taxonomy (NCBI): domain Eukaryota; kingdom Viridiplantae; phylum Streptophyta; class Pinopsida; order Pinales; family Pinaceae; genus Picea; species Picea engelmannii. The sequence goes on from ML792832.1 coordinate 147,146, forward strand.
CAGATAGAAATTCCGAGAAATAAAAAGTCTATTCAGTCCTTCATTGGTAAAATTAATTTTTTAAGGAGGTTTATACCTAACTTTGCAGAGATTGTCAAGTACATTACTGACATGTTGAAAAAGGATGCATAAATTAAGTGGATACCAGAAGCGAGATAATCCTTTGAAAGGATCAAACAGGCTATCGTTCAGGCACCTGTTCTAATTAGCCCAGATTACTCCAAAGAATTCATGATTTTTTCATTTGCATCAGAGAATACCATAGCTGCTATTCTTCTACAGAGAAATAAGCAAGAATACAAGAAACCCATCTCCTTCTTTAGAAAAACCCTCAGAGACTTTGAATTGAAGTATGATATAATAGAAAAACAGGCCTATGCCTTGGTAAAGGCTTTAAAATCCTTCAGAGTATATGTTCCTCAATCTAAAATTACAACTTATGACCCAAGCAATGCAATCAAAGAAATATTGGTTCAACCTGATTGTGAAGGAAAGCGAGGGAAATGGATAAAAAAAATCCTGGAATATGATCTCACCATAAAGCCTACTCAGTTGATAAAAGGACAAGGCCTCGCCAAATTAATGACAGAATCTAATTGCAAAGCAATTGGGTTGTACCATCTTTTAGACATGACACAAGATTCTTCTGTCCAGATTGAAGAAACAAATTCACAGGTAAACAACAAGTATGTTTCTTCAACATGGTACAAAGATATCGTATTTTTTTTGCTGAACTTTCAATCTCCCCCTGAGTTGGATAAATCAAAATTCAGATCATTAAAGTTGAGAGTTGTAAAGTACTGCATTGTTGATCAGACCCTATTCTGGAAGGACCCCAATGGTTTTTTGCTGAGGTGTGTGGATGAAAAAGAAGCTAAATGAATCTTTCATGATCTGCATCATGGTGTCTGCAGAGGCCATCATCATTGGAAGGCTACTGCCTTCAAGATTCTTAGAGCAGGCTATTACTGGCCATTTCTATTCTCAGATACTTTTACTCAGGTCAGGGCATGTGAACCTTGTCAGAAATTTGCTGGAAAGCAGAAACTTATATCTTTGCCTCTGAAACCAATCATCGCCCATGGACCATTTCAACAATGGGGATTGGATTTCATTGGAGATATTAATCCGTCATCCTCAGGACAACATAGATTGATTCTTACATCCACAGATTATTTTACGAAGTGGATTGAAGCAATTCTGACTCGGAATACAACAGACAAGGTAATCATGGAATTTCTAGAAGGATATATTTTTTCCAGGTTTGGCTGTCCTAAAAAACTGGTCACTGATAATGCACAGGATTTTAAATCAAATTCCATGATTGAATTCTGCAATAAGTATAGTATCAAATTGGTTCATTCTACTCCCTACTACCCCCAAGGGAACGGATTGGCAGAATCTTCCAATAAAACTCTGTTAATAATTATCAAAAAATTACTAATAGAAAATAAAAAATCATGGGATTCCAAGTTAAAGTTTGCCCTTTGGGATGATCGTATCAGTAACAAGAAGTCTATTGGGACATCTCCTTTCCAGATGGTATATGGGACATAAGCAATTCTTCCAACTCAATTGGGCCTGCCAGTCTTAAAGTTTCTACAAGAAGAGCTAGAGGAACCCAATGATGTCCAAAGAAGAATTTTTCATATGATTGAAGTTCAGCAGGTCAGAGAACAGGTGAATCAGAAAGCTGCTGCTCACCAGAGAAAAATCAAGGCTACATCCGATAAAGGAACTAAGAAAGATGTTTTCAATGAGGGGGATTTGGTGTTAAGATGGGATGCCAGGAGAGAGGATAAAACAAAACATGGAAAGTTCGATAACCTATGGTATGGTCCTTTCAGAATAGCCAAGGTAATGAACAATAACACTTTTCTCCTGCATAATTTAGACAACACTGAAACTTTTGGGGGCCTAGTGAATGGGAGGTTCTTGAAGCACTATTTTCTCTAAGGGATCATCAAGTTTCAGTTAGTACAATATGTTTTCCTTTCAACAAAGACTCCATATACCCAATGGACTTTCTTTTACAGTTATGCTGAGAATAAAAGACTGACAGATGTAGGGAGATCAGTGAATCAGAGATAAAGGAAAATGCATTGGTTCGTAGTTCTTGGAGTTTATTATCAAAACTCCATCCCTAGAAGGAGCCAGTGTTAGTCTCTAATTTTGTCTTGATTTAGTGAGAAACCCTCATCCTAAACCCTTCTTACCTACACTTCATTTTTGGTTTCCAGTTGATTTCGATTTTTGTTTTTAGTGTCTTATGGTTTGCATTTCAGTTTTTGAATAAGTTATTTAAGTTTGAAATTGAAAGACATGGTTTTAAATGAGGTGTCACCTTATATGCCTATTTGAACTTCATAAATTCAAATTTTTCTAAGTCATTAATAGCGCTACGGGAAGAAGGCTATTCCCGTAGCGCCAAAATAATCATGCCTTGATATGCGCCTGTCATCCATATTTCGTTATGATGACACAAATCGTGGTTTGAGAGTTCGCATGTGTCCCACAATAGATTGGAATCATTTACTGATTCAAACCATTTCATAATCAAATTGCTTTGTACCCACGAAAGACTCATTTTAAATTGCCCAATTCTCAATGATCATTATATTAAACCTATCTGATTTTGCTGAATTTAGGCGCAAGTATTTTCTTAGAGGAACATTATACACTAACAGATTGCATGTGGCAAATTCGGAACCCGAGGGTGCTAGTTACAACATTGTGTTTTGATGGCGCCAAAGAGGAGAGGACAAGTAGTCAGAATAGAACCCGAGGGTGCTGAAATTCTTGAAGCTTATCCTCAGATGGCTCAAAGGTTCAGAGATGCCGGGTGGTTTGAATTCCTTACCGCTTTTCAAGGTTACGATGAACATGTCTCCATGGAGTTCACACTAAACTTTGATGGTCACGAGGTGGAGATCGGTAAGATGCTGATGCTAGTAACTGAGCAGACAATTACTAAATCTTGCAAGTTGGTGGTTGGAGGAGAAAGATGGTGGAAGAAAGAACATGTAGTTACAGAGTTTGTAAACCAATTCTTGCTTCCAGATAAGCAAAATCTTAATTAGAAAAGGGGAGTACCTCACAGCTGGATTCGACCCGAATGACACACTGCTTTGATCGTTATCCACAGGTATATCACCTGCGAAGGTAGATTTTTACTAATCTATATCTACCACATTAGGATATTGATGCATTTAAATGGTTATTACCCCTTAAATATGCCTTATTTTCTACTCAAAATCTTGACAAAGATATCAAAGAGAGTGCAGTCACTTTCCACCAATGCTAAGAGCAGTTTGTTTCATCAAGTCCTAATTAAGACTTTAGTTATGTTTGCTTTGAGAGAATTACAGAAGCCTTGGAGTTGGCTCACGCAATCTTTAAACCCTAACACATAGTCCAACAAACAAAATAAAGGCAAAGGGAAAAATAATGTTACACAGAGACAAAATATTTCAATTGATGAAACCCTTGTTAAAGAAGAAATACCTGACATTAGGGTGACGAGGAATAGCAGAAGTAAAAGACCCAAGTTGGATCCTGAAATCAAAACGTTTTCTGAAGAAGATGTTAAAGGGGAAAATGATTCAGATACAGATTTTAATACTCAAACTACAGTCAAGCATGAATCGCCATCAACCAGTAAAAGGGGTGCTGCAGTCAAAAGGACAAAGGTTAAAGGTGTGTCTGCATCTCAAAAACCTAGAAGGAATTCTACTAGGGTTACCAACAAGTACAGACTGAAGTCAAAGGCCATGTTTAATCCATCAATCAAAGAAGAGAACGTCATAGTTATAGAAGACGACTCTGAAAATGCTGAAGCAGGTACCAGGAAAAGGGAGAAAAGAACTTCATTTCTTAAGAAACCAGTAAACAAAGGTAAACAAATGTTTTCATCATCTACAGGACCTGTAACGAGAGATTCAACCAGATTAGCAAAAGATAAGAAATGGCTAAAGGTATCAGTGAAATCCCTGAGAATAAATAGGATTACCTTGTAGACTCAGATCACATATCATATGTGCTCGATGCTATAGATTCAACAAGTTCTGATGAAGCACATAGCTCAGGATTAGTCTCTAAGTACCAAGTTAAATCAAAAGTACCCAAAGTTTCCTTAAACCTGAATGAGCCTGCACCTTTTGAAGAATGTTCATGATTCAGGGTTAAAATAAGAATTGATAAGGAAAGGATCAAGGAATTCCAGAAAATAGTGAGACATTTAAAGAAAGAAAAGGCACAAATAGAAAAATGGAATGCTCGTCAGCAAGAAAGGATTCAAGGTTTTAAAAAGAAGAAGAAAGAGCAAAGGGAATTGCTCAAAGAACTCAGGGAAATAAACTTCAGACTCTATTGGCACAATGTCGTGCTTACCAAAAAGCTCAAACAAAAAAATGCTAAAGCTACTGCTGTGATTATATCCTAAAGGTTACATGGAGATTGCTACAATCATGATTTTAATGTTTTCCAGGAAATATGGCAATGTCTACTCGTTTTTGGTTAGTGAGATGCTAAGACCTTGAACTATTTGACTAAATCAAACTAATTCCTGTTTTGTAGAATCAAATGTAATGCTGACAAGATCATACGATATCAAGCTGTTGAGATGTGATCTATTTTTGGATTGTAGAATCTCTTTTTGAGTGAACTACCTTAGTATATAGATACTATTCGAATCTAGTCATTAAATCTATACTAGATGATAGGATCTGGAGGTTTTATGGATAGTTTAAATAGACAGAGGAAAGACTATGTGATGGTCGAAAAATTGGAGATCCAGGGGACCTTTTTTGTGAAAATCCTTGTAAAGGCATTTATGTTCAATTTGAAACTTAATAGCAAAGGCATATGGATGGTCAGACCCTCTTTTCTACTCTGTTATTTCTTTCTTCATTCTTGAATTCATTATTCAGATTGCAATGCTTTTTGATTCTTGACTGTTAATTTATACAGTGAAAATTTTACTGTGGAAACTATTTTTCAAGTTTTGATATCAAGCTGATAGTCTTGTTTCTTTATGACATTATGAGACAAGAATTTATGTGAAGTTGACAAATTTAAGGCTTCATCTTCCCTTTTCTTAATTGGTTTAATCCATCTACGTGTCCACCTTTTATTCAATCAATGGGATATGCTATGTTCTGATCTTGATTTTCATGTTATTTTATAACCTTGAGCCAGTTTTCAACCACCTTATTCAAAAAATAAAATCATAAAAACCTTATAAACACTTTGCAATAAACCAATGATGCCCTATATTTCCCTCTCACAGTCAAGTGCAACTTTAGGGACTAACACTATCGACGGAATACAAAGTCTCATATTTGGTTTTTCTTTTAATGAACATTCATTATGGTGGTCTCTTTCCCTAGGAGATAATGATTCCACTTCTTCACTACTTGCACAACAACAAAGAGTTATTTATCATATGTGGGGTAGTCAATCATTGCTCCATGAAACAATTTTGAATGGTAACATAACAACCATCCTTGCAGAAGCATCACCCTTAAAACATACTCGCTTGTATTTGTTTCTAGTTCAAATGGTCATCATAAATTGGGCATGGCTAAGATTAGAGCATTTCCAATCTTTCTCTTCAGTTCTTCAAACACCCATAGTTGTGGCTTGCCCCAATGAAAACTCTTCTCTTTGGTAGTCATGGCGTGTAATGGTGCAACTGTTTCTTAAACGTTTTCTATGAATATCCTCAAGTTTTGTATGAACATCCTCAAGTATTGCATTGCTCCCATGAAACTTTTGATCTTTGTCAAGATGGTAGGAATAAGGTATTGGCCGATATTTTCAATCTTGTTTGGATCCACCCTTAGCGCTCCTCCATTGATTATGTGTCTAAGATAAATCAAGGACACTTTTTGACACTACATTTTTTCAAATTCATGATCAATTGATCTATTTTTAGTGTCTCTAGTCCTTGTTCCACATGTTGTATGTGCTCTTAATAATTATTGTTGAACATTAGTATGTCATCTATATATACTTTTAAAATGAATAAATAAATGGTTGTAGCACATCATTCATCAAGCATATGAAAGTTGTAGGTGCATTACATAAACCCAAATGAATCACTAACCATTCATACAAACCTTGTTGCCTTGTCTTGAATGTTATTTTCCACATATTTTGCTTTGATCCTTAATCCAAGTCTTGTCTCACCCAACCCAAGTGATATGGTTGTGAATGACCATGAGTCTCTAGGCCAATATTTTAAACTAGTTGTGTAGAGATCAAATTCAATTGTGAATCGAGATCAAACAAGTAATCCACTTTAGCTTGTCTCATGTGGATATAGTCATGAAATAATTTGGTCATATCTTTTTGCTTTTTGGGACTGTTATTGATTAATGCTACCTCCTTTTGAATGGTAGTGCAACTACTTCTTCTTTTAGCTTTTATAAGTGCTTGGGGCATTTATCGAGGTGTAATTTCCAGTAGTCTTGGTGTGTCACTTTCTCTCACAAGACTTTTAATATATGGTGGGAGGTGTTGTTTCTTGCGTCATTGATACAATATTCTTCGCAAACCACTTCTTATTCTTCCCATAAATGACACCTTGAACCACCACAAATGACCTCTTGAAGGCATCCTTTTCCAATTAGGTATATAGGTAACACTAACGTTCTTGAGCACTAGGTATGGGTCTTGGGGTCTTGACATGGTCAAGGGAGGAAACATGAACTTTAGGCCTTAAAGGAAGCTTTCAATGAGCTAGGGCCAATAAGGATGCCTCATATAACCACACAAGGCCTTCTGAGGGTATTCCAACCTATGGTTGGGGATGTCGATGCCACTAGGTGTTTTTGAGTAGTAGGTATGTGTCTCAAGGTATTGGAAATGATATAGGGAAGAAGGCCATGCCTTAGATTCTAAAGAAAGCTTTGAGTCATCTAGAGCCATGAACAATGCCTCAAAGTACCACACATAAACTCGAGAGGGGTATCCTTGGCCTCTGAGAAATGATATTAGTGCTCTCACAGGGTTTTGAGCATTAACTATGGGTCTGAAGGCCTTGATATGGTTGAGGGGGGAACCCAAGGCTTAGTCGAAGTACAAAGCTTATAGGCATCCATGGCCAAACATGACACCTCAAACTAGCACACCCAATCTCTCAAGGTTTTAGGCAACTTCTAGGGCT
>ML792832.1:169210-188846 GCA_009831015.1 Picea engelmannii
AGACCCAACAAAACATAATACATAAATACCTTTCTCTCTCACTTTTACATCACATCAATCCATCTCATCTCATATGGTTTCACTATCCCTCTTCCAAACTCTCTAAATAATACATTCTCATCCTTCTACCTGGATGCACTCTCTCTGCTATTCTCATTCTAAATCCCAAACCTCCCCAATGATTTTTAACTCAATATTTTTTTTTTCTACCACACACCAATTAACAAAATACATATATGATCTATTATACCTAGTTCCATAATTGCTTGCCCTTTTCCTCTTGCTGGCTACAACAATGATAATTACAAGACTTTTACCAGATAATGTTTGCGCAATGTAGGATTCACAAGAACTAGCACCCAACCACTACACTTTTGTATACAATAGTTCCTTCATAAATTGTTCCTCACTAGCTATAATATTTATGTCATTATTAGCTAACTTTTCCAACAATTTAAAACTAAATATATAGAGTTAGATTTACGCCCATTTTTTCTTAAACAACATTACAGCCTTATCATTCTATTTCTATGTCTATTCAGCCAGATATTGTCCACATCGACACTACACACCTCATATGGCTTCTCTAGTTAGAACTACATACTTATATAGGTAGATGTACAACCATTCTTTCTTAAACAACAACAACACCACAATGTTAGCATTCTATTGCTATGTTTACTCAACCAGATATTGTCCACATCGACACTACACCTCAGATGGTTTATCTAGTTAGAACTACATACCTATATAGGTAGATGTACAACCATTCTTTCTTAAACAACAACATCAAAGCCTTAGCATTCTACTGCTATGTCTACTCAGCTAGATATTTTCCACAATGACACTACACCTCATGTGGCTTCTCTAGTTCTCCATCCTTCAATGTAACTCAAACATGTCTATATACATTCTCTTCATATGTATACTTCACCAACATGGATGCACACCACCACTAATGCTTATTTGTACCATAAAATACATTCCATATTCATTGTGCACATTAATCATTGGAGTTTTCTTGTTTACACTCTAGGAGAAACACATCAGATCATGGACATGACATATTCAATGGATACTGATCACCTCGACCCTACAACAAGTTCTTCACATCAAAACACAAATAAGTATCAGTCCTAGATCACCACAAGCTCAGACTAGAACATCCTTACTATATTCAAATCCCATGGATTCTATTTTTCCACCAAGTCTATCATGTCCTTGAAAAAGCACAGTTGCAAGAGATTGCAACAAAGCACACTCAGCCTTGTAGGATCATATCAATAGTTAATTCCATACCACCTTTTAATATTTCCACCAAGTATATCACCTAGAGTAGTGTGATCACCCTTCGTTTCAAAACATTGTGATCACACTAACTTGATTTGGTGTGAACTACCCTTCGAGTTAAACATTTCCATTTCTCTTCATTTATATGGTATCATGTACCTTCATTTGAATAGGGTGAGTTACCTTTACTTGAATAGGTGTAAGTGTCTTTGTTTAAACAAGTGCTCCATTATTTTGATCTACCATTCTTTCAAAGTGTTACAACTTTTTTTGTGGGAACAACTTTGATTTCTTTCATTCATATGAGTGTGAGTAACCTTCATTTTTTTGGTAAGGGAATGACTCCCAACATCCAACTTCTCAATATGGTATACCATATTACAATGTAATATGGTATACCATATCTCATGTATTTTTGTTTTTAAAAAAACTTAAAGGAAGCATGGCACTATCGATGATAGTTCGTCGCAAGGCAATTTTTTTTTTTGAACAAGTGTGGCAATAGCGACGAAAGTTCTTCGCAATTTGCCATGGTTTTGCATCGCACATATAGAATCTATGTCGTAATTTTTGTCTTTGCCATCAATTTTCGTCGCTATTGCCACGATTTTGCGTCACAACTTTCCATAGTTTTTTTTTACCTTGGCACGGTTTTTCGTCCATATTGCGACGGAGTTTTGTCGCTATTTCCACGATTTATAAGGTAAACCTATCTTTATGGTGATGACACGTGGAGGGATAATTTCGTCGCCGTTTCCACAAACACCCGGTTCGTGGATATAGCGACAAAAAATAAGAGACGAAAAATAGTCTTTGCTTTCGTGGAAATTGTGACGGATAAGTGTGGCAATAGCAACGAAAAACCATGGAAAATTTGGTCATATGTAATAGTGGTAGGATAGATGATCAAGTTGTTGATATATTTATGAAACCTCTCTCAATAGATAAGTTTGTGAAACTTTGGGCTATGCTTAGGATTCAATAAGCTATAATTATGGGAGGGTGTACCAAAGTAATTTGACCTCTTAAATATCTAGAGAATTGTTCTAATAGATGGATGTTGGAACAATAGGATTTATTTGTTCATCACACCTCTGGATCTTCTAGAGACAATCAATCAACAAATGATTGAGTGATCTATTGAGGAGTCGACTGAGAGACCAACTAGATGCTCGACCAAGAATTTGTCTGGTTGGGCAATGATAATATAACAATTGATTAGTGCACATAACAAAGACAAAATTAAGGAGTCCATAATGCACCCTCATCAATCTATGTGGACCTCATCTTTCTCACTTCAAGAGAGTTGGTTACATCTTGGTTCTATATAAGATGGCCCCAAGGGTCGATATAAGAATCATGGTGAACATATATGTGTATGTGTTGTGTATAGAAATATTCTAGTTTCTTACACTTCTTTATATGTTGAGCTATGCTTGGTTGTGCTTAAGTTCTATAACAATGCCTTCTTAGACACCACCTCTCTCCTAGAATACTAGCTCTCTGATATTCCTATTCCTTTGATTCTCTAACTGACATTAACAACTTTATCTCGCTTTTTGGTGCATAGGAGGACTATTGCACTATTAAAGGTTAGATGAAAATGACACCTGTGCATATAAAGATATACCCTTTATATATGTAAGTGGTGGATAGCCTTACCATTTGAATGATTTACTTGTGGTTGCAGACTTGAAATCGAATGTCCCTTTTTGCTTCATAATTCATGAAGTGAGCATAAGATATGGAGGTGAATTGTTGTTGATCCATTTTCATGTATCACTTTTTATTTCCAAGTTTAGTCATGTATATAACCCTTCCTCACCCCTTTTTCTTTCCATTTCAATGTCCACCACGTGTCTATAGTTTCATTAGATGTCAAGAAAAATTTCATACTTATTCATTTTTGTGACTTGTGCATGATTCCTTATGTTGTGCAAAGATTCTATTTTCCAAAACCATTTCCTTGTACTATGCACAGAACCTTTCCCCACACAAGTCATGTTCTGCACCCACCAACACTTGGATTATTTTCAATATTTTTCATTAGTGCGAAGAATCGAACACCACCCTTCTCTTCGCACACCCTACTATTCCGCATTTCCATTTCCTCCATAATACACCTTGAATACAACAAAACACCTACTATTTACTTAGTTGGTTTGATGGTTATAGTTGTGCAGAAAGCTTTGCATGCCCTATTCCCCACACAATCTACTCCTCCGCACATCCTGACTTTCACATAACCCTAACCTCCACACAAATATTATGTAGAAAACCTTGCACATTCCACTCCCTAGACACATCAATCCCTCCATACATACCGACATCCGCACAACTAAAACCTTTAAACGAATGATCTCTTTCTACGCCTATTCCATACTTAGTGAAATTCTCATTGGTGTATCATGCACCTTGCGTAATTTTGAAGGGTCATTTATGATTCATTGATGAGTTCTTATTTACAAGGCCAAAATGTTGTAATTCATGGTTAATGCGGATTAATTATCCCATTTTCCCTTGAAGCACTTTCTTTTCAAATTAAATTCCATTTATGGTTTGTACGTGGCTTAAAGGAAATTGTACGTGATGAAGGGATGTTTTATTAAATGTTATTCATGAGCTTAGCCTTTAAACAACTTGATCCTCATAATTGATAAGTAATAATGTCATGCATATCAAAGTGCATTGAAAGAATATGAAAGCATGACACCTAAAATAAGAAAATATCCTTTTGTGGAGATACCATCAATTCCCTCATGTGCTAAGACAAGGAATTCCATTGGTCAACTGTATATAAGTGTTTCTTGAGCCTAAATCCTAAGAAATTTTTTGAGAGAAAGATTTGGATGACTGGCCTAATGAATGTTGGTTGCATGCCTAAAGTATTTGATTTCAGGGAGATGGTTACCTGGTGCACCCACCGGTTTGATTGAAAAAGTATAACCATTCAAGTAGTAATGGAAGGAAATAAATTGGTCCTACTAACTCCCAAAGTTTTCAAAAGGATGCTTCGACTGCTCGGCTCCAACATAAGTCTCAAGCTTTCAGATACTGATTCTTTCCTATATTCCCAAGGTGGTGGGGTGAATTTGTTGAAATACTTCATGGCTCCATCAAGAGAAATTCCAATAGATCTTTAAACCATTGATATATCTATGTTGGAAGAACTATATCGATATTTTTCCTTGCTATTCATATGTTTGATGGGAATATATTCTCCATCTCACATTCCCAGGTCATTTTTATATGTCTTGTATTTTTCCTTCCGAAAAAGAGCTATGTTTGATTGGGCCGAGGTAGTTTTGAACAAAATTTCCTATCAGTTGGCCAATTACTTGAAAACTCAAAGATTTTTAATGATTCTGTATCTAGTCCCGGAAGTTTCTTATTGTAAAGTGTTTGAAGGATTTCCCTTGAGGGGTAATATAGATGTTGAAGTGAACTAGTCCAATTCTAGTATCCTGTCCTTTGGAAGCATAAGGCACCATTCTAATTTTTCCTTATTCAAGATAAATTTCTTAGAGAGTTTAGATACATGTTGACCAGAGAATCACCAACAAGGATAACTCAAGAAGTAGAGGAATTGGCCTATGAAGGACCAACTGTTTTTGAAGAACAATGTTTAACACCACATAATGCCCAATATAATAAGGAAGAAAGAAAATTGTAGATAGAAAAATTCCACGTTAAGAATAAGAAAGCAACTCAAAATGGAATTCAGAAGTGGATGTTTCACGAGTCTCACCCTTAGAACTCCTTAAATTGCATATCACCATTGGAGACACTCTTTCTCACTCTATTTCAGAGAAGGAGTTTGAAAATATTAAATTAAAAAGAAGAATAAGTCAACTCAAGGAAACATTGAGTTCTAAGTCTTTATTTGCAGAACCATTAACCATTGTTGCTCTAGATCAAATGCCTCAGAGTAAACTAGGGACATTGACATAGGTAAATAAGGCCACCAAGTTGCTGAGTGGAGTAAGATCATATGTCATGGAAAAAATCAATAAGCGACTTGATATTATTTCAGAAGCCTGGGAAGTCAGTACAAGTTTAAGGAGCTTGTCACAACGGATCACCACCTTTATGGAATAGTTGCAAAAATATTTGGAACACGATGAACATTTTTATAAAAAATATATAAGTACTTTTCTTGCACGAGTGTTGAGTTTAAGTGATTTCCATAGAAATCAACAAGATTTACCTTCAAACTACAGAATATAACAAGTAAGAGCTGTCTGGTTAGAAAGAATTCAAACATTATGAGATTCAATTTGCAATTTTACAAATATTAATGACAAAATAAGTAATACATTCCTTAAAGCACTTGAAATTTTTAAAGGTATTAAGGTCCCACAACTAGTGAGAGAGTCTATGCTTATACCTAAGGAACAATTGGAGACATAATTGAGCATAATTAAATCTTCATGGGCTAATGAGTTTGACAACCTCACTTATTTTCCATAAGAAGAAAATAAATGATAGTTAGTTACTTTCGTTAATGATAATGAAGAAAAATTGACATCGGTTGAACAATTGCACTCTAAATTTAAAGAAATGAAAGAATAATTTCTCTCTCTCTGGGTTAAGAAAGACATCATGGTTCCGCCGATGAAGGAGTATATATAAGAGTGGCTCAAAATATCGTTAACATAGATAGTTAATCCATAATAACTATCAAGAAGCAGTTATACCAAGAAGGTTCGAAGACCCAGATATATATGTGAAGACCCCGACACCAAAAGGAGAGAGAGAGACAGAGAGAGAGAGAGAGAGAGAGAGAGAGAGAGAGAGAGAGAGAGAGATCCATCCATATACTATTCTTTTTCCATTTCTGAGTGCATTTCTTTTTTAAGCATTTCCCTTCTTTCATCCCAATGTTTGATCATCCACTTTATTGGTGTGTTTTTCATTTATAAATCCGATCCCTAACTGCATTTCTCCTTTTCTTCCATGTTATCACTACTATTTTATTTGGTCCATGGGAGCTCCAAACTAGTCCATTTGGACAAATTCATTCTTTTAATCATTTAAGTATTAATAACATTGTGTTTTGTGATAGGAACACACTTTGTTCAAACTTGAACATCAATTTGTAATATTTTTGACTCTCCTAGAGAGCTATTCCATGAGTTTATAACATTTTTGGTTTCAAACTTTATATAAGCATGAGATATAATGTATGTTTCTCCTATGCATCTTGTGATTTTAAATGAATGAAATCATTTAAAGTTCTTTGAATTTCTAGGTTGTCGACATTATTTCCCGTCTATGAGTCTTGCTTCAAAATCCCTTTTCTCGTGTTGCTTGAATGAATGTGTTAGAAAAATACGACCGCAAAGCAATAAAATAAAACAAATGCAAAAATAAGACATAGAAGACACAAAATACAATAGAGACATAGATATACATGGTTCACCCAGTGTGGGCTACGTCCACCAGAGAAATTGCCAAGTCCTTCATTTTTATTATCCAACAAAAATGAAGGGATGTAACCTACAACACACCCGCTATAACTTCCTCTTCTTTCTCTCACAATCTCCTCTCCCAGAATACAATATTCATTCTCACACAAAATCACAATACAATGCCCTCATACAAAAAGAGGGTTGTCTTTTAGGGAAAAAATCCCTAACATAACTTCTACTAGGAGATCTTCGACCTTATAATGAACATTCCAGATTGACTACAAAATTACAATATTTTAGAAGAAATTTTTTCCCCAAAAATTATCTTCAGGGGAAATCCCCCCCAAACCCCCCATTAGGAAATGGGATCCACACATAGTTTAAAAAAGCCTATGAATCAGGACGATAATTAGGCTCCACAACCAACATAATGGATGTAGCTATTATGTTTATTATATGTGATCTTATTACTTTTATACTATAATTTATTTTCTACCTATTTAGTTGCTTTACCACCTGGCCCACTCACAGATGCAGATATCATAAATGTTAAATATATTATTTGAATTAGTATACTAAAAATATAAGTGAGAAGAGGATCACTAGCTCTATAAAAACACAGAGGGGATCTTGATACAATTCTTTAAGAATACCCTAGGAGATTGACTCTTGTCCCTAACAAGAAAAGAGATCAAGAACTGCATATGAGGCTATAATCATGGTCTTTATGATGAGTGTGAACAAAATCTTTCTCCTTTTCACATGATATGGTTATGACCTTAAGTATCAACGTCTTTCTCTATTATGCTATTATCATTGGAGGTAGGGTGACAATCAAATAGTTCCTATTTCCTTGATGGATGACCAAGAGAACAACTTATAACATCCTTTTACCTACATGCAAACCCCAATAATTTCCATTATAATGAGTGTGAACTACATATTTCTCCTTCACCCAAGATATAGTGATGATTTAAGGTATCAAAGGAAACATTCATGATGTTATAGATGCAATCACAACCCTTAATATAAGAAATATTCTTTCTTCATGATCCAATGAGTGATAGTGTTATATGATGCTTAGATGACCAAAGTCCCATGTTGAATCCCTAGTCATGATTGTAAGCCCCAAAGTGAGTGGATAAGTCCTTGGCATGTAATCCAAATGATTCATGTTGGAAATAAAATTCTTTACTATCCTTTATACTCATTAATGAAATGCTCAGGGTACCCTCCTACCTCGATGCTAATTAGTGTGATTGTTGAATACACAACATTGGGCCACTAGGATATAAGCTAAGCCTCACTCATAATCATTATATCAAATATGAGTAATCATTAAAGCTTTCATATATGCTAGTGATTGGGATAGGAACCCCAACATTGTGATCACATGTATTAACATGAGGAAAACCTCTCCTTTCATGATATAAAAAGAGACGAGTGAATATAATACAAGGCTCTAATTATTGAAATGAATGTGAATTGCCTTTCCCTTTTGGATTGAGAATGTGATACACTTAGAACCTTCAAGTCATAATCACACATTCCAAGATAAATATCCTCCTTCCTTTTATGTTATAACTAGTGATGGGTTATGATACCATTAGGGATCACACTTTCAAGTTGTTAGTTGGTGTCATAGAGGCTAGCGTGAGTGCATCTCTCTAGCTCATGAATGGGAGAGTGATAATGTAACAGAGGAAAACAACCCATGCTCATTTGCTTTGGATGTAGTGGGTGTGGTATTTGAACTAAGTGTGAATGAACCTTTCTCTTCATGGTTAACCAAGTGATTGGAACATATACTTGAAGACGTAATCATAGTTGTGACAAGGAAGGTGAATAGCAATGCCTCTTCACACTGAATGGTGTGATTACTTCAATCAATGATTGCAATCATAGATCTAATTGTGAATGTACCCCATTCGCTCACATTAGATCCAGTTATATATTAACCTAATCAATCTTTCCAATTTAAATACAAATAATGCTATCCCTTTGCTACAGACCAAGAAATACAATTATAACTTGAAGTTGTGAGCATAAACTTGTATGTGAATAACATGTTTCCCTTTGAGATTTGAGATGCGATAACATTAGGGATTAGTCACATCTTTCTTGCTTGCCACCATTTTGATAGTTGTGAACATCACCTTTCTCTTGCTATGAATTGAGTAAAGACATTCCTTTTACACCCTTATCACTATAAGTTGTGAATCCCCACCTGCACACATCACACTTCAATTGCTACTATTTAGATGACTTCATTGTCAATATCACAAGGAGAAAAGGGAGGGGAATGAATGCCTGCCTTAAATGGATGTGAGATAATTTGATTCAATATGAAACCATGAGCATTGTCATACAAAGGAGGATGGGAACCATGCTTTGATCAAATGTAATATAAGTTGAACTTTGGATGTGCAATTAGAATTGCAATGATAATGCCTTAGACCAATTATAAGGATTGGGAGAATGATTAAATACCATTTTTCACATGGAAATAAAAAATACTCTCATCACTAAACTTAGTGAATGAGTTATAGGGACACTTGTATAGACTGAATAGGCACCTCTAGAAAATTGATTAGAAATTTTGTTGACCTGCAAAGGTGCATGTTGACATGGATAACAAAGGGTATTTGTAATGTCAGACTTGGTATAAGATAAGGATTTGATCATGATATGGGCTAAGGATTTTATTTTCTATAATAATTTGGGCCGACAAGAATGAAAGCATAAGTGATAACATATTTAAGTTTATGAAATTATTCCTTCTCTAAATGCATATAGAAAACCCAGGTGTCTTTATTAGTTATGTTATTAAGGGGATTAACAATTTTAATGAAGTCTAAAATGAACTTTTTGTCAAAATTTATTTTATCGAAGGAGGACTGCATGTCTTTCTTCACAACCAAGAAAGGGCTATGATCCTTTTTGGGCCCACTTGAATCCATTATCGTTGATGATATGGCCCAATTATTTCCTTTGGTTACAACAAAAATACTCTTCTTACATTCGACACAAGTCTCATGCTCATAACACCAATTAAAATTATCATGCTCATAACACTAATTAAAATTCTGCATGAGATGTTATATGTGACCACTTTTTTTCTTTGAAAATACATTGATATTATCCATATAGATCGCCATGAATTTATTGATTAAACATATGAAAATTATATGCATGGCTCTCTAGAAGGCGGCCTCAACATTAATCAATCTTAAGGGCATTCAACAATAAGAATAAGTACCCACTTGGTTGTGAATGATGTTGTCAACTAATTGTTAGATGAAACCATGACCTGATTATATCTAGAGAATCCATCTAGTAAGGACATCATCTTGGAACTAGTGACCAATTGCAAAATTTGGTCCATGAAAGGAAGAGGGTATTTGTCTTTTCTAGAAGTCTAGAAGTCTTATTGAGATTCCTAAAATTCAAGCATAAGCAAATTTCTCCACTCTTTTTTTCGAATGGGAACTAAATTGGCTAACCAATTGTTGTGCCCAATCAAGTAAATTGTTCTTGCATCCCAAGGTTTCTTCAACTCTTTATCTATAAGGGGTTATCATTCTAGATGGATATGCCTTTGTTTATGTTGAAACAATTTCATATCTGGATTCAACGATATATTGTGTTGAATGGTATTGGGATCATATACTTTCCATTCATCATAAGTCCATGGAAGGATGTCCTTATACCATTTAAACAAATTGATATACTATTGCATTTCGTCAAAGTCCAAGGTTGACCATGTTATGAACCAAACTCGAAAATAGTCAATGAATAATAATTCACTTTGAACAAAGTTACCGACATAATGAGAACCGTGACCTCAAAATGAGAACTCTAGCCCTTAAAACCCATATTTTTGCATAAAAAATATGAAAATCAACCCCTGAATAAAAAATTGGTGCTACTGGTAGCACCTTATTTTCTAACGTGGATTAAAATTACAACATTTTTCAAGCATGACCTTAAAACTCAAACAGTTGCTTAGAAAAACCTTAAAATCAACACGTAAATAAAAAAATGATGCTAACTAAAACAATTATTTTTTTCTAAACATTAAAATTATTAAACTAGTTTTAAAAAAAGAAACAATTTATAAAAAAACCATTGAAACATAAAAAAAAAAATAGAAAAAAACAAAAAACAAAACTCAAAAAACAAAAAAAAACTCAAAAAACTTTAAAAAATATTAAAAAATGATTTAAAATAAAAACATATTAAAAAAATATTAAAAATACCTAAGCTAGAACTTAAAAACTAAAATAAAAACTAAAAATGAAAACATATATATTTAAAAACAATTTTAAAAATTCCATATAAAAAATTTAAAATTTATAAAACAACATGAAAAAAAAATTATAATATGAAATTAAAAATAAAAACAAAATGAAATTATATAAATATATATGGCTGGGGGCGATGCTCTATACCATTTGGAGAGCCGCCCCAACCCTCCACGAGCCTGGTCGTGGTCCCATGCGGTCACATAGGATCATGGCCAGGTCCGCGGGGGGCTGGGGCGACTCTCCAACGGGCACACAAGACACGCCCCAACTATATATATATATATATATATATATATATATATATATATATTAATTCATTTTAAATTTAAATCTTGTTTATTTTTGTTTAAGTTTTTTTACACATTTTTTATTTTTTATATGATTTTTTATTTTTATTTTTTAAGTTTTTTATATAAGGTTTTTAATTTTTTGTGTTTTTATTTTAAAGTTTTTTAAAGGTATTTTTTTTCTAATTTAAAAAAAAATTGTAATAAATTTTTTATTTTAAGTGTTTTAGGTTAGTTTTTTTAATATATATTTTTAATTTTTTTTTTTGTTTTTTTAACTTTTTAAAGTTTTTGAACAAAACATTGTTTTTTTATCCTTATTTTTTTTTTTCTTATTTAGTTTTACCTATGTTGCACGAGAACGAGGAAACATTGTGATCCGAATTTTATGAACAGAAAGAAATGAATACAAATTATTATTAAAATATGCTTAACACGAAATAACAAATAAACAATAAAATTGGTTTCTATTCGATAAGGAAGTAAGATGAAACTGTAAAATGCAGCGGAACACAAGCTTGCTGGAATGGTGGCGGCTTATCTCTGAGAAGAGATGTGACGACTGCACTCATTCACAAGAAGATAATTACAACGAGGCTCTGAAGGCCTTTTTTACAATAAATAGGAATGTCAAAAACCCTAGACATCCAAAAACTTAACCCTAGGAGATGAAGCGCCAAAAGTCATGTGGGCCCCGTTTGGGTAAGTTAGTACATCAACTTCCTGGGGTCGTAAATTTTGCATACGATCTTCGTTTTAGGCGCATGATAGTCCGTTAGAAAGGTATATACGATTAATACACATGTCATCAAACTCTAACCCCATCCATAGTCTAATTGTGGCGAGCCCTAAAAACACAGTTTAGGGCCTCAAAACAACCCCAAAAGTCAGGGACTAGAAAACTAGGAAAAAACTATCAAATTGGAAAACTGCCAAAATGAACCAGTTGGAATAAGTGGGAGGCCAACGACATCCATTTGGATTAATCCTCCCCCCTTTGGAATCAATGGTCTCCATTGCGTTGAGTTCCCCCATCATATGAGGAAATTTCTGCTGAATTTGGCCTTGAGTGAGCCACTTGCCTTGGTGCACGAGCTTCCCTGCTTTGACAACTCGATAAAGATGGATCCTTTGTTGGCGAGTGCCCTTGACCTGTTTTTCCACAATATGATCACTGGATGCATTTTGTATGCAGTCGGGGTTGAGATTTATTGGTGTCAGCTGTTTTTCTATCTTTGAGGTGTCCAATAATGGTGGGAAATAAGGTCGAAGGAGATCCATGTTGAACATTGGGTGAAGGCCAAGGAAAGGAGGAATGTTGAGCTCAAAAGAATTATCACCCACAGTCTTGGTGATGGTGTATGACCAATAATGGAGTGGGTGAAGCTTCTGATGGGGTCCTGTAAGGTGTTCTTTCTACAAGTGCAACCAAACTTTGTCTCCCACTTGAAACTTATGTGGCACCCGATGTTGATCATGGCGCTACTTGTACTTGTAATTAGACTTATGTAGGATATCCTGAACGTATTGGCGGATGTGTTGAATCCACTCAATGAACCGGGTGGCTTTGTCAGCTTCAGTTGGAGCAGGAGATGAGTTAGCCATGGTGACTGAAGGGGTAGTGAAACATCTACGGGACCCAATGGTTGGAACCCCAACCCCACCTAAAAGGGGATGTGGCTTCCCAAATCAGCTTCACTCGCTCACTTGATGGAATGTATATATGGTCCAGACGACACAACAATCCATCCCAAAGATGAGAATTAGAGAAAACTGCGTTTGTTCCCAACAATTGGTAGGTGGTGGAGAAGTCTGGGTCTATCTCATAGAGTTGGGGCCATCTAGAGGTCTCATGGATGCAAGAGTCTATCACCGTGGTGAGTGCCACGACTGGTGGTCCACTGAGGAAATAAACAACGCAGTTGGTGCTTCCCATTTAATACTTGATGTTGAGGTGGAATTACTGCAAGTATGTGGACCACTTATGATGGCAGTCATTCTATAATTTTCCTTATGTTTGCTTGAACTGCAATGACTTATGATCAATGTGGATGATTGTTTCCTTCCCAAGAATGTAATGTCTCCACTGGCGGCATGCTTGCACAATGGAGTACATTTCTTTGTCCTAAGTAGGGTACTTACATACAACATCTGATAGTGTCTCACTATGATAGGCCATGGGGTGGCCTTGCTGAGTGAGAATGACGCACACAACATAGTCTGAAGCATTTGTCTTGATCTCAAAGGGATGTTGTAGGTCCGATAATGACAGTACTAGGACTGGGCATAAGCGCTTCTTTAAATCATCTAACGCTTTTTGTTGGGACCGACCAAACACAAATTTCTCCTTACCACGACCCTTGGTTACTTGGCTGAGGGCCCATGCAATATAGAAGAATCCCAAAAGTACTTGTGGTAGAAATTGGCAAGGCCCAAGAAGCTCTGAAACTCAGTGAGTGTGGTTGGGGCTGGCCAGTCACAGATGAATTGGATCTTGGATGGATCCACATGTACACCATGCTGATCAATGATGTATCCCAGGTAATGGACCATGTCCATGCCGAAGGAGCATTTTTTCAAGTTGGTTTTTAGCTTGTGCTGCCACGGGGTGTGCAGAACTTGCTGAATATGTTGCAAGTGTTCTACCCAAGTCTTTCTATAAATGAGGATGTCATCCAGATACACCACTAAACAAATATTAGTGAATGGTCACAGGATATCATCCATCATCCTCATGAAAGTGGCTGGATCATTTGTCAAACCAAAGGGCATGACCAACCATTCAAAAAGACATTCCTTTGAATTGAAGGTTGTCTTCCATACATCTTCTTGTTCTATTGGGACATGGTGGTAGCCAGACTTTAGATCAATTTTACTGAAGTATTTGTCCCCCGTGAGCTGATCAAGGAGTTCGTCGATTCGGGGAATCAGGCATCGGTTTTTGACTGTGATTTTATTCATGGCCCGGTAATCAAGGCAGAGTTTCCAGGTTCCATATTTCTTCTGTACCAACATGATTGGGCTCCCACAAGGTGATGAGCTAGAACAAATGTTCACCTTGTGGAGCAATTCTTGGATCTTCCGCTCGATCTCCTCATTCTATAACAGAGAGTGGTGATAGACTGGCCCATTGGGAAATGATGCGTCCGAGGTCAGATAGATGGGGTGCTTGACCCGACAGTGCAGAGGTACCCCGATAGGTGAGGAGAAGATATCCAAGTATTCTTCCATGACCTTATCCACTTGCTTCTGCTATGTGGAGAGGTTGACTATGGAGACCCTGGATGTGGCTGTGATCTTTCACTCATTCAGAGAGAGAATCATGAAGAAGACAAAATTCCCTGTCTGAATGATGATCTTCTTGCATTTCTTGGAAGAGATAAAGGAAATAACACTAGGTGGGACTGCCTTGGATATCCTTCTTGTTCAAAGTAATAATAACACTATGAGGCCTAGACTTATACACAACATGAAATTTCCATAAATATGGTTGGCCCAAAATAACATTACAAACTTCGAGAGGGGCAACATCACACAATACCTCGTTTTCGAAGGGCTTGATGCCGTATGATATGCGACATTGTTGGCTGACGCGGATGTCACTTCCTTGGAAGAGCCATCCTATTGTGTAGGGTTGTGGGTGTGTCTTTGTCAACAGGGTGGGTCACTTGACAACCTCTGTTGATATGAGGTTATTCTGGCTACCGCTATCAATGATGAAGTGTAGCGGGGTACCCTTCACCCACATCTATGAATGAAAATGTGCTCGCCTTCCTCTGGCTCGTCTGGTTCATCAGGCTGGAGCTTGGTGGTAGCAACAGTAGCACTAGGTTCTGCGTCAATGATCCATCTCCACCTTTCTGGTTCTGACTCAGAGTCATAACCCACGTCTGATTCAGAGGCTTTCACCTCATCCACCAACGAATGATTTGAACGACAATCAACAATGTTATACCAAGGGATCTTATGGAAGTCACACCACTTCCCAATATCTTTCTTTGTCTTTCTGGTGTCCTTCTTTGCTTGCATCCTGGACTGGTTGTCCTAAGGCTATCCGTCTTTTCTTTGTCCTTTGTTCTACGGGATGGGACCACCCTTTCCTGGCTTTTGCTGTGAGGGGTTCCCAGGCCCAAATTGCCGCGTCTTTTTTTGATCTTATGTTCGATTTTGACGACATATCGGTAGGCTGTTCCCAAGGATGAGATGTCCAGAAAATCCATTTTGACCTGGATATATCTATGCAGACTGCCGCAATATTTGAGCATGAGATGTCGCTCAGAATATTTGATACCCAACTTGATGCGCAAGGTATGGAATATATTATTGAACTCGGGCACTGCTTAGTCTCTTTCTTGCCACGGTGTGGTCGATTTTGTGTATAGGTCATCATAACTTCCAAAATGGTAGTATTGTTCCTTAATAGCATACCCGAAGGACTCCCAGGTGACCTCGTCTATAAATAGTGAGGGTTCCTCTGTTTCCTTTTTCTTAGAGAAAGTTTCCCACCAATCTTTGACATGGGGAACAACTTTGAGGAGAACAAAAGTAATCTTTTCTCTATTCGAAAAGTTATGGACAGAGAAATACCCTTCTAGCAGATTCAACCATTTGTCTACAACATATTCATCTATCAAAACTTCAAATATAGGAATATTGAGGTTGATTTGTACCTTGAAGGGGGCGATGCCTCTGTTTGAGGAAGATGCGTTGCTTGTTGGTAGTCACCGAAGGATTTGCGCAAAACTATCCATTATCTCGTTCCTTTTTTGCATGAGGGATTCCTCGAGCAACATTTTGAAGGGATCTCCTATCCCGTTGTCTTTCTTTTCTCCTGCCATGAGAGGTTTCTTGGGTGTGTGAGAGATTTTTTCTTCAAGAGAAACAAGCTCGAGACCCATTTCTTTGTACCCTGACCTCGTTGGGGACATGCATTAAGAACGACATGGAGAAGACTACTCTGATACCACTGATCCATATTTTATGAGAAAAACGAAATGAATACATATTATTATTAAAATATGCTTAACACAAAATAACATATATACAGTAAAACTAGTTTCTATTCAATAAGGAAATAAGTTGAAGCTATAAAATGCAGTGAAACACAATCTTTCTAGAATGGTGGCGGCTTATCTCTGAGAAGAGATGTGACGAATGCACTCATTCACAAGAAGATGATTACAATGAGGCTATGAAGGCATTTTTAACAATAAACATGAATTTCAAAAACCCTAGACATCCAAAAACCTAACCCTAGGATATGAAGCGCCAAAAGCCATGTGGTCCCCGTTTGGGTAAGTTAGTACATCAACTTCCCGAGGTTGTAACTTTTGCATACGATCTCCGTTTTAGGTGCACGATAGCCCGTTGGAAAGGTCTATCCGAGGAATACACATGTTTCCATCATTAATTTTAATTTACTATTTGATTGTGGTGATCCCTAAAAATGTTGTTTAGGGTCTCAAAACGACCCCAGAAGTTAGGGACCTGAAAACTAGGAAAAAACTGCCAAACTAGAAAACTGCCAAAATGAGCCAGTTGGAATAGGTGGGAGGCCACTGAGATCCATCTAGATCACGTTGGGAATGAGGTATCATATATGGCTAACAAATTCTCCCAAATTTACAGGAAGCAACAAGTTGGGAGCGACAATAATATATATCAAAAATTTTAATTTTAAATTTATAAAATATAAAAATATAAAAATATGAAAAATAATTAAATAAAATAATTAATTATTTATAAACCTTGAAGATCAATTTGACACTTAAACCATAAATGATAAATAATAAGTGTAATTGTAAGTGAATATTTATTTATAAAATCTAGTAGTGACCATTTACATTATCCAAAATCAGTAAAAATGGAGAAATCCCAAAAGTTCAAACTTCAAAACACCATAGAAATGTGACAAGTAAATACTAAATTGTCATTAATGATTATTTGCTTCACATTGATTAGAAAGCACTTCAAAGCTAACTTCATGTTGATTAGAAATTCTAAACACTTCATTGAGTTTCTCTTCACAACAATGACATTTGTGAATCACATGGCCTTTGTTCCCTATCAAATGGGCACCTACCCTATGGTAGTTTCCCCTAAACATGAGTCCACATACATTGCATGAATATTTTGTAGAATTATTTTCATTGTCAAGCTTGGTGACAAACTGCAAGAATGGTTTGTTAACCAAATCCATTAAATCAAAGTTGATAGTTTAAACACCTGCAAAAGAAATTTGAAAACTTAAAAAACAATAAATATTAAAAAAATAAAAATATGATATGACAATATATGGATGTATAATTTCCAAATGATGAAACTATGTAAACAACTTAACTTAGAACATAAATGTTAAATATTGAAGATAAATATTTATTCTTTTAAATGATTCAAAAGACTAAATTTCAGTTTAAGAAACAAAATCACCCACATCATATCGATGTTCATATTGGTAAAATGCCCAAAGTAATATATAGTTCAAAAATTAGCAAAATTCCTAAAGTAATACATAGTCCAAAAGATGGAAAAATGACTGAAGTAAATCATAGTCCAAAAATTTCCAAAGACCAAGGCTATCCATATAAGCTTGAGCTTGACTGGGCACTGCACCTCCATCACCTCCATCATCACCACCATCACCACCACCACCATCATCATCACCAAGATTAAATGCAATGCCATCTAAGGGCATGCCAACGAAGCCTGTATTTGGTGAAGGATTATTCTCATCATTATTAATCTGAGTAACATCTTCAACATCCACATCCCACTGTGCTATAGGGCCTTATAAATACTCCGGTATCTTCCTTGAACAAAGACGAAGACTACTATGCACATAAATCGAATTTATCTGCTCTATTCGAGGTAAGCTCGTTCCTCTTAACATAGTGGATGAAAGTATAGTTGGATCAATTCCTTTCTGCTACAGAGGAACTAGAAACTTGAGATAACAAGTGTGAGGCAAGTTTCCAAATCTCTTGGACTCCCCCTCCATACATTCTCCACCATCCAATGAGATTATTTTATGCATAAATATTGATGCCCTTCTTTGCATCCTGAGTGAATGTAGGGGGGATTAAGGTACCAAAATCAATAAATTGTGCCCGCATCACACTTTCTTCATCAGGAGTATACATCTTTCTTATGGCATCAAGAAACCCATTCTTTCCCCATTCATCATCAATTGGTATAACTATTTTTGGTATCTCCATATACCACTTGGTATTAATGGCATATGCAGCCACATGAAGAGAGGTATTGAGTTTGAGCCATCTCTTGTCTATTATATTGTGGATTTCTTGGAAAAAATCCAAAGAGGGGTTTCTCTGATGAATTATGTGCCATACCTTGCCCACCATGCTACCCATACATTCATATATTTCCCCAAGAGTAGGGGAATCCGAATCTACATACCTAATCAACTCCACAATTGGAGTTGTGAAAGAAACCACATATCTACACTCATACCACCAATCTTCATCAAGAAGTATATCTCTTATCTTCTTGGCTTAAGTTGATTTAGATTGGGACCATGCATTCCACTCTTGAGAAACAACAATGGGTTGTAAGGATGCATGCACCTCAATCATACGCTGAAGAAGATTGAAGTATGTGGCATATCTTGTCTTTGTTGGATTATTGAGAGGGGGGATGAATGAATAATAGAGAAATGTAATCATTTTTAACCATATAATCCAATTGTTATATCAATGAAGAATTATCATCTAATAACTACAGAGAAAATAAGAAATGAACAAATGAACAAACATACACATACAAATTACATTACTGTTTTACGTGGAAACCCAAATCGGGAGAAAACCACATAATGCTTTTTCTTATATGTTTTGAAGAATTACATTTATTGGAAGCACCAACTTCCTTTGTTTTCCAGCTGCAACTGGAAGGAGGCTCCAACCCCCTACTTTCTTAGGCTACAACCTGAGGGAAGCTCCAACTCCCCAATTCTCTGGCTACAACCAGAAGGAGGCTACAACCCCCTATGTTCTCCGACTACAACCGAAAGGTGGCTACAACCACCTGTCCTTTCCCCGTCCTGCCACCTTGAAGTAGAAGTAGAATGATGGAACCACTGTCAACCTATCAATGTGAGATATACCACTGTAAATCTGTACCAATAAATTTGAACCATGCATCAACTATGCATCAACCTGTACCTCAACCTGTAATCAACCTGTACCATAAACAAGTGCATCAACCATGCACCAACCTGTACCAAATAACCTGTAATCAACCTGTACCATAAAAAAGTGCATACAACCATGTACCAAGTATGTACCAATCATGTGTCAACTACTCATCAATATGTACCAACATC
>ML792832.1:192613-291361 GCA_009831015.1 Picea engelmannii
TGCCAATCACATTCTTATTCTTTGGTCTTGGAACCAATTCCCAAGTGTCATTTTTCTCTATTTGATCCAATTCTTCATCCATGGCCTTATTCCAAAATTTATCCTTGCTGGCTTCTTCAAAACAGTTTGGTTCAATTGTAGATGAGAGTGCTAGGTGTGTTTGTTCTGGTGAATGGATTTTTCTTCTAGTCTCAACTCCTGCATCTTTGTTTCCAATAATCTGATCTAAAGGATGATTCTTCTGTACTCATTTGCTAGCTGTTTTTGGAGATACTTTATAAACTTTCTCTTCCAGTTCTGTTGGATTCACTTCATCTTCATCTTCCTTTTCTACTTATTTTTCATCTTCTTCTTCGAAAAGTTGTTCCATTGATTTGTTTTCTTCTTCCTTTGATTCTGGTCTGCCTGTTTCATCAATTGTTACGTTAATGCTTTCCAAAACTTTGTTCAATCTTAGATTGTAACACTTGTATGCTTTTCTTGTACTCGATTAACCAACAAGTATTCCCGTGTCCACACGAGACTCAAACTTTTCCATTCCCCCATCTTCTATTTTGATGTAGCATTTGCTTCCAAAAACTCTGAAATGCTTCACATTTGATGGTCTTCCTTTCCATAGCTCATAGAGAGTTTTATCAGTGTTGTTTCTAAGAATTACTCTGTTTTGAATGTGAAATGTTGTATGCCCTGCTTGTGTCCAAAATATATCTGTCAATTTGGAATCCATTAGCATTGTTCGAGCCATTTATTGTACTCTCCCGTTCTTTCTTTCAACAACTCCATTCTGTTGAGTTTTCCTAGCAACGAATAATTGCCATTTTATTCCATGACTTCTAGAGTAGTCCATAAATTCATTTGAAGTGAACTCTCCTCCATTATCATATCTCAAACATTTGATTCTTGAATCCATCTCATTTTCAACCATTTCCTTGTAGATCTTGAAGTTTTCAAAAGCTTTTGACTTGTTCTTGAGAAAGCAAATTACAATTATTCTTGTATAATCATCAACTAATAACATAAATTATTTTTCACCTTTTAATCCCTTTGTTGTAGTTGGTCCAACTAGATCAATGTGTACAATTTTTAGTGGTCTTGTTGTTTAATATTCCTTTGATTTGAACTTGGTCTTTGTTTTCTTTCCTTGTTGACAATGCTTGCATAAAGTGTTGGTTGGTTTCGTGATTTGGGGCATTTCTCTGACTGCTTCTCTTTTGCTGACTTTGACAAGGTTATCAAAATGCATGTGACCCATTATTCTATGCCATATCTAACTTTCATCTTACTTTCCTAGACAACACTTTTCATTTCCAATTTCACTTAACACATATATGTTGTTTGAAGTTCTTGTAGCTGTACCGACCAATTTTCCTGAACCTTATTTTCTTATCTCACACTTTTCTAAATCAAAAGTAAGTTTATGACCTTGGTCACACATTTGACTCACACTTTTCTAAATCGAAAGTAAGTTTATGACCTTGGTCACACATTTGACTCACACTTAGAATATTATGTTTCATATCTTCTACTAGTAGAACATTTTGTGCCTTTTCATTCTTGTTCCCAATTCGGACTGTGCCTTCTCCAATGATTTTGGATGAATTATCATTTCTGAAGGATACTGATCCATTTTTTTATTTTCGTAATGTAAGAAATTTGTCTTTATCACCTGTCATGTGTTTTGAACATCTACTGTCAACATACCAACCGTGTTTCTTCTGCTTAGCTTGTAGAGCGACTGTGCATTCTTCATTGTTATACTGATCTTGCTTTCTTATCCATGTCGTTTTCTGAGGTTCTTGTCTATGACTGTTGTTATTCTGTTGAGGTTTTTTAGGAGGGACTGTCATTCTACAATCCTTGGCCATGTGTCCAAAATTGTTACATTTGTAACATTCCACTTCAGTCCTCAAAGATTCAAACCTGTTGTAACTTCTTCTTTGTGTGTCACTAGGTCTCCTTGAATAATCTCTTTGTGTATAACTCTCAAATTTGTTATTGTTCCTGTTGTTAGCTCTACAATTCACAACTTTATGTCCAAAATTATTACATGCATAACATAAACCAAAAAATATAGTTTGATACCTGGGAGTTGAATATCTTCTGAAAGGAGGTTCTCTTATGAATCATTTTTCTTCTTGAGGCCTATCTGTCTGTTGTTGACAATGAAATCTGAATCTTCTTGGTGGAGGAGTGTCCCTGTAATATTCCTATCCTCTTTGATTGTTTATGCATAGCTCTTTGGATTTGTTTCTTGATCTTTTGTTTTGGAGCTTGATCCCTTTTCTATCTAATTGTATCCAAGTCCGGACTTGTCAAGATGAGATTTTTGACTGCTGATAATGTCATTCAGAACTTTTGAGCTATTCTACATATTTTTCTTTTGAATATCCTTTCTTACTATGACAACCTCTGCTTCCAAGTTTCCAATGATCTTGTCCTTTTCTTCTAGTTGTTCTTTGAGTGCCTCTTCAATTATTTTATGTTCTTCTATTTGAACCTTCAATTTTGTGATCATTTGTTCTAGTTCTCGAGTGTCCTTTTTATTGTCTAGTTTTGCTTGCAATTTCTTGTTTTTCTTCTTTTCTCTTTTGAATACTTCTATGGCACACATTAATTATTATCGATAGTCAACTTCCACCTCTTCAATTTCTTCTTCGACTTATTCACATTCCTCTTCAGCTTCTTCACATTCTTCTTCAGAGTCTTCTTTGTCAGAGTCTTTTACTGTTATGAATAGAACTCTTCATGTCTCATTGTCAATGACTTCATCTTCATTTGATGATGAGATGTCTTCTTTGGTGTAAAATCTTTTCTTGAAAACTTTCTTTGTAGTTATTTTGCCTTTATATGCATGTTTTCCTTTTGAGTAACCTTCATCATTTCTCTTTTTCTTATGAGGACATTTGTTAGCAAAATGACCAATACCATCACAATTAAAACAAATTAAAGAGATTTTACCTCTATACCTATCGTTGGTTCCCTTGTTCAGTCTTTTGACGAAGTTGGCCACTTCTTCACCATCTTCCGAGGCGTCACTGTTGCTGCTATATTCTTCTTGTTCCTTTTTCTTTTGCTTTGATATTTTGGATGCCTTGAAGGCTGCTTCTTTTACGTTTGGATTTTCCTACTCAGTTCTCATTTCATATACTGTGAAGATTCCATGCAGTTCATCCATTCTTATTGAGTCCAGATCTGATCTTTCTTCTAGTGCTGATATCTTAGGGTTGAATCTCATAGGAAGAGATCTTAGTATATTTTGAACAATTAAAGATTCTTCAATTTATTCTCCCAATCCTATGATTGCATTCACTGTTTCATTGACTCATAAGAATTAGGCTGCGATATCTTCATCTTCCTTCATTTTTAGTTGTTCGAATTGACCTCTGTAAGTCTAAAACTTTGCTTCTTTGACTTTTGTATCTCCTTCATAAATATTTTGAAGCTTGTCCCAAATATCTTTAGCGGATTTACAATGTGCAACTTTGGTGAATACCGTATCACTGAGACCATTCAAAAGTGCATTTGTGGATTTGGAATTATTCTCACCGAGTTTCACTGCTTTGTCATTTGTTGGTGGAATTGTTGATACTATGTATCCATCTACAATTGATTGCCAAACTTGAAATCCCTGTGCCTGTATATATGTCCTCATCCTTATGATCCAAAAAGCATACTTCTGTCCATCAAACTGTGGTATTCCATTTTTATATGAGTTGGTACTCTCCATGATCTACCTTTTAGTGGTTAAACTGATTTCTGAAGGAACCTACTCTGATACCAATTGTTGGACTGAGAGGGGGGTGAATCAGTAATAGAGCAATGTAGTCTTTTTTAACCATATAATCCAAGTTTTATGTCAATGAAGCATTATCATCCAATAACTACAGAGTAAATAAGCAATGAAAAAATGAACAAACATAAACATACACAGTACACCATTGTTTTACGTGGAAACCCAAATTGGGAGAAAACCACATAATGTTTTTTCTTATATGTCTTGAAGAATTACATTCATTGGAAGCACCAACTTCCTTTTTTTTCTAGCTGCAATTGGAAGAAGGCTCCAACCCCCTAGTTTCTCAGGCTACAACCTGAGGGAAGCTCCAACTCCCCAATTCTTTGGCTACAACCAGAAGGAGGCTACAACCCCCTATGTTCTCCGACTACAACTAGAAGGTGGCTACAACCACTTGTCCTTGCCCCGTCCTGCCACCCTGAAGTAGAAGTAGAATGATGGAACCACTGTCAACCTGTTACTATGAGATATACCACTGTAAGCCTGTACCAATAAATCTGAACCATGCATCAACCATGCATCAACCTGTACCTCAACCTGTAATCAACCTGTACCATAAACAAATGCATCAACCATGCACCAACCTATACCATAAACAAGTGCATCCAACCATGTACCAAGTATGTACCAATCAT
This sequence comes from Picea engelmannii, assembly GCA_009831015.1. NCBI lineage: Eukaryota > Viridiplantae > Streptophyta > Pinopsida > Pinales > Pinaceae > Picea > Picea engelmannii. The sequence goes on from ML792832.1 coordinate 197,045, forward strand.
GTGTCAACTACTCATCAACTATGACTCATCAATATGTACCAACATCATCAACTATACACCTCATGTATGTGCCAACTCATCAACTACTTGTCTCAACCATGTACTCAACATGTACCTCAACCAAAATCCCTCATAAATTTCATCATCCAAATCTGATTTGTAGCTCTGTAATAGACTTGGTGTATATGAGCACATTCTTGCAAACCTTCCTTAACTTCAACAACAAAAGACTATCATTTTCATCAATCTTTTCTTTAGTCTCACATGCCTAGTTTTGGATTAGTCAACAATCCTAACTTGAAGTAATCATAACTTTGTACCTGTAATGTATAAATATCTGAAACTAATACACAATGTTATTCAGTGTGGTTTATGCAATTCCTCCAGGTGTCACTACTTGGAACCTCTCAGAAAAGGAGTTATAGAAAAAATTACACACCTTGCAGAATTCTGGCTTATTCTAGAGAGCGACCTTGTAGAGTGTGCCCCACATGGAATATTTGTTGAATTGATCTGAAACTATTACAAAGAATACTAACGACTGTACCCTAACCAACACATTTTGTTTCACTGAATTTTGATCGATTATGAATAAGTTATGACGTTTTTACCCGAAACACCTGTTTTTGACTAGTTTCAGGACTAGCCACAAACCCTATTTTCCACGGAGTGTAACTCCAAAAATAAAATGAACCACAAGCTAAATTTTTTACCACAGATACTTGGATATGTTTTCTCAATGGAATATAAATTTCACAGTATGAATCATTATATAAAAAACTTTATAGTGAAAATGGTGAGATGACCTGTAAATAACATACCTTAGAAAGCACCATCAAAAGAATTTATCCTTCCTTGCATTTCAACCTTCTTTTCTTCACCTTCCTTCAGAATTTTGGCTTAAATATCCTTGGTTACCTCAGACACCTATATATATTCAATATGCTCAAGTTTGATTAAAATAAGAGAACCTTGCCTCTTATTTATACTCTCCAAGTAGCTTCCTTAAAAACATCTTCTAGGTCACTTGGCCCCACTTTCCTTATTTTAGGGTTAACCCACTTCTAATTTCTCCATTAAATTATTATTGAAATAATTTATTTTATATTCACTTTGAATTATAATAAACTCATTACTTCACTTTATTATTTACCTTTTAAAATCTCTTAAACCACTTTGACTACTTTGACCTTTTGGGGCTTTTAGATGACATATGATGGTCCTCCAACTTCGTAAGGCCATAACTTTGAAACCGTAAGGAGTTATGTGACATTCCACATACCACCAGAAATGTAATGACATGTAATATCCATATAGAATAGTATTATCTAAAAACATATCATAATTCATACCATTATCCATCAAACAAACTTGGGTCCATTACCCAAACCTGGGGTCTCCAACTTCTCATGGCCATAACTCTCTAGCCGTGAGGAGTTATGTGACGTTCCACATACCACCAGAAATGGAATGACAAGAACTATCCATCTAGGATCTCGTTATTCCACAATTAAGCATGGGTTCTGTTACTCCACAAAGCGTCTTCCCGTGAGGGATTTCACCATAAGGAGACCACTTTGGAGTTCATCCATCTTTACTTATTATCAACCATGACAAGACAATAATGAGTCATGTTTACATCAAACAATATTGGGTCCATTACCCAAACCTTTGTGCTAAAGGGATTTCTTCAAGGGTTGACATCAATGACAACCAACCTTAATCGATAATCTCTGCAGGTTTTAAAAATTGCTTCCTTGATTTCATCCTATAAATTGCTAATGAGGCACGGTGGTTGCAAATGAACATTTGTGTATCTCTTACATTTGAAATGAGTTTTGAAATCCAAGATATTTTCCCATGTACACAATAAGGAGTCCAAAATATATGCCTATATCGACTTTGGACCATCAATCCCACTGCTTTTCAAATAGGTGTTGCATCTGTGATTACATGTACTACATTCAAAGAACCAACCTCATGAATTGTGTCCTTCAACACCTCAAACATGAAGGTAACATCCTTATGTTTTCCACTGCAATCAATTGCTCTTAAAAAATAAGGTCCTGCTGAAGATGTGACAATAATATTCAACAATGGTATTTGCTGAACGTATGTCCACCATCCATGACTATTGAATACCCTCTAAGAATCCAAGATTGTTTCAGGTCCCCCATAATCCCTTGCATTCTTGTCACCCCCTTATCCAACAATGATGTCCTCATTTTGTTGTAACCTGGGGGTGTATATCCTGGCCCATAAACTATGATTTTTCTCACCATTTCTTTGTAATATGGTGAGCGGGAGGAATTAAATGAAATTCTATTTGCCATAAAAAAATCAGCTACAACATCATTGGCCTCATCCCTATGGACAACATTGTACATTTTACGAATTTGTTTAGCAGGAACACTAGTAGACCTCTTACTCCTCACGGAAGTAGACCCCTCCCTCCTCAGAGTCAATTTGGTTTAGTTGAATTTCATTCATTGAATATCGTGTATCATGGGAGGATGATACAAATATACGTACCTTAAAAGGACATGTATTGTCCACATCCGTTTCATTAACACACAAGGAACTCATGTGCAGATTGGTTAACTCCATCCTTTTTTCAAGATCACATGTGCAACCTTTAACCCCTTCACCAGATATGGACAAAATATGATGCCACACCCTAGTGTAGATTCCCTTAAATACATGGTTTAAAAATATGCACATCCATTCTTCACAACCAACATTATTCTTTTTCTTATTTTTACTGATTTTTTTCACATACATTAATAAGGGTTTCTTGGAGTTTGTATTTTGTTGGACTTGGTTTTAACTTGAAATTGGAATTGAAGTAGAACTTGTGTCTTTCTGATCCAAGTGGATATTGGTGGCTACCCACCTATTCCACTTGGACCCCCACCATTACTTCCTTCAATTTTTCAGTTTCCGCACAATTTACTATTTTTAGCAGTTTTTCGTGTCCCGAACTTCTAGAGTCGTTTTGAGGCCCTAAACGAAGTTTTTTGAGAAAATGGGGAGCAACATGAATTGTAAATTGATGTTTCTCACCCAAAAGTTGTAGTCCTCAGATATATATTTCTAACAAGGTATGGAATGCGTCAAACGGAGATCGCATGCCAAAGTTACGTCCCCGGGAAGTTGATGTACCAATTTACCCAAACGGGGCCCATAGTCTTGGCGTTTCATCTCCTAGGGTCAGGTCTTTGGATGCTTATGGTTTTCCATTGTTTTTCAATAATAATATGCCTTCGAGCCTCATTGTAACACAGTTCAGAGGCCAGTAGCCTCCACATCTCTTCTCAGAGATAAGCTACTAACGCCCTAGCTAGTTTATTTCCATTCTGTCTGTAAGCATATTTTAGTCATTTGTTATTAAATAAATGAAGTCTTATTTCCGCTGCATCTCTGCGTTTATGTGTATTTCTATATTTCATTGTGTTCCTACATAAATCCGGATTAGTGGTATCAAAGCGGTCTGCTCATTCTCGATCCTTCTTTGCATGCCCCAACGAGGTCGGGGTATAAGGAGTTACGGCTCGATCTGGTTGAACCGTTGCAAGATCATCCTCGCAAACCCTGACGACCGCCCATGGTGGAAGAGAAGAAAGATGAGGGAGCAGGAGATCCTATCAAAATGTTGCTCGGGGAGGCCCTCGAGAAACAAAGGAACGCGATGATGGACAACTTTGCCCAGATCCTTCAACAGATTCCCACTGGCAGCGCATCGACATCCAACAACCACTTTGGAGGCGCCACTCCTTTTAAGGTACAAGTAAACTTTGACATTCCCATATTTGAGGGCCAAATAGATGTAGATGTTGTAGATAGATGGTTGAATCTGTTAGAATGATATTTCTCGGTTCATGACTTTTTCGACCGAGAAAGGATTATTTTTGCACTCCTCAAAGCTGCCCCCCATGTCAAGGACTGGTGGGAAACCTACTTGGAGCAACAGGGCAAGGGGGAAACCTCTCTGTTCTCGGCCACACCCACTTGGAATTATTTCCAAGATGCCATCAAGGAACAATATTATCCTGTGGGGAGATATGAGGACAAATACATACAATGGACTACGCTGTGGCAACAAAGGGACCAAGATGTGCATGAGTTGACGAATTTGTTTCATACCCTATGCACAAAGTTGGGTATCAAATATTTAGAGAAAAATTTGGTGTTAAAGTACCACAGTTTTCTGCACAGATACATTTAGGAGGAAATGGAGTTCCTCGACATCTCCTCACTTAGTGTGGCATACCGGTATGCTGCCAATATTGAGCAAAATTTCAAACAGAAGAAGCGAGACTTTGGGTCTGCGAATCAGAAGTAAGAGAAAGGTACCCCCAAACCGTAGAACAAAGGACCAAGCCAAGGCGGGGCAGCCCAAGACAACCCACCAAATCCGCAAGAAAAGAACAACACCACCAAGCCCAAAAAGGACACGGGGAAGTGGTGTGAGTTCCATAAGATCTCCACTCACAACACAAGTGAGCATTGGGACAAGCAATCACTAGTAGCCGAGTTGAAGGCTTCTGAATTGGATGCATGCTCTGACTCTGAATCAAAACTTGACAAGGGGAATGACACGAGGAAGTAGATTATCAATGCGGACCCCAATGCCACCATTTCCACCACGAAGATCCAGAAGGAGGAACCAGAAGATCCAGAGGAGGCAGAGCGTCTCTTCCATTCCAAGAGGTGGGTAAAGGGTTCCCCATTGCAGTTCATTATCGACATCGAGAGCCATAAGAACCTCATCTCGATAGAGGTCATGAAGCATTTGGGCTTGCCGACCACCACACACCCACAACCATACACCATCGGGTGGTTGCACCAAGGACGAGACCTCCGCGTCAGCCAGTAATGTCGCCTTCCCTACAACATCAAGCCCTTCACGAATGAGGTATTATGTGACATTGATCCTATTGATGTTTCTGATGTATTATTAGGCCAATCATATTTGTGGAAGAGACATGATGTGTATGAGTCCAGGCCTTGTGCTTTTATTATCACTTTGGGAAATAATCTGTATAGGATACTGGAGATAGCGCCGCCTACCACCATATCTTTGGTTACTACAAAACAATGCAGTAAGCTCATTTCCAAAACCAGGAAATTTGTTTCCCTGATGATCCACCCTCAGGGAAAGAGGAAGACTATGGCCATGACCTCCCGACAGGGCCCCGCTGCACGACAACAACAGATGGATAAGGTCATGGAGGAGTACGAGGACATCTTCACCTCCCCCACAGGGGTGCCTCTACACTGCCAGGTCAAGCACCCCATCGATCTGACCCCAAGTGCGCTGCTTCCCAATGGACCCATCTATCGACACTCTGTTATGGAGAATGACGAAATCAAGAGGCAGATTCAGGAGCTATTGTAGAAAGGTCACATCTGGTCGAGTTCATCATCCAGTGGGAGCCCGATCTTGTTGGTGCAGAAGAAGGATGGGACTTGGAGACTCTGCATTGACTATCGGGCACTGAACAAGATCACTGTTTGGAATAGGTCCCCGATCCCACAGATTGATGACCTTTTGGACCAACTCAAGGGGGAGAAATATTTCAACAAGATCGACTTGAAGTCTGGGTATCACCATGTACCAATTGAACCCTCTGATGTGTGGAAGACTGCCTTCAAATCCAAGGAGGGCCTTTTCGAATGGTTGGTCATGCCTTTTGGGTTGACGAATGCCCCTGCAAACTTCATGAGGCTAATGGATGACATATTGCATCCATTCACTCATTTTTAGTGGTGTACTTGGATGACATTTTGATCTTCAGCCAGGCTTGGGAAGAGCACCTCCACCACATTCGACAGGTCCTCCAAACACTGCGACAACACAAGTTGCATGCCAATTTGGATAAATTCACTTTTGGCATGACACAGGTTCAATATCTAGGATACATTATTGATGAGCGGGGGGTGCATTTGGATCCAACAAAGATCCAAGTCATTCAGGATTGGCTAGCCCCAACCACCCTAATAGAGCTCCGCAGCTTTGTCACCTAGGACACCTTTGTGTTCCTTCAAGCTAGCGTGCCAAGATGATTTGGGAGGCGCACTACAGTCAGGTCGCTGGGCATTTTGGGGTCGATAAAACTGTGGCAGTACTGCAAAAGTATTTCTATTGGCCGAACCTTCGAGAGGATGTCGGGAAGTACATCAAGTCATGCACTTCTTGCGCCATTGCCAAAATGACCATCAAGAAGCAAGGCCTCTATACTCCTCTTCCTACCCCTAGTCGACCTTGGGAATCCATCTCTATAGATTACATGTCAGGCCTTCCTTCTACTAAGCATGGCAATCACTGTGTTTTTGTGGTTGTCGACCGATTATCGAAGATGTCCATTATGATGGCCTGCAAGAAGAATATCACAGCAGAAGCCACTGCTAAACTCTTCTTTGAACGAGTTTGGGTACACTTTGGGATCCCACAGTCTATCATCTCAGATCGGGATAGCAGGTTCCTCAGTACATTTTGGTCCAACCTCTGGTCGATGCTAGACACCAAGCTCACCAAGTCCACAACTTTCCATCCACAAACTGATGGCCAGACAGAGGTCGTCAACCGGATGACCGTACACATTCTGCGCATGTACAATTCAAAGCATCCACACACATGGGATGAGAGCCTCCCCTGTGTACAACACAACTACAACCGGGATCTCCATAGCTCAACCAGCCACAACCCCTTTTAGGTGGGCTTGGGATTCCAGCCACTATGTCCCATTGATGTAGCCATGCCATTTATGGCTACTCAGGAAGATTCAGCTCATGTCCAGTCTGAGGCTGACACGAAAAATAACTTCATTGAGTGCATTCAACACATCTGCCAACAGGTTCATGACATCTTGGACAGAGCCAATGCTAAGTACAAGAAGCGACATGATCAACATCGGGTGCCACACAACTTCCAGGTGGGCAACAAAGTGTGGCTACATTTGCAAAAGGAGTGCCTTGCTGGACCCCACCACAAGCTTCACCTGCTTCGATATAGGCCGTAAAACCTCACCAAGGATGTAGGGGACAATGCCTTTGAGCTCATCATTCCACCATTCCTTGGTTTGCATCCAGTGTTCAATGTGGACCGCCTTCGACCCTACTTTCCACCTCTACTAAACACATCCGACATGGCAGAACAACTCACACCAACAGAGTTAAATACAGACTGCATGGAACAAGCCACAACTGATCAGATCATGGATACAAATATCAAGCAGATTCGATAACAAAGGATACCGCTATATTGAGTTGTCAAAGCAGGGAAACTCCTTCACCAAGGCAAGTGGCTCACCAGGGACCAAGTTCAACAGAAGTTTCCTCATCTCATGGAGGAACTCAACGCAATGGGGACCATTGCTTCCTAAGGGGGGAGGAATGATCCAGGTGGATATTGGTGGCCACCCACCTATTCCACTTATACCCCCACCATTACTTCTTTCAGTTTTTTAGTTTCCACACAATTTACTGTTTTTAGCAGTTTTTTGTGTCCTGAACTTCCAGAGCCGTTTTGAGGCCCTAAACGACGTTTTTTGAGAAAATGGGGAGCAGTATGGATCGTAGATCATCACACAAAAGTTGTATTCCTCGGATAGATATTTCTAACGAGGTATGGAACGCGTCAAACGAAGATCGTATGCCAAAGTTACGTCCCCGGGAAGTTGATGTACCAATTTACCCAAACGGGGCCCATAGTCTTGGCGTTTCATCTCCTAGGGTTAGGTCTTTGGATGTTTAGGGTTTTCCATTGTTTCTCAATAATAATAATCCTTCGAGCCTCATTGTAACACAGTTCAGAGGCCAGTAGCCGCCACATCTCTTCTCAGAGATAAACTACCAGGGCCCTAGCTAGTTTATTTCCATTATGTCTGTAAACATATTTCAGTCATTTGTTATTAATGAAATGAAGTCTTATTTCCGCTGCATTTCTGCGTTTATTTGTATTTATGTATTTCATTGTGTTCCTACATACATTTGGATCACTTTCCCCCTAGATTGTGGACTCCCAGTCTGCATGATTTCCTTGATGGTTAATACACAACATACAATTGTTCATTAAAAACTTGAAACAATATGACACAAAATATAAAAATTATTATTAATAATTGAAATTCGTTTTTAAACTTTAAAACTTAAAAATTATAATCTTTTAAATTTCCAAAAAGAAAACTTTAAATTTGTATACTTCAAAATCAACTTCTAAATTTTAAAAACATCCAAAATGAAACATTAATATGAAGTATGAAGTGAATGATATGAATTTTGAAATCAAAATGGCTTACAACATAGAGGCATATTCCAGAAAGTCATTGAAGTATAATGTATAATGATTAATCAAAACAACCAATTTATGAAAGGGAAAGCTACTACCCCGGGATTCAAATTATACAGGGAATAATAGATTTAAAATTTTAATGTTGAAAATTGAACATTGAAGTGTTAAATTTAAAAATAAAGTATTAAAAAATAAAGAATCATTGCAGTTGTGGCTAAATATTAAAAAGGATATTTACTATTTGGGGAAGTATAATGTATCATGTATCATACAACAATTGGCTCTAATTTAAATCTTTAAATTGCGTACATAGTACATACATGTGGATCTGCTATTTGTAAGATTAAATGGTAAACTGCATACATGCCATCAAATTTGTCTCATTAAGGGAAGCATGCCTACTACTCATTAGTTAATAGAATATTCGTGTTATTAAGGGAAGCATGCTTACTGCTCAATAGTAATATTTTCTGGCAAAAATATATTATATATATGATATGAATCTTATTTTAACATCAGAAAATATATTATATATATGATATGAATCTTATTTTAACATTTTTGAAAAAAATTATGGTTTGAATAAATAAACCATCCAAAATTGAATGAAGGAATATAATTTTAATATGCTCTTGCTTTCCTTTCCACAATGTAGTGAAGTACACAGGTATTCACGAATGCATATCCATCATTATATGTGATTGTTATCTATAAGATTAAATGGTAAAATAATAATAATAATAATAATCTATTTTTAAGGTCACGGCCAAGCCAACACACCAAATTGGTGTATGAGACCCCCTTGTTTGTGGAACAAGGGACCCCCCTCCGCCCAACGATTTGACTGGTAAAGTCTACGAAGGTATACATACCCTACCCCCCTTTGGATTTGAACCTGTGACCTCTTAAGAGGAAACACATGTTCTTAACCATTAGGAAATACATGCCAACAAAGCCGTCTCATTAAGGGAAACATGCCTACTCCTTAATAATTAATATTCTACTCGCAAACATATATTATATATATGATATCTTATTTAAACAATTTTAAGAGAAATTATGGTTTGAATAAATAAACCATCCAAAATGAAATGAAGACATATAATTTTAATTTACTATTGATTTCCTTTCAATAGTGTAGTGTAGTACACAGGTATTGACGAATGCATATCTACCATTGTTTGAACGTGTAGAAGACCAATTCAAGAAAGTCTATCAATTATTGTGTCAAGACGTTAAATACCGATTCAAGAACCTTCACCAAATATTGCTAGCATTAATTATCAAAGCAATAAAGATTCTCCAACTTCACAAGTGTGTGCTATCACATCTATGTGTACCATTTCATAATAGGTTTTGCAAATAAACATTAGTGAAAATATGATCCTACCATTGTTTTAATTTTTACATAGACTCATATTAAAAATATGCATCTAATGTGAGTTCCTTGAGAAAACATTGTCAGCGTAAAGATGTCATAGATTTAACTCGTCCTAACCAGAAATGGAAGAAGAAAAATTGTCAAAGAGATACAAATAAAGACCTCAGACATGTAGTGTAGTTTGCATATTTTCAATTGGCTGGTCGACAATCTCAGCTCGTTCAAGCAGTCCCTCTCACAATCCATCTCACACTATCTTGATTCTCAAGCCACCTCTCCACGAAACGAATTGCGTATCATCGATGAGAGGGGCGTTGTTTATAACTTTCTAGGTATATTTTTAAGAGTTTTAGGTTTTAACGAGAGAGATTTTAGGCTTTAGCAGGAGAGCTTTTAGGCTTTAGCTGGAGAAAATTGGTGATTACTGATTTTTGACCCATAATTTTGGGAATCCGTGGGCGCTCCCTATTTTATGAGGATCTTGTATAAGTTCCCATATTTTGAAACTCATCCCCAAGCTCTTAGTTTTTCAGGTTGACCACTCCCAAATAGTTCCCAATGTCCCGCAACTATTCAACCACTGTTTGGAACATTTCGTTCCATCTCCTAAGATCCCTAGAATGTCGAAATGCGTGGAATGAACTTCCTAATGGTCATGAGTGGTTCTCATGTAACATTGGTTTTTACATATATTTTAATTTTTGTTTCTCTTTAGTTTTTAAAGTTTTTCCCTAATCCTTTTTTTTAAGTTTTTAATTTTTCTTAAAAAAAATTCCGGGTTAGTGTTTTTGTTTTTAAAATGGGTGTTTTTTTTTTTTCAAACTAACTTGCGAAGTTTTTTTTTTGTCCAATTTATTTAATGTAAATTTAAAAAAAATCTAAGCAATGATTTAGGAGCCGATTTTGAGTTGTTTATCGACGATGGTATCAATTATCGAGGGCACAATTTTAATTAAGTTTTATTTTCAACTCCAAAAAAAAACCAGTGCTACTGGTAGCATCACTTTTTGATTCAAGGGTAAATTTTAAAGTCCACAATGACATCACAATGAGATCAGTTTTCAATGCGATGAGTATGAGTTTTAATCACCATAAAAAAATGGTGCTACTGGTAACACCACTTTTTGATTTAGGGGTAAAAATATCCACTCTAAAAAAATGAGAACTCTAGAGAGTTCTCGTTAAGTTGGTAACTTTTTTTTTGAGGGGGAAACCTCCTTTTACAATATATCCAATGCACAAGACAATATTCCTATACAAATGAATCTCCTTTATTATAAATAGGAGATAAAGTGAACATGGTGTAACTGATTACTAAGTTGATCTAATCATATCTAATAAACGAATAATAAATGAGTGTTAGAGCCTTAACATAAGGCCTTAGGGGCCTTAACACAACCCCTCTCTTTTAAAAAAATCTTGTAATCGAGGGTGTTTCTTTTTGAAATGCTCATTTTCCCATGTAGCTTCTTCTTAAGACATATTCTTCCACTTGATTAGGTACTCCATAATAGTTCTATTCGAAAGATATATATAAGTTTGATCTATAACTTTTTTTGGTTCAAGAATCAACTTCCCTTCTTCATCTAATTCTGTAAGTTCTATCTACACTAGCATAGTTTGTCCCAAAACCTTTTTTAGGAAAGATACATGAAAAACCTTATGAATGTGAGAAGAAGACAAATACAACTCATACGCCACTTATCCAATGTGATATATTCTCTATCATTTCGTGGGGGAATTGAACCCTCGACCTCCCCCATTACATGCCAACGATTTAACCATTGCGCCAAAGGCACGGTTTTTTTTATACAAGCCACCTAACAAATATTTAATGTCGACCATAGATTGTAGATGGGAGGTTATGGTTGCACCCTATTTAATGGTGCACAGACCGAGGCCAAGGATACTCATAATTGCAGAGTATGGTCTCGAATTTCATGCCCGAGGGTAACTAGACCTAGAGGTTGCACCATAATACATGCCATGGGGTTCTGACATGGAATTTTATGAACTTATACTCATTTTTATCAAAATTTTGTAAGGAATTCGATGGTGTACTCTGTTTCTAAGTTTGAGAAATGCAAAAAAAATTCATTGTAAAACACAAGCAATTGAGAATTAATAAAGAGGTCTCTATTGGAAGTGGACTCAAAGACGTAGCCCAAATTTGGTGTAATCTGTTATCAAACTTGTGTATGTGATTTAAATATTGTTGTTCTATTTATTCTTAGTTATTTGCAAGTTATTCATTCTTAAAGTGTGTTTGGATAGATACATTAAATCACATGTAAATTGCAAAAAATCAACCGATAATTTTTATTTCGAAGATGAAGTAGATGTTATTATCTTTTAAAGATCAATAAGAATCTAAGGATTTTTCGGATCAAGTTGGTATCAGAGGTTGGTTTGACAAGTGTTTTTAAGTGAATTCTTATAAGGTCCAAATCCAAGCGAGGACAAGACAAACTTGCAAATTACAATCTAGAGATTGGTTCAAGAAGTTTTACTCGTCGAAGAGAAATGACTTCGTCGAGAAAATTGGGTCCTTATAACTCTAAAGATGATTTATTCAAGGATTTTAATTTAATGAAAGCCATGGTGGACGAAATGTATGAGGGTTGAGATAAGACCAAGGAGGAAGGCTCATCAGAGAAAGTTGAACCAGTCAAAGAGGAAGGAGGAGGTGATGGAGGTGGCCCTTCAAAACCCTCCTCACCATCATCCTCATCATCATCTTCTTATGAGGGAAGCACACACTCTTCACATAAAAATAATCCCTCTAAGAAGTCTAATCATAATCTACCTTTATTAAAATTGGATGTCAAGTTCGGATTGCCAATCTATGATGGAGAATTGAATGTCAAGAAATTGGACAACTGGATCAAGAAAATAGAGGTATATTGCAGGGTTCAAAAGATCATGGATGACACTGCAAAAATACAATTATATGCTCTTCAACTAAGTGGCACAACCTTGATAAGGTGGGAGAGTAAGATGCAAGTTGATCTTGTTAAAAAGGGTAAATTAGTCTCCTCTTGGGATAAATTTACTAAGGATATAAGAAAAAAATTCTATCCACTAGCTTATAATCAAATGACAATTATAGAATGAAAATATCTAAGGCAAGGTAAAGGCCAAAATATTCAAGCATATATACACGAATTCAAAAATAAGACATTATCCTTAGGGATTCCGTTGTATACTCACAAAAATATTCTAAAGAATAAATCAAGTGATTGAAGATATGCCGAGGATATATGTGATGGATAGGCCTTCCAAGTGGGAAGCCTACCTCCATTTGGTGGAATTTGCATACAACAATTGATATCGGTCATTGTTAAAAATGAGTTTGTTTGAGGCTCTTTATGGTGGAAAGTGCAACATACCAGTGAGTTGGGAAACCCAATAGACAAAGAAGTGGTTGGGACTGAGTTTCTCAAGGAAATGGAAAATAAGATGGCCAAAATTAAGCAAAATTTGAAGGCTGCTCAGGACATACAGAGAATTTATACCGATAAAGGAATAACACATAGATAATTTAAAGTGGGCGATCACATGTTTTTGAAAGTGAAGGCTCTTGGAATATTCAATAATATTGAGAGGGGGGGGGGTGAATCAATATTAGGCACTTTTTACCATTTTGAACCACAACATGTAAATATTAAGTTATCAACAATTTATCACTTATGATTTCATTCAAGATATCATAAACATATAACCACATATACACAGTACACAAGAATTTTACATGGAAACCCAAATGGGAGAAAACCACATAACACTTTTTAATGTATTGGAAGATTACATCCACCAGAAGCACCAATTTCCAAAAATTCTCTAGCACCAAATGGAAGGAGGCACCAATCCCCTGGTTTATAGGCTCCAACTTGAAGGAAGCTACACATCCCTAAATTCTTTAGCTTCAACTGGAAGGAGACTCCAACCCCCTTTCCTTGCCCCTTCCTTCCTCCCTTAAATATAAATAAGAGAATCAACATGTCACTGTTACTGGCACTGATACTGATACATCATCATCATCAAAACTATTTCAACCCCAATAAACCCATAAATATTATTCCAAGATCTCCAAAATGTCCCCCAAATCATATGCCCAAAATCACCAAGATATGCTTCAAGCATGTACCAAAACCTCCAAGATGTGCCTCAAAGACATATACAAAAACATACCATTCATCATGTGAAAACCCTGATGCATGAGATCTCAGATCATCAAACCTTCCTCAACTTCAACATCAAGAAAATAGCATATTCTTCAAACCCTTACTAAACCTTGCGGGACTGGACTAGGAAACTAGCGGGACCTCACTTGACGAGTCTTGGACAATCAACGAGGTCCTCACAAGACACCCTATACTTGACCCATGGGGGTCACCTTAGATAGGTTTCCCTAAAACCCTTCTCACATTTGCAACTTCGAGAACTTCCTCCTTCGCACATCTCTGCTACTTCACTTGCACTAAGAGATCACAAGCTTCCTTGATTGAAAATGAGAATCTCTTGATGTTTATTTATATTCTTCCAAGTACCTCCTTTACTTGTCTTTAGGGACGACCTATAAATTCTTGTTTGCAACTGTTTTTCTCATTTACTTGATTTTGAGGCCGACTTATAACCTCTTGTTTGAAACCATTTAGGGGTAAATTTTGCACGATCATATTCAAGAGGGAATATCTCCTCAAGCATGCCACCTACCATTTGAAACAACTTGATGAGGACTATCAATCCATTGAGGTTTTGCATGGATTTTTAATGTCCTTCATACTCTTTTTATTCAATCAAATCTAGGCTCCATGACCACACCTCTGGGGATTCCTGACCATATTTTCAGGGCTTCTTGACCATACATTGTAATTTCTTTTATTAACAAGTAGGGCTTCTTGTAGGCTTATTCAAAGCATCTTCTTGTGAGGGCCATACTTAGAGATACACCATAAGGGGACCGCTTTGGAGACTCATTCAAATAAACCCATCACTTCTAGGGGCTTCTAGACCTACTTCAGGGCTTCTTCTAGGATTGACATCAATGACAACCAATTTTCCAACAATCCCCCCCTTTGGAATTTATGGAAACACTCAAACTCCCCATGTGACCATTTCTCCCCCTGTCTTCATACTTTGGATATTTCTCTCCCCCCTTTGACATCAATGGAAAAAGGTAACTCCCCCTGACGATTCTGCCCCGCTATCTTCTTTACAAAATGTCATGTGGATCAATGTGGGGTAAGAACTACTCCCAATTTCTGCCGAAGATACTCAAAGGTATCCCTTGGGATAGGTTTCGTGAAGATATATGCAATCTGTTATTTTGTCCCAATGTACTCCAACTTGATATTCTTTTTTGTGACTTGTTCTTGTAGAAAGTGGAAATTAATAGGAATATGTTTGGTTTTGGAATGAATCACTGGATTCTTGGAGATGCTTATAACACTTATATTGTCAAAAAATATTGAAATAGGCTCGTCATATTTTACTTGGATTTCTTGTAGGTATTTCTTAATCCAAATGACTCGAGTGCAACTTGAAACTACTGCAATAGATTCTGCTTCTACTATGGAAAAGGATACTGGAGACTACTTCTTGGTCAACCAGGACACCATAAAATCACCCAAGTAGAATGCTCCTCCACTGGTACTTATTCTATCATCAATTCTTCCTGCCCAATCTACATATGTGTAGGCAACCATAGTCAACTCATTCCCTTTCGAATACCACAATCCAAACTCTATTGTTTCTTTGAGATGTCTGAAGATCCTCTTTACTGCCATAACATGGGTTTCCTTCGATGCTTCTTGGAATATTGCAACTTGTTCAAGTGCTTGCATCACATATGGTCTTGAGGTGATCACATATAGTAGGCTGTTGATCATCGATCTATAGATTCTTTGATATGATTCTTTAGATTCATCATCTTTTCTCAACTTGCAACCAGTCACCATAGGAGTAATTACAGGTTTGCAATATTCCATTCCAAACTTCTTCAATTTGATGTACTTGGTTTGGGAGATGAAGATACCTTCATCTAAGTGAGATATCTGGAGTCCCAAGAAGAAATTCAACTCACCAAGTAGGACATTTCAAACTCACTATGCATGTCCTTGGAAAGCTTCTGAATCAACCCGTCATCATCACTTCCAAAGCTGATGTCATCCACATATACTTCAATGCTAAGTATTCTTTCTTGATCCACTTTTATGTAGAGATTGTTATTTGCATTTCCCTTTCTGAATCCTTGTTATTGTAAGTACTTGTCCATTCTTGAATACCGGGCTCTAGGGGCTTGTTTGAGTCCATATAGGGATTTATTCAATTTGAAAACATGATCTTCCCTTTCTCATATTAGAAACCCTTTTGGAAATTCGAAGTAGACTTCTTCTTCTAATTCACCATTCAAAAATGTTGATTTTACGTCCATGTGATAGTCTGTGATTCTTTTGGAACATGCATAGGCCAAGATTATTATGATTGCTTCCATTATGGAAACATGAGCAAAGGTTTCTTCAAAATCTATTCCTTTAACTTGAGCATGTCCCTTGCATACTAACCTTGCTCTATTTTTGGTTTCTTGTCTATCTTCATTTAGTTTGTTTCTAAACACCCATTTTATACCAATCACGTTTTTGTCCTTAGGTCTTGGAACCAGTTCCCATGTCTCATTATTATCTATTTGATTTAGTTCTTCTTCCATGGCCTTGATCCAATGTTCATCATTACAGGGTTCCTCAAATATTCTTGGTTCAACCATGGATAATAATGCTAGACGTCTTTGTTCTGGTGTATGTGTTGGTTTGCTTCTTCGGGTTTCTATTCCTGCATTTTTATCCCCAATAATTTGTTTGGATGGATGATTCTTCTGACACCATCGTTTAGGTGTCTTAGAAGGTGTCCATATATCTTGTTGATTGTCTTCTGTTTCTTCTTGCTCTTCTTTTGATTGCTTCTCTTTTGGTTCCTCTTCTTTTTCTTTTAGTTCTTCTGCTCCCTGCTCTTTTGAATTTTTGATTTCTTCTTTGGTCTTCAACACACTTGTTTAATCAATCTTTACATTGATGGTTTTCACTATTTTTTTGAGTCTTAGGTTGTAGCATTTGTATTCCTTGATTTTGCTTTATTATCCAACCAATATGCCTTCATCAACTCGAGAGTCAAATTTTCCAATCTTATTATCTTCTCTTTTTATGTAACATTTTCTTCCAAACACTCTAAAGTGCTTGGCGTTCATCGTTCTTCCCTTCCATAGTTCATATGGAGTCTTGTCATTGTTACTTCTAAGAATTCCTCTGCTCAAGATGTTGTTCCTGAGATTTACTCTAGGCACATAGAATAATGTCATGCATCCAAAATTTAAGAGAATTGTTTTATAGTGCTCTTCTACCTTCAATTTTTAGATGAAACTTCAATGAGTTTAATGATTAGAAAATACAAAGGCAATATTTCTTTCTTTGAGTCTTTTATAGATATTGCATAGATAGAAGGTAGAATCGATTAACAAAAACTAAAAAACTAAAATAAGGTATCCAATACTGATAAATCTTACCTTATCCACAGTAGAAGAATTATGTCGAATGAATCTTGTAAAGATGACTTTAAATGAGGAAATTCACACAGATTCAGGTATTATTTTACTCACAATATAAATAGAGGAAAAACTATAGTTGAACAAACTTCTGATTATATGGACCACAATATATGTGTTACTAAGTTGTAGCCTTTCGATCTTCAAGAGTCATAGAACGAAGAAAATAAGATTGGCGAAATGACAATACACAAAAAATACATAACTCAAGGATATGAAACCTAGAATCATTGTCTTCTCTTTCAAATTGATATTAAAAAAGTTCTCTTTTTACATTCAGCCAGAAGAAGCCTGGTATAGGTCTTTGATCTATTTATTTATACAAAAATGTCTTAACCAAAAGTAGTTACACATTCTACACTCTTCGTTCTCAAAATAGAATACAATCAAAACTAAAAGACACAATGAATATATTTTTTGATATGATGATATTTCTTTTGCTTGCTGGAAATTCATTCGCCCTCTATTTATTTGCACATGTAGTTTATTTTTTCCAATCCTTGAATTGTGCATGTAGTTCCATTAATGCAACAACAAACTTGGAAGGTTTTACATTTTCATTTAACTCAAATGAAAAAGCCTTTTTATGCACCAATGATAACTTTTCTTGAACTTTAACAACTGTATGCTGTGTGATCCGTTGTTTTAAACTTGGTTTCACTAGTAGCTCATTTACTATTTGTAAATCAACGTGATTTACCTGTAGTATATTATTTTGTACATTTTTCTCTATTTTTCTTTAGACTCTCTTCGCTCTTTTAGATCTCAATTTTTCCAAGTGTATCATGAATACCACTGACATCAATATCTACCATTTCTAGATCCACAACTAAAAGAGTGTTAAGACAAGCCTCTTTTGCCTCTCTGGCTAGATTTTTACTTTCTTCAAGATTATTTTACCAAACCTTTAAAGCCATTTCTCCCTTTATCTGCTCAAATTGTGAAAAAAGAGCAATTCCAGGTACATTAAGATTTTGCCTCCAAACTATGATCTCTTGGAATTTGGATTTGGCTGTAAAGGCTTCCCTTTCCTTTTCATAAATATTCTTCAAATAATTATTGATTGCTTGATAATGTTTTTGAATAATATCCATATTTTCATACAGATCTTGTTGGACAATTTTCATTTTTCCATTTACCTTTGATGCTTGTTTCTTGAATGAAGAAATGTCCATTCCTTTGCTCTCGAATGAGGTTATTCGAGTATGCAATTGCTCTATTAACTATCTTGTTGGGAAAACATGTTATTACTCAAGTATTTATTTTGAATACTTGATTTTAATTTATCTTCTAACTGTTTAATCTGTTGTTCAAAACCCTGTCTGATTTCTTCCATATCAAAATTGATTTAATCTCTGGCAGTCACTTCCATATTTTGCATATCATTATGAAATTGTTCAATCATAAGATTTTTCTGGTTCAACTGTTTTATGAGATTATCCACTAACCACTGATTGGCAGTTGCACAGGCTCCCATGTAATATGCAACTTATTTTGTGAATTCAGGGTCACTCTGTCCCTGTCCAACATATATCATATTATGCTTTTTGGTAGTTCCTCCCTCCTTCTATCGAGATTCCCTTCGTATGATAGCCTTCCTTTTCTCGTCGAAAACAAAATATGATGAAGGCATATATTTAGGCTCAATATTTTTCAGGTCATCTATATTAATAACCTCTGAACAAGGTAAATCAAAACCTGATTACATGGGAGTCAAATATGGGATAGGAGTAATAATTGCAATAGATTCTCCTTGATTTGTAGTATAGAGTTTCAGTGTTAGATATTGATAGAGTAAAATTATGTCCATGCTTCATAAAAGCTTCAAATTATGTTAACAATTCATGATCTCCTTTACCTGGTATGAATATTCCTGCGATTTTTTCATCTTTAGACAATGTATCTGAATTCTTTTCCACTTCCCTAGCTTTGTCTTCAAGCAAGTTTTTTTGCTTGATATCTACTGATTTTTCCACCTGTGAAGTTGGATTGAGTCTTTGTTCTTCCTGCAAGATTTTGGGTAGACTGTTCCTTATGTTCTTTTGAAATATGAAGAAGACTAATTGTTGATCTTGAGGTAGATTTTGAAATATCGATACAAATTCATCATAGGATCTAACTCCTCTGAAAATTTCATCATAGGGTGAGTCTTCATGGATGTACCTTTTCATATTGAATTGAGCTAAATGATTTTCAACCACCCTATGTGAATCATTCCTTTTGTATTCAATGTCAACCAATTTAATATCTTATAAGGCCGAAGCCTCCACCTTAGCATGTTCAAAGTCAAATAATGAAAATATGCCAACCTGTATGGGAAAGGTTGGCCAAAATATTTTCTGTGCTACCTTAAGCTCTTTGGTAATTCCTCCAAAGACTTCCTGATATGCTACTTCTCTACAAACAAGTCCGTCTGGTAAGAATATGGGAAGAGCATGAGGAGAAGTAAAGCAATCGAACTCTGATGTAAGAGAATCTTTCCTCAATATACCAATCTGCAATGGCGCCTAAATTTCCAATGATTGTTTTGAAATTCTCGGGGGAGGCTGAACATAGATAACTTCATGAATTGGAAAGACCACATTGTTATCACATAAACTTGTTAAGGACTTAGGGCTTTGTGGTTTCTACCTAAGTATTTATTTTTTCCTGTCTCTCCTCCTTTTGCAGACCCAATCGTAAGGTTTTTTCGTTCGGCTTATAGTTTTCTTCTTTGTCTGCCTGAGAAGTGTCGGTCCTTAGCCTTCCAGTTCTCTCTTAGGCCAATCAATTCCCTCTTCATCTCTGTCTCTGATCTTTTGTTTTCCCGAGCCCTCAGAAAAATCATTCAAGTAAACTACATAGGCCGCATTCATGAGAACCAGACGCAACACTTGAAGCAGTCTGATATCAAATTAAATCAAGCGAGCGAGAAAGGTCAACTTTCGATGGTGGAGATCTATCAGGAAAAGAGGATCAATGACCATCGAGTGATTGGGATCATACATTTGCACCAAGGTTAGTGTCAAAAAAAGGTTCGAAATTACAAGGTCAATCCTAGCCGTTGGTACGGGGAAGGACATGTGGCACAAGATTAGTATTTCGTGGTTTCACGAGATGAAGTGGTCAAGGAGCAAAGTCATCAGAACTTGCGAAATGAAAAATCAAGATGAGATCACAGCCATTGATCAAAGGAGAGATATGGACCGATGGATCAAATTTTCGTGATTTCAGGAGTCGGGAAAAGTAGGAGGGTAGAGTTTTGAAGATTCATGACGCGTGAAGTCCTGAAATGATCTTGACCATCCATTCCAAAAAGACACGTGGTGCATGATAAACATGGAGAAAGTCGTTTCGGTGGAGCTGAAGTGAGAAATTCCGACGAACCAAGGTCTCGAAATGCCGATGTTCAAAACGACCGTCCGATGCAAAGGGATACACGTTGCCCAGTCCAAGAAATCACACTTTCGGGATTCAGAAATTTCAGCAGGATCACAATGCAAGCTCGCGAAACGTGAAATCTCGAAGCACCTGGGATATGTGTAAGGTCATGGTCTGAGGTCGCGTGGGGCGAGGAAAAAGAGCTGTGCAAAAGATCAAAGCGCCCGAGTTGGTCACAGAGAAAGATCCGCGTGACCTCGAGGCATCAGAATTGACTCAAAGGAGTCGTGAGCTCACCTAGAACATTCATGGGTGTCGGGCCTTTCCCTGATCCCGATGAAAGTAGTTAATGAAAATGGGGGAGGTAGTTGAAACCTCGTTTCACCACTTAAATGGAAATCATTGAAAAAATGGCAGTGAAGGGAAGAAAGTCAGCCAAAAGTTCCCCTGCCATGGATTATCTTGTGAAGCCCATACTGATTTGATCTTGCGTCTGGAAAGAGAATGCAAGTGCAATATGACAAAATAAAATGTAGATGCCAAGCCTTGAATGCAATGACCAGATCACGCTTCTGCAGGGATCAAGTTGCTTAGAGTATATATACTCAATTTTATTATTTTGTAATGGACGATGGTTGAGCTAAGCTCCCGTATTGTAAATTTTTAATGAAGGCTCTGGTTCTTTGGTTATGAGTTGCCTTCTGAGACTTCTTGTTTAATGAAAGTCATCTTTCCTATCGTCTCTTTTGCTTCTGATATTGAAGACTCGGGAATAGGTGATCCAATCGAGTTGTTGTGACTGTATTGTAATGTATGTTTGATTGCAATATTGTTATGATGTTTCCAGTTTGTTAAAGTTTTGGGTTCAAGGAGATCTTATATCAGAGCTTTTCCTCCTTAAGCTGCTGGAAGACCCGATGCCCAAAACAGACCTCTACATTTCCTCACCCATTCTTCCCCCTACTCATCACTATACTACAATGTACTGACTGAAGTTATATCAATAACTCATCTTCTTATGCATGCCATCCCAATTTTTCTGGGTTAAAGCGCTATAATGCCAAGACTGCGTCCATTAGAACACCCTTAAATTTATTCATTATGACATAAAATTGATGGGTACTGGGCTTACCTCTGCCGCAATCTAGAGGTGACTTCTAGTGCTAACATTTTTGGCGCCGTTGCCGGGGACGAAATTGAATATTTTCCCTGGGATCGAATGACAAAGCCTACTAGTTCTGAAGGTGCATCAGAGCTTAGTACATCAAATATTGCAACTGTGCACCTAGCGACTCCACTGTGGTGACTCCATTTATGTGAATCCACTGGCGACTCCACTATTTCAGCTATGGCTTCTAGGGGCAAACACACGAGGTCTACTCCACAACTGCCTCTAGCAACACCTTAAGCTGACCCAGAGAAAATTATCAGAAAGGGAAAGGCCCTTTGATAAAGTGGTTCTACTGCTGAACCAACTATTTCTGATGATTTTCATTTTCCTCCTTTAGAAACTCCGAAATCTGCTTCTCGGTTTCATATTATATCGTTTGTTGGAGTTTCCCAAAGTTTAAAGTTTGGGAGTGTTCCTGTTGAGTTTTCTCCTCCCGGTTTTGGATTGGAAGGATAAATATTTGTCACTCCTATTTCCCCTAAGGTTGTACCTTGGTATAGACCCCAGACCTCAGAAGATCTCCCCACTTCAGGTTTTATTACTCCTCCTCCTGTTAGAGCTACTGATTTTTAAGAAAGGGAAACCTCTCTTCCCTCTAACCCTGTAGGATTTTCTCCAAATCCTCCGTTGTTTCCTTTTCCTCCTGAAAACTCAGTTCCTATCTCCCCTGTTCGAATCCCTTCCCCTCCTAGTTATCCTCCACCTGTCATCCCTATGGCAGGTGCCAACCCCCATAGAAACAGAATGGATGCTATAGTAGCTGCCATATATGCCCCTCTCGTTTTGCCTCAACCTCTTAATGCCCTCCCAGCCGATGGCTACCTTAAGCAGCTGCCTAATTTAACAGGGGAGGGAGATATCACTGCATAAGATCACCTTGCAACTTTCTAAAGTTATGATGATAACTATGTCATAGTAGACGAAGATGTGTGGATGAGGATTTTTGTCCACAGTCTTGATGGAGAAGCCAAAAATTGGTTCAGGGCCCTGACCCCTGGATCCATTGATGAGATTGAGGCTTTAGATGACATCTTCTTAAGATAGTGGGGGGATAAAAAAGACTTCATGTATTATATCATAGAGTTCGTATCCCTAAAGAGAAAAGAGGGAGAGTCTATCTCTGACTTCTCCAAGAGATTCAACAAAATGTACAACAATATCCCTGTTGAGATAAAGCCTACATAAGCCTCTGCCAAAATTACCTATGATAGTGATTTTGACCCTGACTTATGCCTCCTATTAAGAGAGATAAGAGATACCTCCTTGGATCATATGCAAGATACAACCTTGGAAGTAGAGTCTAACGTATTGGTAGTTGACCAATTCAGAAATAAGGCCGACAAAGACAAAGGAAGGGGAAGAGTTGAAGCCTCAACCTCCGGTTCCTCTGCCTCCCCCCCTCAAACTGACGAAGTAACTAAGTTACTAAAATCACTTTAGCCAGGATGGAAAGGTTGGAATTAGAGGGGAAGAAGACATACATAAATCCTCAAAATGTTGATAACAGAGGTAGCTTCAAGAGGCCAAGCAACCATGCTCCTCAGATTATAAAGAGGAACATAGATAGGGATGATCAGAAAATTCAGACCCCTCTTCAAAACAACCTTGTTGCAGATGATGATGGGGAGGAAAAAGACCTTGGCCCAAAAATCCACTGTCTTGAAGACGCATCTCCTTATCCTCACTTAAATCAATCTTCATACACAGAGTCTCTCATGGAGATTCAATTAAATGAGATAAGCAAGGGGGATAAGGCCAACAACAACCCAAATAAATACAACCTTAGGTCTAATAAGAAAGGTTGGAGGTCCAACATCCCTGATCAACCTCCCAGAGTAGAAAATCCTGCCAAAGTTGTAGCAGAAAATAGCAAGGAAAATAAAGCACATAATACCTCACCAGTAGCCAAAGGTCCTATCCTAGAGGTAAAGGAAATTTTGAAGCCCCCCTCCTATTTTAACTTTGAGCATGAAATTCAGAAGATTAGGATCCCGATACCCCTTTCAGAGCTGGTCAAGCATGAATATTTCAAAAGATCCCTATCTAAACTGTTGCTACCTGAACCTTTGTATCATCCCTCAGACTCAATCAATTTGTAATACACGAATCCAACAATCATCTTAGGTCCCATGGTAGAAGATAGAGACGATTGATCCCCTCCCTTCTACACATCATTGAACATACATGACAAGGTACTTCATAATTGTCTGATGCATTCAGGGGCCTCTCATAATCTCATGCCCAAAACTGTTATGGAAGAACTGGGACTAGAAATCACAAAGGCTTATCATGACTTATATTCCTTTGACTCTAGGAAAGTGAAATGTCTTGGGGTCATCAAAGATCTAGTTGTGACCTTGTTCCAGTTTCCCATGAAAAGTGTGGTCATGGATATCATGGTAGCTGCTGTTCCTCCCAAGTTTGACATGATTTTGTCAAGATCTTGGATAAAAAGACTCAGAGGAACATTGCATATGGACCTCACATATGCAACCATTCCTGTATTTGGGGGAGAACATAGAAGACTGTATAGAGAAGCTTAGTTGGCCTATATCATTAATGATGAAGAAGACCCCACTAACAATGCTATCTTTGCCCTTGATGCTGATTTGGGATCCATCTTATTACAACTCAGTGATGCTTCCGAAGCCCTGGTTGAAATAAGAAAGCAATCCCTTACCCTCTGTGAAGATTCTCCTCTGATTACCTCCGTGTGGAAAATGTTCTTCGACGGAGCCTCTTCTAGAGAAGGCGCTGTAGCCGGAGTGGTCCTTGTTTCTCCTATCCAAGAAGTTGTATATCTGTCATTCAAGTTAGAATTTGAAACCACCAATAATGTGGTAGAATATGAAGCTCTTATTTTGGGTTTGAGGGTTGAAAAAGACATGGGAATTGAAGAGATATCAGTGTTTGGGGATGCTGAGTTGATTGTCCAATAGATCAGAAATATTTATTAGGCCAAACAACCTCGACTGAGATCATATAGAAATGAAGTGTGGGATATGGTTGACAGTTTTTTCTCAGCTTTCAACATTTCATTTATTCCAAGAGAAGAGAATGTCATGGCTGACTCTTTGGCTATATCAGTGAGAAATTTTAGAGTACCTCTACCACCTAAACTCAAGTATGATGTTGAGGTAAGATATAGGCCCTCTATACCTGAAAATGTCAAGTATTGGAAGGTGTTCGAGGATGATCTTGAGATCAAAAAATTTCTTGAGTCTTTTGATGAGTTCTCTGCATTGCAAATTGATTAGGATCATGATCCCGAAGGTGAGCCTCATGTTGATGTATTTCTAAATAAAATTTCTAATCACCATATTGTTCAGCTTCCTAGAAACCACATTCCCAAAGGACTAGTTCCATTAGAAATATTGTTCAATGGGAACAATGTGGCGATAAAGTTTAAATGCCCAACTGAGGATGTTGATGTAGCTGAGTGAAATATTGGCACAGAGGAGGATCCGAAGTTTGTCAAGTTGTTAAGCAACCTGTCAAGGGAGAAGAGAGCCGAGTATACTGAGATATTAAAATAATTTGCTGATGTGTTTGCATGGACCTATGAAGACCTCAGTACATACGACACACCCGTCATTGAGCATAAGATCCCATTGAAAGAGGAGGCCAAACCATTTAGGCAGAAATTAAGTCAAATAAATCCTATGTTGTTGCCTATTATGGAAAGGGAAGTAAATAAACTGCTGGATGCCCAAATCATTGTCCCTTTAAGATATTCGGAATGGGTTGTCAACCTGGTCTTGGTGAGGAAAAAGAGTGGAGAAATCAGACTCTATGTCAATTTCAGGAACCTGAATAGAATCTTTAAGAAGGAAAATTATCCTTTGCCAAAGATGGAACACATGTTGCAGAGGGTGACAGACGCATCCAGGATCTCCATGATTGATGGATTTTCCGGCTACAATCATATCTTTGTCTTGCCTGAAGACAAAGAAAAGACAACCTTCACCACTCCCTAGGGTAGATTCATGTATGAAAAAATTCCATTTGGATTGATGAACGTAGGAGAAGCCTTCCAACGAGCCATGGGCATAACATTCATTGGAGAAAGAGATAAATTTGTGGTTGTTTATCTAGATGACATCACAGTCTTCTCCAAATCTGATAAAGAACATTGTCAACATCTGAGAAAGGTCTTCTCAAAATGTAGAAGGTTTGGTCTCTCCCTAAATCCCAAGAAGTCTTTATTTTCCATGCAGGAAGGAAAATTGTTAGGACACATCGTATCAACTGAGGGGGTCAGGATTGATTCAAGTAGGGTGGAATATATTCAAACATTGTCACTTCCTAGATCCAAGAAGGAGGTTCAATCCTTCTTGGGAAAAATCAATTTTTTGAGAAGGTTTGTTTCAAATTTTGTTGAATTGGTGAAGCATATCACATACATGCTCAGGAAGGGGAACGAAGTAAAATGGACTTCCGAATCTAGAGAATCCTTCAATCAAATAAAAAAGGCACTGACTGAAGCATCTGTGCTATTCAGTCCTAATTATTCCAAGGATTTTTTGATTTTTTCCTTTGCTTCATTTGATATAGTGGTCACTGTTTTACTACAAAAGAATGATGCAGAGATGGAGCAACCTATTTCCTTTTTTAGAAGAGCACTAAGAGACACAGAGGTTAGATATGACATCATGGATAAGCATGATTATGCCTTGGTGAAAGATATTAAAGCTTTTAGAGCCTATGTTCTGCATTAAAAAATCATCGCATATGTTCCTTCAACTTTTGTGAAGGAGATTCTCATTCATCCTAACATAGACGGGAGAAGGAGCAAGTGGATTGCCAGAATCCTTGAATTTGATCTAGAAATAAAACCCATCGGGCTAGTTAAAGGCTAGGGTTTGGCCAAGCTGTTGGCTGAATCTAATTATAAATATTTGAAGGTTAACTTCATCAACACTTGCTCAGAGAATCAATAAGCTAAAGTGTCTGATGGAGGTCCTCAAGACAACCCTCCATTGGTAGAATGTTCTTGGTACAAAGGTATTATATATTTTATGTGAGAGTTGCAACCTCTATATGAAATGGGAAAGAGCAAGGCAAGAGATTTAAATCTCAAAGCAATCAGATATTGCCTTATTGACTGGGTCTTGTACTGGAAAGACCCTTTAGGTGTGCTTCTGAGATTTCTAGACCCATAGGAGGCCCAAAAGATTATGTTTGATTTTCATGATAGCCTGTGTGGGGGGCATCATTTCTAGAGAACCATGGCCTATAAAATTCTCAGGGATGGGTACTTATGGCCTACCTTATTCATTGATGTCTGTGCGAAAATCAGAGCATGCATCAAATGTAAGAAATTATTTAGGAAGAAACAACTCAAGTATCTGCCATTGAAGCCTGTGGCATATACAAGACCCTTTCAACAATGGGGCCTAGACTTTATTGGGGAGATTCATCCTCCTTCAAGTGGTCAACATAGATGGATCTTGACTACCACCAATTAATTCACCAAATGGATAGAAGCTATCCCCACAAGAAGTTCTTCTCACAAGGTAATCATTGGTTTTGTTGAAGATATTGTAGCAAGGTTTGGTTGTCCAAAAAGTATCGTCACTGATAATGATGCATCCTTTAAGGCTGAACCACTGGTCAAGTTTTTTGAGCAGTTCAAAATTGCATTGATTCAATCTACCCCCTACTATCCCAAAGGGAATGGACTGGCAAAATCTTCTAACAAGAGCCTTGTAAATATTATCAAAAGAATGTTAGAGAACAACAAGAAAGCATGGGATTCAAAGCTCAAATTTGCTCTGTGGGATGAACGAGTGACAACAAAGAGGTTGCCGGGTCTCTCTCTTTTCCAGCTTGTATATGGAACTGAAGCAGTTTTTCCTCCTCAGCTTGCCCTGCCTGTGTCGAAATTATTTCAGGATCACCAAGGAGAACCTGATGACATGATCAGAAGGATACATCAGCTAGTAGAAGTAAAACAAACTAGAGAGAAAATGATGGATAGGGCACATGACCATCAACAAAGAATCAAGTAGTCGTTTGACAAGAAATGCAGAGAAAACGATTTCTAGTTGGGTGATCTAGTACTCAAATGGGATGCACCCATACAGGACAAGGGCAATCATGGTAAATTTGAATTCCTTTGGATTGGACCCTTCAAAATTTTTGAGACACTTTCAAATAATACTTACAGGTTGCAGAATTTGGAGGGTAACACATTTTTAGTGGCCCTGTCAATGGGCATTTCCTGAATTTTTTTTTTTGTTTAAAGCCACAGTCGGCTTCCTACCATTGTAAATACTGTTCCTATTTTATGTTTGTTTTGTTTTTAATAGGAGACTCCACAACCCAATGCTAAGGCACTGGAACTTCTTGTTCTTGGCAGCTCGTAGGGAGCATGCCATCCCCTATGGAGCCAAGTGTCATCACATAAACTTGTTAAAGACTTAGGGGTTTGTGGTTTTTGTTACAACTCTGTAAATTCTTTCCGGATGAATAGACAAACAACAAAGGTAACTGTTTAAACCAACTTTAGAGCTGAGGCACTAACCTTCTCAACTCAGAGAGGGCTCTCTCGTGTCACTTGATATATCTATGGAAGATGGGGGCTAGATTCAGTTAATTTTGGGGATTTTTAATAAAATTGTTGAAGAGCTAGAGATGACCTTTGGGCTATGGGGTCAGGAATGTAGGAAGCATTGCCAAATCATGGAAACAATTACGAGGAAAAGGCTAAATGAGGAAGTGACTTCTGAGTTTATGCTTGAAAATTTAGATGGTATCAGAAGAAAATAAATGCACAACTATTATTAGAGAATTATAGTAATGAATTTTGAAATGGTTTAGAAAAGATAAACATAATCTAAATTGCCAAGCCAAGAGCATTGAATAATGAATTCTGGACTTTTAATTTCTCAATTTAGACAGAGGAAAAATGAAATTCAGAATAACAGGAATCACACACTATGGGAGGAAATGAGACTCATAACACCGCCAGTTAGAATCTTTTCATAAAAAGTCCAAAATTTGCCTTTGCATCCATGTATTCATTCCATCCCTAGAGATTTAGAAAGTTTTTCTGCATAGAGGGCAGACTCCTCCTTTCTCCATGTTTCTATTCTCATGAGACCAAGCATATATAGAGGAATTCCGTGTGGAATTTAAAATGTTCTGAATTCCTCATAATTCTAAAGTAGATACAAGTTAAAAAAAGGAAGAATAATTATACTATTTAAAGGGACCATTAGTAATTGGTCTGTCATATCATGACTCCCTTTTATTAAGCCGTCATTTGTCCAAAACATTTTGAAATACACCAAAATTATACCTGAGGATTCACCTCATCTTGGCGATTTCCTCTTCCAGGGTACTCAACCAATCGAGATTTTCTTCGACGATCTCTATCATCTCGGTTTTGGCCTCTGTCCTCCACCTTTTTCTCCTCTTCCTCTTTGCGGCTGGGTGGCAAGTGTTGTCCGCGTGCTCATTTATTACGAGATCCCTCATAATGGGGTTTAATTTGACTCTCGACTCTGTCTCAGTTGCAGGTTCGGTATGAAATTTAGTTGCCAATATCTGCAAGACCCATCTTTATTTCTTACTTATTGACTTGCTTGGTACATTAGTTGAGAACCTAGTCATGCCAGACACCATTTGATGAGTATTATACATACCTTTCAGACTTTGCAGAGACCTTGATGTGGCCACCCTTTGAATTTACAGAACTCAGGAAATCAACACAGGTCGAGCTTGTTTTTCTTACGCATAAGATGGAAATTTCCCAAAATAGGATAAAATGATTTCATATCTGAGATTTGATGGTTTTTTGTACTTTAATCACAAATTAATGTC
Source organism: Picea engelmannii (assembly GCA_009831015.1). NCBI lineage: Eukaryota > Viridiplantae > Streptophyta > Pinopsida > Pinales > Pinaceae > Picea > Picea engelmannii. The sequence goes on from ML792832.1 coordinate 226,674, forward strand.
ATAGTACATTGGTGTTCCACGCTTCATCATTCCACTTTGAATGATAAGCCTTGAGTTAGTTATGCGATGACGTCCTTTTGATAAGTCATATGGGAAAGTACCTGGCCCAGTGATGTGGGGTGATCTGACCAACCGCCATCCTTCCAATGAGTTATTGATGTGACATTTTGAACCACATGACATCGGGGCCATAGGAAAAGTGGTTTCGGGAAATCCCCTGTCTGCCCCGATGTGTGTGTAAGAGAGCCACACATTCCCCATCAAAACCATAGTGGTTTTTCCCGGTTTTCCTTCGCGACGTTAAGTTTAATGCTATTTGTCGGTCCGATGCGGGCCTTGACCATGGACCTGGGATTATTCAAAATCAACGGTCCACCAAGCTACTCCCTTCCTGCCTTCTCTATTTGTTCATATGCTGCGGGATATAACTGGGTTCCCTAAACTATCACACCTCTACTGTGGTATAACATCTCGATAAATCTAAGAAAGTTTTAGATCCCGATATGAAAATTGTTAAGGTGATAACAATTTCTACCTAAGTCTATATTTTTTCCTGTCTCTCCTCCTTTTACAGACCCAATCGTAAGGTTTTTTCTTTTGGCTTATAGTTTTCTTCTTTGTCTGCCTGAGAAGTGTCAGCCCTTAGCCTTCCAATTTTCTCTTAGGCTGATCATTCCCCTCTTCATCTCTATCTCTGATCTTTTGTTTTCCCGATCCCTCAACCAAATCATTCCAGTAAACTACACAGGACACTTTCGTGAGAACCAGGTGAAACACTTGAAGTAGTTTGATATGAACTTAAATCAAGTGAGAAAGCAAGAACAATTTTTGATGGTGAAGATCTATCAGGCAGAGCGGATCGATGACCATCGGGTGATCGGGATCATATAGTTGCACCAAGGTTAGCGTCAAACAGAGGTTCAGAATCACAAGGTCAATCCTAGCTGTTGGCATAGGGAAGGACGCGTGGCACAAAATTAGCATTTCGTGGTTTTGCGAGATGAAGCAGTCAAGGAGAAAAGTCATCAAAACTCGCGAAATGTGAAATCACGATGAGATCATAGTTGTTGATCAAAGGAGAGATGTGGACTGATGGATCAAATTTTCATGATTTTGTGAGTCAGGAAAAGTAGGAGGGTAGAGTCTTGAAGACTCACGACATGTGAAGTCCCGAAATGATCTTGACCGTCCATTCCAGAAAGACACGTGGTGTAGGATCAACATGGATAAAGTCATTTTGGTGGATCTGAAGTGAGAAATTCCGATGACCCAAGGTCTCGAAATGACGATGTTCAACAGGGCCATCCTATGCAAAGGGATACACGTCACCTAGTCCAAGCAATCACGCTTTTGGGATTCATAAATTTCAGCAGGATCACATTGCAATCTCACAAAATGCGAAATCCTAAAGAACCTGGGATATGCGTAAGGTCGTGGCCCGAGGTCGCGTGGGGCGATGAAAAGGAGTTGCAAAAAAGATCAAAGTGCCCAAGTTAGTCACAGAGAAATATTTGTGTGACCTTGAGGTGCTAGAATTGATTCGAAGGAGTCATGAGCTCACCTAGAACATTCATGGGTGTCAGGCCTGACCCTGATCTCGATGAAAGTAGTTAATGAAAATGGGGGAGGTAGTTGAAACCTCGTTTCACCACTTAAGTGAAAAGTATTGAAAAATTGGCAGTGAAGGGAAAATAGTCAGCTGAAATTTCCCCTGCCATGGATTTTCTTGTGAAGCCCATACTGATCTGATCTTGCGTCTGACAAGAGAATGCAAGTGCAATCTGACAGAGGAAAATGCAGACGCCAATCCTTGAATGCAGTGACCGAATCACGCTTCTGTAGGGAGAAAGTTTCTTAGAGTATATATACTTAGTTTTTATATTTTGTAATGGTCAATGGTTGAGCTAAGATACCGTATTGTAAAGTTTTAATGAAGCCTCTAGTTCTATGGTTATGAGTTTCCCTTCTGAGACTTCTTGTTTAATGACAATCAACTTTCCTATCATCTCTTTTTATTTTGATATTGAAGACTCAGGCATGGGTGATCCAGTCGAGTTGCTGTGACTGTATTGTAATGTATGTTTTATTGCAATATTGTTATGACGTTTTTAGTTTCCTGAAGTTTTGGGTTCAAGGAGATATTGTATTCAGATCTTTTCCTCCTTAGGTTGCTGGAAGACCCGACGCCCAAAACAAACCTCTACATTTCCTCACCTGTTCTTCCCCATACTCATCATTATACTACAACTTACTGGCTGAAATTAGATCAAGACCTCATCTGCTTATGCATGCTAGCCCAGTTTTTCTAAGTTAAAGCGTTATAATCCTAAGATTGTGTCCATTAGACCACCCTTAAATTTATTCACTGTGACATAAAACTGATGGGTACTGGGCTTACCTCTGCCACAATCTAGAGGTGACTTCTAGTGATAACACATGTTATGACAAATTTCATAAAAATAATCCTTTGAATTTTCCTCCCATAACTTAGAATGGTAAAAAATGTATGGGCTCGATGAAAGTAGGAGTCCAACTCCAATTGATAAGAGGAAAATGGGTCCTGAAACAAATTTCATCCATAATGTATGCATACATATAGAAATGATCATGTTCTCCTTTCGATTTTTGAGTTTTGTAATTCCCAATTTGCTTGGCTAAGTTATTTGACAACATTTTTCTCCAATCAAAAGTATATCCCTCGACAACTTCATGGATTATGGGAACCCATTCTGTGGTAAAGTGCACAGGGTTTTTCATTCCAAACATTCTACACAACATCATGGCAATGTAGAAAATATGGGCGTCACAAGAGGATGTAAAATATATACCCTGGATATCAATTTTGAACTTATTTTGATTTCTCCACCAAGATTTTACTATATCATGCATAGTTCTTCCATATTTTGTGCATTCCTCATCCTCAAACTTCATTATAAATGATGCATTGTAAGTATATTTGGGGTTAGGGGTTAATTTTTACATTATTTGAATATCTTCGGGTTGAAAGGAGCCGACAATGGTCTTTTGGTGATTGTAGATGGTTCTCGTTTGGACATTCACATGCTCTAAGGCCCAACTTATCATATCGGTATATGGCATTAGTTTCGGTCGAGATGCAACTCTGTGAAGTTAAAACTTAGCCACCTGACTTAACTTAGCTGAAAATGTCTCATCCCCTTCCTTAGCTGAATCATCAGAACAAAAAGAAATTTCTTGATCTAAAATGTCATAAACCTACTTCCAAGATTTAGTGACGTCTGTTAGTCAATCGGTAGTGTCTGAAAGTATGTCTATGTTTGAGTTTCATTCCTCAGTAAATGAATCTTGCTTCCTTCCTGCTTCACACGGTGCCATGATTCCAAAATATTGATATTGATCCTTCTGTGAGAAGCAGAAAGTTTTGTGAGTTCAAAATGCTGAATGTGAAAGTTCTGGATGCTAATAGAAAAATGCTTTGAAGTTTGAAATACCTTTATTTATAGAAATAATAATAACTAGTCATCCTCTCATTGATCTATTAACATAGTAATCATACCAAAATATGTCAAATTTATTACCCGACGGTCACAAAAGTTTTCCTAATCTTTTACCCTAGCTAGCTAGATACATTTTGAATGGTTATAATTAAGATAAAGTACTTCGACAGTTCGACATAAGGGAGTTTTGAATGCAGAATAATGAATATCTCCTGAAGGCCAAATTCACGAACCAACTAATCAAACCTTTACTTATTACCTCATTTTAGTTGATCATGGCTTAAGCTCACTTTTTACTTTTAAGTACTTTAGGATTATGAGACTCAAGAGCTTCGAGGCTCCGTGAGTTTGTGTTTTTGGTGAGTAGAGTTTCCCCGAAGTCCAAATTTGCAGAATGATTACTTATTGTTAATCACACTTATTTAAACTTTCCTATCTCCTTAATATTTAGTGATTTGTTATCATGATCATTTGGGTGCTTTGACACTTCAGTGCTCCAACACTTCTTTGATTTTGTTCTTGATTGATCTCCTGAAGGCCGAATTCACGGAGTGATTTGGTAGTGATGATGTCACTATTGATGACATGTCATAAAAAGTGAGTGACACATGTCACTTAAAAAAGTGAGAATGATGTGACTAAGGTGCCCAAAAGGAGTGCCACATGTTAACACAAATAAAGATTTGACAGGTGTTCTGTGATTCATCAATAGATCTATTTAAATAAAAATTTTCGCAGGAACATGTCTCCAAGACTCCGTAGCTTCGTGACTTTGGGGTTTTTTAGATATTTAAACACTTTGAGTTTGAACTCCCAAATCACAAAGTCCCGAAGTGAAATTTGTACTTCACTTTTGCTTAACCTTTACGCAATTCAATAACTACGAACTTGCGAGAATCGTTGATCTAGATGAATGTTACTTTTTAATGGTTGGTATTTGATGCGATCTATCAGGATATAACGAAAATATCTTTTATTCTAAAAAGAACAACACCTCTAAGTTTTTCAAAATTTATTTCGAAGAGATCAAAACAAAAAGATTTCAAAATTTAATTTTTTGTTTGAAAATTTTGAAAGTCTTGTAACACAAGATATGAGCCACTGTATGTACTGCTTGTACCCAAAATATATCACCCAACTTGGAATCTTTCAACATGGTTCTAGCCATTTCCTGTACAATTTTGTTCTTCCTTTCAATGACTCCATTTCGTTGAGGTGTCCTAGCTATTGAGAATTGTCTTATTATTCCATGTCCTTAAGAGAAATCCATGAATTATTTTGAAGTGAACTCACCTCCAGTGTCTGATGTCAAGCACTTGGTTTTCAAATCAGTCTCATTTTCAACCATCTCTTTTAATATCCTGAAGCATTCAAATGCCTCTAAATGTTTCTTGAGAAAACAAACTCCGATCATTCTTGTATAATCATCAATTAGTAGCATGAAGTATTGTTTTCCATTTATCCCTTTTGTTCTCATCGATATGCATAGATCGATGTGTACAATATCCAATGGTTTTGTTGTAGAGTATTCTTTTGTCCAGAACTTAGTTCTTGTTTGTTTTCCATGTTGAAAGTTCTTGCACATAGTGTTTGCTGGCTTTGAAATTTCATGCATTTCTCTTTCCGCTTCCTTTCTGCTGATTTTGACAAGATTGTCAAAGTTCACATGGCCCATTCTTCTATGCCAAAGCCAACTTTAATCTTCTATTCTGAAGAAACATATTTACTTCCCAATCTCATTTAAGATGTATATGTTGTTTGGAGCCCTTATTGTTGTCTCCACCAATCTGCCTGATCTTTCTTTCCTTATTTCACATTTCTTTGAGTTGAAAAAAAGTATGTGTCCATGGTCACACGTTTGACTCACACTTAGCAAATTATGCTTCATATTTTAGACAAGTAGGAAGTTTTCTTCCATGGCATCTTTGCTTCCAAGCTTGACTGTGCCCTTTCCTATAATTTTGGATGAGTTATCATTGTCAAACGAAACTGATTCATCTCTTTCTTTCTTTATAGTTACAAATCTGTCCTTGTTCCTTGTCATGTGATTTGAACAATCACTATCAACGTACCAAACACTTTTTCGACTTTGGGCTTGAAGAGAAATTGAACATTCTTCAATGTTCAATTTATCCTACTTCCTTTTCCATATCCTTGATGGTTCTTTTACATGACTATTAAAATCCTGTTTTTTTTTTTTCCCTTGGAGGAACAATCAACCTGCAATCTTTGGCTACATGTCCAAAATTGTTGCACTTGTACCATTCTACTTCATTATTTAATGAGCCAAAATTGTTATAGTTTCTATTATAAGATTCATGAGGTTTTCTAAGATAATTATTCCTAGAGTATCCTCCATAGTTGCTTCTGTTCTTAGCATAGGCTCTACAATTTATAGCCTTGTGCTCAAAATTGTTGCAGGAATAACATAACCCAAGAAATATAGTTTAGTACTTGTGTGTGGGAGATATTCTAGGTGGTGAAACTCTTTTGTAATATTCTTCTTGAGTCCTCTCCATTGCTGGTTGCTTATTCCGTGTTCCTCTAATTGGATGATCTTCTACATGAATGATCTCCATTACCCAAATATTCTCCTTTGAAGGCTTGCATTCTTCCTTCTTGATGGGACCTCTGATGACTTATGCATAACTCTTTTGTTATGCTTCCTTTTATGTCATTATGGAGCTTGAACCCTTCTCAATATGAGTTTGTTTGTATCCTAGTCTAGAATTTTCATAGCACGACCTTTGACTTTTGATGATTTCATCTAATATTTTGGTGTTGTTTCCAAAGTTTTGTCAAATGTCCTTCTTCTAAAGTTACTTTCTTAGTGATACTATGTCAACTTACAAATATTTGTTTATTTTATTCTTTTGTTCCAACTGTTTCTTGAGTGTTTCTTCAATCACTTTGGATTCTTCCAATCGAACCTTTAGATTTATGATAATCTGTTGGACTTCTTCAGAATTTTTGTTAGGCTTTTGAGAACCCTTCTTGAGGGACTTGATTTTCCTCCTTTCCCTCTTTAGATCACTTAAAGCATTGACTAGTTCTTCCTCAAGATCCACTTCTCCTTCTTCATAATCTTCTTTGTCATTTTCAAGGGTTCCTTTATGAGTTTCCATTGCCATAAAGAGCACTCTTTCAAATTCATTGTCACTATCATTATGCTCATCAGATGAGGAACTATCTTCTCGAAAATTTTTCTTTGATTTCTTTTCTTGTCTCCTTTTTGATATTTCTTTTCTTTATTGGGGACTTCTTCTTCATCACTATCTAAATTATTAGAATAAGGACATTTGGAAGAAAAATGACCAATTTTACCACAATTAAATCACTTTAAGGGAAGCTTACCTTTGTACTTGCTAGTTGGCTATCTATTCATCTTCATCTGAATAATTGTTGTATCTTAAGCTTGACTTTGAATTTTGCTTATTCTTTCTTGTCTTCTTGGATGATTTCAAAGCCGCTTCCTTCTTGTATGGATTATCCTATTCTGTTATCATCTCATAAGCTGTAAGTATTCCATGTAGCTTGTCCATGATCAACATAGAAATATATACTCTTTCTTCTAGGGATGAAATAATAGGATCAAATCTCATTGGAAGAAAACTTAGTACCTTTTGAACAGTTATCGAACCTTTAATTTCTTCTCCTAATCCTTTAATAACATTCACTATTTCATCACCTCGCAAAAAAAAGCTACAATATCTTTATCTTCCTTCATTTTCAGTTGTTCAAATTGACCTCTATAAGTTTGAATCTTCCCCCCCTTGACTTTGGCATCTCCTTCGTAAACATTTTGAGGATTGTCCCAAATTTCGTTTGCAGAATCACAATGCATAACCTACATATACTGAATTAACTAGGCCACTCATAATAACATTCGTAGCCTTCGAATTGTTTTCAAAAATTTTATTTTCATCTTTATCTGTTTGGGGGGAGGCAGGTGCCTTGTATCAGTTTACTACTGCCCGTCAGACATCAAATCCCCGTGCTTGCAATTTTTTTTCATCCTTCTTCTCCATAAGGAATAGTTCTGACCATCAAACATTGGCCTTCCATTCTTAGTGTAATGCATGATCTACCTTCCAGTGGTTATACTATTTCTGAAGGACCTTCTCTGATACCAATTGTTGGAATTATCAATAATATTGAGAGGGGGGATGAATCAATATTAGGCACTTTTTACCATTTTTAACCACAACATGTAACCATCAAGTTATCAATAATTTATCACTTATGATTTCATTCAATATATCTTAAACATATAACCACAGATACACAATACACAATAATTTTACGTGGAAACCCAAATGGGAGAAAACCACAAAACACTTTTTAATGTATCAGAAGATTACATCCACTGGAAGCACCAAAATCCAAAAATTATCTAGCCCTAATTGGAAGGACGCACCAACCCCTTGGTTTATAGGATCCAACCTGAAGGAAGCTACAACTCTCTAAATTCTCCAGCTTAAAATGGAAGGGGGATCCAACCCCCTTTCCTTGCCCCTTCCTCCCTCCATTAATTATAAATAAGAGAATCAACCTGCCACTGTTACTGTCACTGGTACTGATACATCATAATAATCATCAAAAATAGTTCAACCCCAATAACCACATAAATCTTATGCCAAGATCTCCAAAATGTCCCCCAAATCATATGCCCAAAATCACCAAGATATACTTCAAGCATGTTCCAAAACCTCCAAGATGTGCCTCAAAGACATATAGAAAAACATACCTTTCATCATGTGAAAAACCTAGTGCATGAGATATTAGATCATCAAACCTTCCTTTACTTCAACATCAAGAAAAGAACATCTTATTCAAATCCTTCCTCAACCTCGCGACATTGGACTAGGGAACTAGTGGGGCCTCACGCGATGAGTCTTGGACAACCAACGGGGTCCTAGCGAGACATCCTATACTTGACCCATGGGGTTCATCTCAGATAGGGTTTCTCAAAAACCCTTCTCACATCTACAGCTCTGAGAACTCCCTCCTTTGCACAAATCTGCTACTTCACTTGCACTAAGAGATCACAAGCTTCCTTGATTGAAAATGAGAGGCTCTTGATGTGTATTTATATTCTTCCAAGTACCTCCTTTACTTGTCTTTAGGGATGAACTATAACTTCTGGTTTGCAACCATTTTTATCCTTTACTTGATTTTGGGGCCGACTTATAACTTCTTATTTGCAACCGTTTAGGGGAAATTTTTACATGATCATATTTAAGAGGGAATATCTCCTCAACTGTGAGGAACTAGGTGGCATGCCACCTACCATTTGAAACTGATTGACAATGAATATCAATCCATAAAGGTTTTGCATGCACTTGCAATTTCCTTCATACTCTTTTTATTCAATCAAATTTAGGCTCCATGACCACACATCTGGGGCTTCCTAGATATATTTTCAGGGCTTCTTGACCATACATTGTAACTTCTTTTATTAACAACTAGGGATTCTTGTAGGCTTATTTAAAGCATCTTCTCGTGAGGGCCATTCTTAGAGATACGTCATAAGGGGACCACTTTGGAGTCTCCTTCAAATAAACCCATCACTTCTAGGGGCTTGTGGACCTACTTCGGGGCTTCTTCTAGGGTTGACATCAATGACAACCAATTTTCCAACAAAGTCCAAGAGGAGTTCACTGAAATTGGAGAACTGATCCAAGTTGGCAGCTCGTTGTTGTGGGCCATTTGAAATACCAGAGAGAATTGGTCATGTTGCATACATGTTAGAATTACTTGCATCTATGCATGTGCATAATGTATTTCATGTGTCATTTCTTAAGAGATATGTGCTTGATGCTAAACATGTAATTTATTGGACTTTGATTTAGGTGGAGCCAGAAGGTGACTTTGAAGTTCAACCTATGTGCATATTGGATAGGAAAGTCAATATACTCCAAAATCGAGCAACAACACTAGTAAAGGCTCAGTGGACCTGCTACGATCCTGAGGATGCTACATGGGAGCATGAGGACGTCAAGCGGGAAGAGTACCCACATATTTTTGGATCTTTTTGAATAATTTGGGGGAATGAAAATTATATATAATGGACTAAGGAAAATGAATAAAATAAGGGGGAAGGAAATGTAATACCCTCAAGTAAAAATTGTGTATATGAATGTATACCTATTCATATAGGCTAGTGAGCCAAGATAGTTTTTGGGTCCATGGTGCTTTGTATGTATGTGTGTTTAGGCCATGGATCCTATATGTTGTGGCTGGTGATCCAAGCTTGTATTTTTGTAATCACACTATCACATTAACAAAAATACATCTTTGATGTAGACCTCACGACAAAAATATTATGGGCGGCTAGGAATCCACAAGAGGGAAAGGGGGCTAAGGGACATATGAGAAGGGTTTAATATAGGGGGCTAAGCCAAGGAATATAATAAAATATTCTTTAAAAATTCCAAGCCTAAATTTATGTCATGCTTTTGTTTTATCCTAAGTCAAAGGAGATGGGACGAGTTCCCAAGTGAGAGGAATTGGATATTCATGCTCCACTTGTCAAGTTAATTGAATTCATACTTAATCCTTAGGATGAGTGTGTTTTGGGGAATCTTGGTCTTTCATTTGAACTATTGATGTTGTAGGATTGGGGAATACATTCCATGTTGATGAGTTGAACTAGAGAAAAGAGTGGAGCTAAAATATGTTGCGATGGTAACCCTGTAAAAAAATGGTGGTTTGGGTGTGAAGAAGCAAGCTATCAGGCCTGTGGAACATTTCTTCTCGAGTGGGAGAATCATTGGGATAGTTTTCCTTGTGTGTTTTCCTTCTAGTTTTCTGTAAAATAATTGATAGAAGTTGTGTGTTCCAAGTGCCATAGAGCTTTGAGACTTCTGATTTGGCCTATTATTGAAGCCCTAAAAAGGAAGTGGTACAACTGAAGGAATGTTGAGAAGTGAAGGGTTACACTTCCTTATGTGGGATATGATGACATGAATGAGAGGTTATGAGGTGGAACTACTACTGGAGTTGGTGTCATTGGCCTTGTATTGATTTGTGTGTTATTAGACCTTAGTTGGAACGGGTGAGAGTGCCTTTTCTGTGGTGGATTCATACCACTGGCTCGGGGGTGAACTACTGTTGAAAGTGCTAAATAGTAGTGTCTATGGATGGGAGGAACATCAAAGGTATGCAATTATTTGGTGCCTCTTTTAAATATAAGTTACATGCGTTTGAATGCTTAATTGCTTGAGTAATGTGATTGTTGTCAGTTGTGTTTAATTGAATTATTTGCACATCACATTGATGAATGCTTATCATGTCTAGTTATGAATATACATGATTTATGCATGGCATGGTTTACTTGATAGGCTACATAATTGTAATTTATGTAGGGAAGTTAGTAAAAAAATGTTACAGAGCCATGCTAGGAAGAGTTAATGATGGTATCAGAGAAATATTTTTGTGTGGTGTGACTCAAGAAGGACCTTGGGTACACTACAAATGCTGGAGTAAAATTCTCTAGGAAATAAAATAAACCATTAACTTCACTCTAGAGAATGAAATAAATATAAATACATATATTTTTATTTTTATTTTCATTGTTAGATTTCCTTCTAAACTAATATATTGACTTTTAGGTGTTTTTTGATGGTTGTTGGGAGAATACTAGCACCATTTCTCCAATTAGGGATTTTGGTGTTAAGAAAGTGATGGGCCCCAAAATTTCTGACCCAGGTGGACATCAATGGTCTCCCACCTATTTCACTAACTCATAATACTGTTTCCATCTTGGAAGTTTTTTTTATGGTTTTTTGGGTCCCAAACTTCTGGGGCTACTTTGAGGCCCCAAACGATGTTCATTTTGGATAAGTAGTGCCTAGAATGTAGCCAAAGAATTTTTTTATGCCAAATGGAATGTGTACTCCTCATCTAGACCTTTATGAATTGGTACCGAGCGCCCAAAACGAAGCTCGTATGCAAAAGTTACTCCCTTGGGAATTTGACGTATCAACTACCCCCATCAGAGCCCACAAACATTTTGGCATTTCAAATCCCACGATTAGGGTTTTGTATGTTTAGGGTTTTCTCATTTATGATTTATGTTAAAAAGGCCTTTGGTGTCGCATCAGAATCATCTTCTTGTGAATGTGCATAGCCGTCACATCTATTCTCAGAGATAAGATACAACCAATCTAACGAGTTCATTTCACTATGAATTTTCTTTTACAGTCTCTGCATATTTCATTCTTTAATAAGTATTATATTAATGTATCTCTATGTTTCTGTCCTATTTTTGTGTTTCATTTTGTTCCCTTATAAAGCATAATCAATGGTATTAGAGCGATCTACTATTTTTCTATTTCTCTGTGCATGTCCCCAATGAGGTTAGGGTATAAGGGATTGGGACTCAAACTAGTTGAACCTTTGGAAGACCATCCTTTCCGACCCCGATGGATTCTCACAGCGAAGGAAAAGAGAGACAAGGGAGCAAAAGATCCTATTAAGTTGTTGCTCACAAAAGTGTGCAATAGAGGAATGATATTATGGATAATTTTTCCCAAATCCTTCGACAACAACAAATGAATATTCATCAAGTGACCACTTTGGAGGTGCCACCTCCTTCAATGTACAAGTTAATTTTGATATTCTCATATTTGAAGGTTAGATAGATGCATATGCTTTGGAAAAGTGGTTAAACCTACTAGAAGGTTGTTTCTCTATCCACAAATTTTCCAATAGATAAAATATCACCTTTGTGCTCCTTAAGGCCATCCCCCATGTCAAACATTGGTGGGTGACTTACTATGAGAAAAACTCCATGGAGGAGTTTAGAATATTTGGGGTCGAGCCCACTTGGGACTCTTTTTGTGGATGCTGTCAAGGGACAATATTACCCTGTTGGAAACTATGACAACCAATGCACGAGATGGACCACAATGTGCTAGGAGAGGGACCAAACAATAAGAGGAATAAGTGGGACTTTGGATCTGTGAATGCATCATAGTAGAAGTCGGGCAAAGGAAACCCCAACACACAGAAAAAAGGACAAACAACCTCGCGAAAACCAGTCTAAGACACAAATAAAGAAGGGTAATGGGAAGATGAAGAAAGACACTTGTAATACCCCTAGGTCGAACCCCAGTTGAAATGTAATTACATATATGTGCATATGATGGTGAGAAAGGAAATTCTTTTGGCTAGTGAGCATGTTTTGTATCAGTATTTTCATTTTGAAATTATGGAAAAACACAACTACATGCATACTATCCTGACAAGAAGAGTTGGGGGGATAACCTCTAGTAGATGTGAAAAGGGGGATAAAGGTCTAGGAAGAGAGATAAACCAAGGAAATATTAATAAAATATTTCCAACAAAGACAAAAGTCATAAACATGATTTTATCCTAAGTTCCCAAGGGGAGGGAACAAATCACCAAGTGGGTGAAAGGGAGAGTTCAAGGGGTGACAAGTGGAACTCCATAAGCATGCAAACAAAATAGCAAACCGTAGTGCATTTTGCTGATTCAATCCATCCATTCAAGGGGACACAGATTCTCTCCATGTTTGGTACCATATTCCTACTATTTTAAGTACTACTGCTAGATTTTCCATTTTCACTGAAGAAAACTTAAGGGGGATTTGCTGGGAGTTAAGATGAAGAGGTAGGTTGTCAAGCCCATGTAAATTCTCTCCAGGTGAGATAATTGTGGGGAATTTGACTCCCAAAGGTGCCAAGTTGCAGTTATATAACTCTGAATATTCCTGTCCAAGTTGTTGCTGAATCCTATTAAGGAAGTGGGACAACCATAGGGGGCACACTTCCTGGGTGGGAAAATAATGTGGGGAAATTAGAGACTGTAGACTGGTTGTTGAAATTGGCACCTGAATTGAAATATTTCTACTTCTAAGAGACCTTCTGGGATATAATTTCCTTTCCCAAGTGGAGTTTAATCAACAACTGGGGGGTGAAATACTGTCAATTTGTGGGAAACCGAATCTAAGGTTGGGAGGAAATTCAGAGGTCTGCATGTAGTTGGTGGCTCATTCATACCATATAAGTGTCCACTATATGCTTGCTTAATTTACTGTTGAATGAGAATGTATGAAATCCTGTGTTTGGTATTACTATGCAATTATTATGAGTTATTGTCATGAATAATTGTTATTCTTAACTTTCTTCAGTAAACTCTCTATTAGAATTGTTCAAGACATGTAATCAAGTAATTTTTCCATGGTTTTTACCACTGTAATTATCCTTAGCATTTTGGCGATTAGACTTCTCTAGCACAGCAGGGTTGTAGCTGTAATACCAAGAAACTACAAATTACATGTTCTGTATATGTTTCCAATTGTTTATATATGAACACACACACACCCACACACACACACACACCCACACACATGCCAACAAAGGAAAATAACCATATGTTTTTCCCTTCTGATAAATTGGAAGGGTTGTAGGAATTTCGATCCTCATTTGAGTGTCTAGTTGTAGGATTATAGCTCGCTGGTTACTACATTAAAGAGCCCGAGGAAATTGATAAATTCATCCTATAGATTGATGTAGTGCAAGACTACAGAATTTCCAGGACTCAACTATCAACTAAACCCATTTAAACACATGTGTGAGCAGGAGAGAAACAACAACCATCGGATATGGTAAGACGAAAGATATAGATCGTCAATCTCATAGTAATATCAAGAGGGATATCGCCATCAAGGTACCAGAGTACCAAGCCCTAGAATGTTTCCAAGTCTATAGTTGTTTGGATGTTCCAGACATGCCAATACCTGGTGAGCAGGGTTCCAACCCTCTATTTCATGCATAAACATGGGAGAAAGTGATGCTAGCGTGATGTGTCATGTCAAAAGGACCGCCAACGTGTTCAGGGAATGGAAAGTGTTAGTATTTGGTTTGTTGAGAGGGAAAATAATAGGTCCCTGTTAGGTTTAATCCTTTGGATGAGCGCCTTAAAACCTGAACTATTAGATCTAGGGATGACCAGATCTCCATCGTTGATCTTGGTCAAGTGGGGTCAATTGGATCCCAGACCCCTGAAATTTTTCCCAACCTCAAAGTGTTTTCCATGAGCTGGTGGGAAAAGATCCCATACAGGGTTCCAAATCACTTTATTATGTATAGGCGTGAATAGGAAGGTGACATCACACGTGACGTGAAAGCCACACAGGTAGACAATGTGATCGAAGATTCTATGTGGCGAAGGCTAATTTGATCATGAGTCACATGTGGGGACGAGTGTTACACATAAAAATTACTCACTTTGATAGTGTCGCAAGTGTCATCATTACAAGTGTTGTAAGTGTCGCATCTTGTCCTCAAGTGTCGCATCTTGACCACAAGTTTCACAAATATAACACTGTCATCTTGTCTATGTTGTGTCTCGGACGACATTATCAAGAACACTTACAAGACACCGCAAAAGACTGGTTTTGAAGAAGGGAAGTCATTTGACAAAGAGTGCAAGTCTTTTTCCACTGAGAAAACCACTAAAAAATCATTTTTTGGAAGGGAGCGCTCCCTTATACATTGTCAGGGAGCGCTGGCGCTCTGTGCCCTCTTCCGGGGAAGTGTTGAAATTCTCTATGCCCCATTTTGAGGGAGCGTTGGCCTTTTTTGAGTGAATTGTTGGATTGTTGAGGGAAATCAGGGAAGAATCCCTTCATATCTGGAGTTGGTTGGATCCAGATCTGAGGTCAAGGTTCGATCTTAGGGAAGATCCACAACTAAAGGAGAGGAATCCTCAACTTATCCCAAAGATATCTCAAGTGGTTAGGCCTCTCCAAGCCTATATAAGGAGGCCTCTTCATGGTGAAAGAGGGAGACATTGTGAAGCATCTAACTTATGATCTCATAAGGAAGATATCATTGAACATAAACATTCTATGTGGATTATTTGAGCAAGGTTATGGACAAAGGGATCTTGGTGAAGCTGCTGCACTACATCCATGGCTGTAAGCACCATTTTTTTCTCATTAATATAAATCTATTCTTGTCCTATTTCCTTTAAAGTTTGCGTACATTTCATGAACTTATCTCTAGTAGATAAATCTATTTTTGAGCTAATCTCAGTAGAATAGGAAGTTTGTTGTGTCTTTGTTTGTTCTACAATACCTATTGAGTAGCTTAGGATCGAAGCTCAAGTTGGACTGTGCGAGGAAAAACGCCATTAAAAAGGTACACTTTTCTTGTTCCTCTTCATGAATTAGCTTAATTAGATCTAAAAGGAATGTCAGTGTCCACAATAGCATTTTCTGTATTGGTCATAGGGGTCTAGTATCCAAGAGATAATCCACTTGTCCGCAAGGGGATTTCTCCATAATAGAAATTGGTGACTCCACTGGGGAGGGAATTTGATTTCTGTTTCCTTTCCTAGGCCTATTTTTTGGCCTTTTCTCATTATTTAACCTTCTCCATACCATGTCTCTGATTCTTAGATCTGTTGATTGCCTCCTTATTTCATCATATTCACCCTGATTTTCTGAGTTTTCTTGAATTTTTTGATTTTCTAGGCATTTTTCTGAATTTTGAGAGCCTAGCACTCCCTTGCCCTTCCTATCAGAGCGTTGGTGCTCCCTGCTGGCCTTACACAGAGAATTGGAACTCTCTGGTTCCCTTTACACTAGAGTGCTACCCCTTTTCTGTGAAAAACCCTTCTAGGGTGTTCATTCTCTCAGATCATTCTTGCTTTTGGCACTGTAAAAACTCGAAAATGTATATATATACGACGTGAATGAAAAAGTTTGATTACATAAAAAATGGTACATAGATAGGAAAAATGTAGGTCCTCACACCCATAAACATCGTCATACAGAATATATAATCATCAGGAAGATCCTAATCTCCCTGCATCACATTATGTAGCAAGTAACATATCACTGCATGAGCTATTCGCCTCAGTAGAGAGTTAAGACTCTCAGACACTCCCACAGTGTGTCTTTGTATATGTAGTGGCACTTCCTGCTTCCTAAGATGAGGGATACCCATCGTGAGTCATTGGGGTTTGCTTTCAACCTCCTGGAGACCTCCTGCTGCTACCCCTTGATCTACCACTATTTGAGCATCCCTGCGATGCCCCAGTGCTAGCATCTCTGCCAGACGTGTTGCTCCCCTATCTACATGATGAAATGATACGTTTGTTAAAGACTCTTCTATGTACCCTAATTTTTTATTATATAAAATTCAAAAATTAAAAACACTTGACAAGATCATTGTTTGGTTTCTTACCTGACGTATCCCAATCCTCCCCTGTTGGAACAACCAAGTCCATGTTGCCCCGAAAATCTACTCCGGCATATGGAAAATCTTCTATCACGATCAATTGGCGTCTCAACCAAGTGAAGAAATCACTGGTGAATCTGAACTTTGAATCTGGGCCTAGTCTCGGAGATAAGATAGTCCACCGCTCCATATGTGGTTCTCCCACTGGTTGTACTGCTAATGAAATCTGAGGTTGCATCCCAGGAATGTGTTCTAAGAGGAACGAAACCAATAATGAACCATACCTGAACTGTTTCTGCTGCCTTGCTCTGCATCTTGTAATTTTCTCCTTGACATTGTGAAGGAACCCTGCACTCCAGCTAAACAATGTTGGCTCTAGACAATGTTAACCATAGGCCACCTGTGATCTTGAAACTAGGTGTGTGCTCATACTTCCCATTAGGCTCGTAATGGAAAAGAAAATGGATCGAAGAGATAGATCCCTGATATCTTTGATCATGATTCTGCCTCCCACTAGTCTCGCTCCTGGGACACAATGGTTTGGCAGGTACTCATCCACATGCGCCGGAAGTGCCCGCTGTCTGGTTAAAACTACAAAAAGCCCTCTTTTTGAGAGACCGGTCAAGAAGTATACATACTCCAATGTGATAGTAATAAGCTGCGTTCCAATCTGGAATCCTTGTGCCGCAACATTCCATAGCCCGATCATATGCTCGAGAAGAAGAACCTCTTTCTTCATTTTTGGCATTTTGAAATATTTGAGGAGACTGCAATTCCTCAATGCAGCTCTCGATTGGGGAATTTGCAAGGTGGCCACGTCATTGAGCTCATTCTCTCTTTATTTCCACTCAAGAATGATTATTTCCGAATTCACCTGCAATCATCAACAACTAAAATTCATTAATCACATTTTTCGACAATTTTTGGGCTATTTTCAAAACTTAAAAAAAAAATTGTTTGCTTTGTCTATGAGGCCAATGCCCCTTTCATATGCACCAACGTATCCCTAAAACATCCATCAAGGCGCTTTAAAATAGAAACGCACACCATTCACGATTTGAGTGAGAACTGACTGTTTTGGGGTAAATTTTCTTGTGTTTTTGGGCAGCGCTCTCAAGACCACCATATCAGAGCGTTGGCGCGCCCTTCATCGACTAGCAGGGGCATTTTTCAAATCAAGCAACACTTTCCTACTACTTCTAAAGGAGCGTCGAGATTTTTGGGCGCTTGGGCTGACCCAGGGCATCAATTTTTATATATAATTATTGCCTTAAAACAAAATGTGAACCATACAAATGAAAGAAGGGAAGAAGAGCACCAACTTGGTCCAAATGGCGAGGAAAATGGTTGACCGTAGCTCCGACACTGAACAATGCAAGATTCACGTCCAAAGCACAAATTCTCCACTGCTACACATCTTTGTACGAATGAAATGGTAAATGACATTTTTTACCCCTTTTTACTATTATACATTTCATTTTTGCCTAAGATATAGTTTTTTTGGGTTTTTAAAATATTTTGGAGGCCTTTTTAATCCACTGGAATGTAGTTTTGACATTATTGGCAGGTTTCAGAGCAGTTTTGTTCATTTTTTCATCTTGTCACATTCACGAGCATAGTCTTAGTTCATTCTCAAGCTCAAAGACATAAGAACGTGTTGGGTAAAATTTTATCTCTTTTTCAGACCCGCATGGATAAACGAAAAAGGAACCCCCTGGAGTCATCTTTAAACTCTTTTCAGACTCTCTAAATGTGAAAAGATTGTCGAGTGATCTTGCTTCCTTTCCCACTTGTTAAAAGGTTTGAAAGGGCGTCTTTCGAGTGATAATTTATCTCTTTTTTCAGCCTCACAAGACTAACATTACGAAAAAGGACAACATTGGAGTCGTCTTGAAGTTGTTTCAGACTCTCTAAATATGAAAAACCACCGATTTTACCTTCTCTGGACTCGTTAAACAATCATACATTGAAGGGCCCATACAATACCAAACCCTTAACTCTTCCAATTCCTTAAACGAAAGAAGAGGGACTTATCGAAGGTGAGTTATATCGAGCATGTGTTACCCTCCTCGAGCTTTTTAAATTAAAAAAGAGGTACTCATCTATTTGGATGGGGGAAAAAATTGAAGGAAGCAAGGCAAGCAGTTTTTGAGAACATTACCAGTAACTCTTACAGTCGCCCTTGAGAATGACACTTTGTCTTTGCATGCATTTTAATCCGCTAAACCTCTGCATTGAACCAATCCTATGAGTTTCTTCAGCCCTTTGGGTCACCCGACAAAAGTCATAGTATCCACTGCATTATCAAGTTTTGGTCCATGTCAAGTTTCTGCTATTGTGCCTCAGTGTTCAAGGGAAGTATCTGCCTCAAGATTCAACCATCCATGTTCTTGTTCCAATACCTATGTCAGTCCATGTTCTTTTGATCCACCAATTACATCGCTATGTCAGTTTCGTGTCGTTGATGGGGGATACATCAAGGCCCTCCTTCATTGAGTCTATTCCTGTCGACTTCAGTACATTATCCAGGAGTTAGACTTAGAAACCAGTTAGTACCTTGGGACCTACATGCCTCAATGGCAGTCCTCCTCGCGTCTGACAATGGGTTTACATCATTGACCTATGATCGGATGATTCCACGGATGTTCGACTTCAACTCATCCATTCACATTCGTTGGAATGTACTAGAGTACTTTGGGAATCATTGACATGAATGATGATCTCCCTCACGCTTGTTAACGGTTTACCTCATTGACTCGTAATCAAGTGGTTTCTTCCATGTTTGACATCAGGACATCTATTCACATGGTTAGATTCATACTACATTGGGATCAGTAAGAAGACCCTGGGTTGAGTCATCACTCCTATGTGCACTTTTCCCAGGTCATGATGAAGTCTCTTTTGAACATTGACACATATACTGTTACATAGATCCACTTTGTATTGGTCGTGGCTATGTCTTGTCATCTCGTAGATCCACCATGTATTCTTCATGGCTATGATCAGTTCAGGTCATAGGAGTATATATCCACATTGTATCTTCAGTGGCTATACCTTTTTGTCAATATAATTATGGATCCACAATGTATTTTATGGAGGGCATACCTTGAAAGTCTTTATCACTCAAGCATAGGTATGCCTACCTTTGGTTTGAAACATGTCATAATATTTTTTGGATGGTTGTGTGCAACTTCTATCAGGTTCTCTCAGTCCATACCCTTGCTTGAAAAATTCTACAAAGTACTTCAGTCATCAGTTCCTGTCTTCTAACTTCACACTTTGGGGGGAAATATGTTACACATCAAAATTACTCACTTTGATAGTGTCACAAGTGTCATCATTACAAGTGTTGGAAGTGTCACATATTGTCCGCAAGTGTCGCATATTGACCACAAGTGTCGCAAATATAACACTGTCATATTGTCTATGTTGTGTCTCGGACGACATTATCAAGAACACTTACAAGACACCTCAAAAGACTAGTTTTGAAGAAGGGAAGTCATTTGACAAAGAGTGCAAGTCTTTTGCCACTGAGAAAACCACTAAAAAATCATTTTTTGGAAGGGAGCACTCCCTTATACACTGTCAGGGAGCACTGACGCTCTGTGCCCTCTTCTGGGGGAGTGTTGAAATGCTCTGTGCCCCATTTTGAGGGAGCACTGGCCTTTTTTGAGCGAATTGTTGGATTGTTGAGGGAAATCAGGAAATAATCCTTTCATATCTGGAGTTGGTTGGATTCAGATATGAGGTCAAGGTTCGATCTTAGGGAAGATCCACAACTAAAGGAGAGGAATTCTCAACTTATCCCAAAGATCTCAAAAGTGGTTAGGCCTCTCCAAGCCTATATAAGGAGGCCTCTTCATGGTGAAAGAGGGAGACATTGTGAAGCGTATAACTTATGATCTCATAAGGAAGATATCATTGAACATCAACATTCTATGTGGATTATTTGAGCAAGGGTCTGGGAAAAGGGAGCTTGGTGAAGCTGCTGCACTACATCCATGGCTATAAGCACCACTTTGTTCTCATTAATATAAAACTATGCTTGGCCTGTTTCCTTTAAAGTTTGCGTACATTTCATGAACTTGTCTCTAGTTGATAGATCTGTTTTTGAGCTAATCTCAGTAGAATAGGAAGTTTGTTGTGTCTTTGTTTGTTCTACAGGAATTATCGAGGAGCTTAGGATCGAAGCTCAACTTGGACTGTGTGAGGACAAACGCCATTAAAAAGGTACACTCTTCTTCTTCCTCTTCATACATTAGCTTAATTAGATCTAAAAGGAATGTCAGTGTCAACAATAACATTTTCTGTCTTGGTCATAGGGCTCTAGTATCCAAGAGAGAATCCACTTGTCTGCAACGGGATTTCTCTGTAACGACGAGGGCCCAAAACCCTATGTTAGCTCCTTTAAAGGATGACCGTCAGATCTACTGGCTAAGAGTTATCAATTGTAGATATTGTGTGTAAGATCAGGAGTTGTTAATCCTAAGATTAACTTAATAAACCATCTCGTAATCATCGTGACGTCGAATATAGAGAGTATAAAACTTTACACCATGCCAGGAAAGTCCTAATATTCGGTGTCCGAGGCTACGTGGCACCCAAAAAGTGTTCCATGTGTCACTATGAAGGAAGGCCACGTGTCACCCCATGGTGGTGCCATGTGTCACATGGATTTGGTTGAATTGGAAAGGGATCCATGGGGAAAACGAGTGCCATGTGTCATGCTACACGTCATACCACTTGTCTCACTACATGTCATACCACGTGGAAGTAAGGGATTTGATGATGAGTCAATGAGAGCCAATCGACCCTCATACCATCGAGGAGTTTTGTTACCTGGATGTGTTGGGAAGTCCGATAGACTGGTGATCTGGTGTGATGTTAGAAGTCGTTGCAGAAGCAATCACATGTGGACATATGTTAGTGCATGAATGGGCAAGTCAAGTGCCCTATGGTGACATGCGCTCCATGTTAGGAGGCCACGTGTTAGGTGGTAATAGGGCCATGAGGGGATGTTGCATGTTATATCGTGGCAACACCATGTGTCAGAGGGATAATTTGGCCACCAGATTGAGCCTTGAGTTTAGAATGGACATGAGCTTGCTCCGATGGGCCGATAATACAACATCAAGTGGTCACATGTTGAGATATGGTGGATGTCAGTTGGATAGGACACGTGTTTAGGGTGCTAGCTCATACCGGATTGGGCATATAGGGAGGGGGTTTATGCAGACATTTTTGGTGAGTTGATGGTTTGGTAACCCAATCAGACATCGAATGATGTTGACTAGCCAATGCTCGATAAACAAGTGGAACCTTATGACAGGGCCATGTACCTTGAGTACCAGATCATGTTGGATTGGGCCTTTGGGCATATAATACTTTGGAAAATTGGTCGAGGTCTCGGGACCCAATAGGATGATATTCCAGAATAAAAGGTGGCATGTGCGACTGATCCATATGGATCTCGGTGGCCATCCGCCTTTTCCACTGAATCACCATTTTGAGCCTGTGGTTTTGATAAACCATGATATTCACCCTTTTGATGGGGAATGGAATGTAATTTCATATTCATTTTTTAATTATAGACATCATGTAATGATTTCCTAGTGGTCTTATGTACATGCCTACAACATAGCGTCAATGCACCAGATCCCATTAGAACTCTGCAATTAAGCACACTTAGGCTAGAGTAGTATTGGGATGGGTGACTGCCTGTTAATTCCTAGTGTTTTACATGCCTATGATATTTTATAAACTTAGTCCAATTTATCCCACATGCATCATGGGAATTTTTCTCCTCTCACTCTCTCATATATAATTGAGGTGAAGGAGGACCTTTAGGGAGGCAATGGAGTGTGATGTGAATCTTGTTGTGAATGAAGCGTACCCAACATCTCTTTCATTTCATAGATAGGCTACCCCATTCTTCCAGTTTGTGTTCTACACTGTTTTTCTCTCGTGTTCATTAACTAAAGATGGTTTTCAATGTATTTCTATGTTCTCCGCATTATCTCTGTGTATTTCCTTGTTATATATCAGTTATATTTTTGTCTTCGTGTCATTCTCAAAATTATCCAGATCAATGGTATCAGAGTAGGTTGCTCCTTGTCATTTCTCAGAGAAGGTCCCTGACAAGGTCAGGGTATAGAGAGTTGGGTCTCGATCTAGTTTTATTTGAGGAAAACTGCTCTCACCATCCCAAGTGACCTCCCATGGTGGAATAAAAGAGAGATGACAAAGCATGAGATCCTTTCAAGACGTTCCTCAAGGAAGCCCTCGTGCGAAAAATGAATGAGATTATGGACAACTTTTCTCAGATCCTTCGAAGAATACCGATGGTGGCGACTGAGGCATCTTCAACAATAATCCATTTCACAAGTGTGACACCCTTCAAGGTACAATTCAATTTTGATATCCCCTTATTTGAATGCCAGATAGATGCAAATTCTCTAGAAAAATGGTTGAATCTGCTAGAAGGTTTTTACTCTGTCCAAATTTTTTCCGACAGTGAAAAGATCACCTTCATGCTTCTTAAATCCCTTCCCCATGTCAGATCTTGGTGGGAAGGTTACCAGGAGAGGTACACCATGGATGAATCTACACTATTTGGGAGAGAACCCACTTGGGAATCCTTTGTAGATGCCCTAAAGGAGGAATTCTACCCCGTCGGAAACTATGATGACCAATATATGAGATGGACAACTGTGCATCAGAAAAGAGACCAAATGGTGCTGGAGTACACCAACATATTTCATACCTTGCGCTCAAATTTGGGTATCAAAGGCTCCGAGCGACACCTAGTTTTGAAGTACCACAATGGTCTACACAGGTACATCCAAACAAAGATGGATTTCTTGGACATCTCCTCACTAGGAGCTTCTTATCGATATGCAATCAAAATTGAGCAGAAATTCAAGAAACAAAGTAAGTGGGAGACGCATGGAAAATGAAAGTCTAACTCACATAATGAAGGATAGAACAAGGAAGGCCAACCTCAAGAGAGCCAGTCCTATATACATGCAAATAAGGGTAACAATAAGTCTAAGAAAGACACCGAAAAGTGGCGTGAGTTCCAAAACAATGCTTGGCACAACACTGATGAATGTCGCTCAATACAATCATTGGTGGCCGAGCTCAAAGAAAAAGAGTCGAACCCCGACTTGGACCCTGATTCAGAAAATAATAAAAGGAGACATATCATTGATGCAAAACCCACTGCTACCATCCCAACTGCAACAATCCAACTAGAATAGGATCCTAAGGAGGGGGAGTGATTCTTCCATTCACAGATGTGGGTGAAGGGGACCCCACTGCATTTTTTTGTTGATAGCAGAAGCCAAAATAACATCATCTTAGTAGAGGTTGTCAAGTAGCTAGATTTTACAACAACACCACAGCCGCAACCATACAACGACGGGTGGCTTTTCGAGGGTCAAGATATTTGTGTCAACCAATAGTGTCGCATATCCTACGACATAAATACCATCAAGGATGAGGTATTGTGTGATGTTTCTCCACTGGAAGTCTGCAATGTTCTATTAGTTCAGCCATATATGTGGAAAAATCATGTTGTGTATGAGTCTTGACCCCATAGAATCATTGTTACTCTAGGGGGTTAGCTATACCAGATACCAAAGGTAGTTCTGACTATTGTCCCACCAAAATAATGCCAAAAATTAATCTCTCATACTGCAAAGTTTAGCCTCTTCACAATCCGATAATAAGGTGAACATAAGGACATTGGAACCACTGCGTCCTTAGCCCAAGACCTTTCTATCCAACATAAGCAGATTGAAAAGATTGTATAAGAGTACCAAGATCTTCTTGCTTCACCTACGAGGGTGCCTCCACATTGCTTAGTCAAGCAAGGTTATAACATAACCCTTCATACTCTTCATGCTACATCTTCACCGAAAAAGTCTCCCCACACTCAGGTAGGCCATGCATCTATATTGGTTGAACGGATCCAACCCCTCCAACAATAGGTTCATGACAACCTTCAACAAGCTAAGCGAGACAACTTCTTCAGCAAGGTAAGCAATGCACCAAGCTTCGGATTTAGCAAAAGTATCCATATATCCCAATGGAACTTGATGCAATGTGGACCATTTATTCCTAAGGGGGGAGGAATTATCTAGATGGATCTTGGTGGCCATCCACCTTTTCCACTGAATCACCATTTTGAGCCTGTGGTTTTGATAAACCATGATATTCATCCTTTTGATGGGGAATTGAATGTAATGTCATATTCATTTTTTAATTACAAACATCATGTAATGATTTCCTATTGGTCTTATGTACATGCCTACAACATCACGTTAATGCACTGGATCCCATTATAACTCCACAATTAAGCACACTTACGCTAGAGTAGTACTTGGATGGGTGACCACCAATGAAGTCCTAGTGTTTTACATGCCTATGACATTTTATAAACTTATTCCAATTCATCCCACATGCATAATGGGAATTGTTCTCCTCTCACTCTCTCGTATATAATTGAGGTGAAGGATGCCCTTTAAGAAGGAAATGGAGTGTGATGTAAAGCTTGTTGTGAATGAAGTGTAGCCAACATCTCTTTCTTTTCAGAGATAGGCTACACCATTATGGAAGTTTGTGTTCTACACTGTTTTTATCTCTTTTTCATTAATGGAAGTTGGTTTTAACTGTATTTATGTGTTCTCCACAATGTCTCTGTGTATTTCCTTGTTATATATCAATTACATTTTTGTCCTCATGTCATTCTCAAAATAATCTAGATCATCTATGCCAGTAGCCACGTCTATGTTAGAGGGTGATGTGGATCCACATGGGTGCCACATGGAATTATTACAGAAGAAGACTTAAAAACTTTAAGAGGACATATCTTTTGATCTAGAACTTGGCTTGAGACAAATTTATAGTCGTTGGAAATCTCTGGATGAGCAGAACCAATTTACAAATTCTAATTGAAGAAATGAATAGTTGTAAAAATAGAAAAATTTGGACACCTCATCCCTTAGAATATACTTAAGGGGTCGGGTGTGTTACAAAGTGGTATCATAGCTCCGATTTCAACACTACGCCTGGATGGGCCAGAGATCGGTTATAGGATAGATGTATTAACATTAAGAAGAGTTAGTAGTTGCAAATTTGTTATATATTATTTTTGTCCAACAAATATTACTCACTGCACATTTTGTAGAATTAAGAATATATAGACCGAAACAGAGACCAACATCATGGCAGACAAGGAAGAGACACAAAGGATTTCCAACCACAAGGAGGAAATAAGGGGGCAATGGATTGATATGAGTATTGAAAGAATATAATCCAATGGACATGATTAAGGTAAGGGGAAAACATAAATTTGATGGAAATTGTCAAGAATATGCATAAATATGTTCAAATTTATAAATATGATAATGAGAGGCTCAGGAAAGTCAAGGAACAACAAGATGATTTCAACATCAAGCTGTTACGAAGCCTAAACATAATATAGAGGAAAATGGATAAAGAGTCATAGTATAGCAAAGGAATGGAAAATAAGTCTCATGACAAAGAAGTGAGACAAGGAGTAATGATAGACAACATCAACACTCGCCTAAACATTCAACTAGGAGGCCACGTATTAGCTCATGCCCGTCCCCTGTCAGGAAACATAAGAGGAAAACTGGGACATATGAGCTAAAGGGATAAATGAATAATATCAAGCCTCCTCCTTTTGACGGTGAGCACAAAAAGGATGAGGATGATGAGACCTGGCTATTGGGAATGAGGAAATACTTTTAGCTACATAAGTATTCCTCTCAGGCAAAAGGGAGAGTAACAATTTATCAACTTAAAGGAAAAGCATCAACGTGGTGGAATCATTTTGCATAAGTGCAAAACATTGATGAAAATAATGTTACTTGGGAGGAGTTTAAGAGGTATTTTGAAAATAAATTTAACAAAACACTACTATGATAGGAAAATAAAGAGTTCTTTGAACTCAAGCTTGGGAGCATGACCATATACGAGTATGAGAGAAGATTTTTATTATTTCTGAAATATGTGCCTTTTATCAAATATGAACAAGTGAAGATTCAAATATATTTAAGTGGGTTTCCATCATTCATGAGCGATAAACTACAATATGATGATCCTAAGATGCTGGAAGAAGCCATAAGGAGAGAAAAATGTCTCTATGATCAACATAAAGGAAGAACAATTTTCCAAAAGGATTGGGAAGACAAAGTCAAAAACAAGATGGAGCAGAGGAAGAAGGGAAACAAACCCCCCTTTTTTAGAAATAATACTCGAAGACAACTAGTTTCCAAAGAGCCTAGGATGGATGAAACCGTGGAACAAAGACCGATACAACAACCCATAAAGTGTTTGGGTTGTAATGGAGACCGTATGTACCAATAATGTCCTCTAAAAGATGAAAAAGAAAAGGTTATTAGCAATGAGAACAAGCTAAAATAGTTGAATATATGGGAAATGATATACCAAGAATTTATGCAGCCTTGGACAATAAGCAGGCTGAATTTCAGTCTCACATGATTGAAGTAAAAGGTAAGAACAAAAACCAACTTATTTCTATTTTAATTGATTTAGGAGCTAGTCATATTTATGTATATCCTAAGATGGTAGAAAGGTTTGATTTTCCAAAAGGAAAACCTGGAAAACCTTTGTTGGTACAAATAGCTACCAGGACTTAAAGGAAGATTAATGAAATGGTTAAGGCATGCCCAATGGATATGAATGGGCTAAGTACCAAATAATATCTAAATATCATACCTTTGGGATCATATGAATGTCTCATTGGTATGGACTAGCTGGAAAAGCACCATGCTTTTATGGACCGTTACAACACAACCTTTACTTGCTTATATGAGGAATGGAACTTGAGAAAAGTGTAGGGGATCCCAAGAGCTATGACTATCAGAGAAGTTTAAGCCTTGCAATTGAAGAAAAGTTTTAGAAAGGGATGTCAACTGTTTGCAACACATATGGAGGAAAATCCTAAGGACAAGGTTCCCAACATCGAGGACTATGCAATTCTAAAATAATTTTAATATGTGTTTCGAGAAATTCCTGGATTACCACCCAAACGGGATATTGATTTTTCAATTAATGTAATGCATGGAGCAACCCCTATATCCAATAATCCTTACATAATGAGCATACTCGAGTTGAAGGAGTTACAAATAAAACTTGATGAACTCTTGAAGAAAGGATATATACGCCCAAGTGTGTCACCTTGGGCTTCACCTTGGGCTGCACCAATGCTATTTGTGAAAAAGAAGGATGACACCTTGGGACTTTGCATTGATTTCAAGAAACTAAACAAGATAAATTTAAGAACAAATATCCTCCACTAAGGATAGATGGTCTCTTTGATTACTTGAGAGATGCAAAGGTATTTTCCAAGATTGATCTTAGATCCAGATATCACCAAGTGAGAATTAAAGAAGAGGAAATTAGTAAGACTCCTTTCAGAACAAGGTATGACCACTACGGGTTCACAATGGTGCCATTTTGATTGTCAAATGCACCGGCTATTTTCATGTGTTTAATGAATGGTATATTAAGAGAATACTTGGATAAGTTTGTCATTGTCTTTCTGGATGACATCCTTGTTTATTCCAAATATGAAGAAGAACATGAACAACACTTGAGGATGGTGCTGTAAGTGTTGAGAGAACATCAACTATATGATAAGTTGAGTAAATGCTCTTTCTACCAGAGTAAGATTCATTACTTGGGTTGGGCCATATCATATCAGAGAAAGGTATAGCTGTAGATCCTAAAAAGATAAAAGTCATTGCAGAATGGCCAACACTAAGAAATGTCTTTGAGGTGAGGTCCTTCATGGGACTTGCAGGTTATTATAGGAGGTTCATTGAAGGTTTTTCCTGAATTTCACACCCAATCAAATCTCTACAGAAGAAAGGTGTGAAATATGAGTGGACACCTGAATGTGAAATAATCTTTCAACATTTAAAAGGCTTATTGACAAGTGCACCTATTCTGAAAATTTATGATCCTAATGAATATTTTGTTGTATGCACCGATGCATGAAAAGAATGGCTTGGTGGGGTCCTTTTTTAGAATGGCCATGTGGTGTGCTATGAATCAATAAAGATGAAGGAACATGAGAGATTGTATGCCACTCATGATTTAAAGTTGGGCGCTATTGTGCATGCCTTAAAAATGTGGAGGCACTACCTTATGGTTAGAAGATTTGAGTTGAGAACGGATCACATCAGACTGGAATACTTATTTGGAAAACCAACCTTGAACGCCATGAAAAGTAGATGGTGAGGATTCCTTAGTGAATATGACTTTTATATTAAACACATCAAAGGTAAAGAGAACAACATGGTTGATGCACTCAACAAAAGAGTACATGAAATACATGCTTAAACCATCAACATGTGCAAATATGACTTACAAAACTGAATTTTTTAGGTTGCAAAGTTAGATTAGAGGTACGAGGAAATGAAAACAAAGCTACAACAAGGGAAAATGAAGAAAAAAATTGAGAATTATGAACCGAGGGAAGAAGGAATTCTTATGTACAAGGACATAATTTATGTGCCAGATAATCAAGACTTGAAAAAACTTCTCTTATAAGAAATGCATAAGGTGCCTTATGCTAGACACCCATGCTACCAAAATACAATTGCAACTGTCAAAAAGATATATTATTGGACATGTATGAAAAATGACATTGCAGATTTCATTGCCAAGTGTCTTGAATGTCAAAAGGTCAAGGCTAAGCAAAAACACCCAACTGGTTTACTAAAAACTTTACCCATTCCTGAGTGGAAAAGGGAAGTGGTAACCATGGAATTCATTACTAAACTTCCTAGAACTAACAAACACCATGATTCAATTATGGTAGTTGTGGACATGCTTACCAAATCTACCCATTTTATTCCCATGAAGATAACTCACAAGGTAGCCAACATTGCTGACATCTACTTGAAGGAGATAGCTAGACTTCATGGGATACCAAAAATGATTTAATTTGTAGAGATCCCAAGTTCACCTCAAAGTTTTGGAAGGGGTTGTTCAAAGGGTTTGGAACTTATTTGAATTTGAATATTAATTACCATCCTGAGTGAGATGGACAAACAAAGAGAGTCAACTGGATAATAGAGGACATGTTGAGAATGCATGTCATGGACAAGCCTTCAAAGTGGGAGGATTATTTACACTTGGTTGAATTTGATTAAAACAATGGATACCAGGCATATATAAATATGAGTCCATTTGAGGCACTTTATGGAAGGAAATGCAATACACCAGTAAGTCGGGACAATCCAATTGATAGGAGGATAGTTGGACCTGATTTACTCAGGGATGTGGAGGATAAAATGACGAAGATAAAACAAAACTTGAAGTCTTCCCAAGACAGGCAAAAAATTTATGATGATAAGCATAGAACCCCTACAAAATTTTCAGTAGGAAACCATGAATTTTTTAAAGTAAAAGAAATTTGAAGTTCCCTAAGGTTGGGAAGGTGCTCAAAAATAGTAACTCGATATTGTGAGCCATTTGAAGTTTTGGAAATGATTGACCCTATAGCTTATATTCTTTCATTACCAACATCCATGCGTATTCATAATGTTTTTCATGTATCCTTACTAAAAAAGTATGTACCTGATACTAATAATGTCATTGATTGGAATGCGATTCAGGTAGAGCCAGAGGGTGAATTCTAGGTACAACTAGTATGCATTTTAGACAGGAAATAAAAACAACTCCAGAGTCAATTCGAATCTGGTAAAGGTCCAATGGACCTGGTACAGACTTGAAGAAACTACTTGGGGACATGAAGATGTTATGTGGGAAGAATACTCGCATCTTTTTGTAAATTTTTGAACTTTTGTTTGCACATATGTATATGTTGCATTGAGGACAATGCATAAATAAGGCAGAGGGGAATGTAATACCCCTACACTAAACCCCAATTGAAATGTAATTACAGATATGCACATAAGAATGTGAGCCAGGAAATTATTTTGGCCAATGAGCCTATTTTGTATTATGTATTTTCATTTTGAAATTATGGAAAAACACAACTGCATATAGAACATCCTAAGAAGAAGAGTTGGGGGGGGATAACCTCCACTAGATGGGAAAAGGGGGGATAAAGGTCTAGGAAGAGAGATAAACCAGAGAAATATTAATAAATTATTTCCAACAAATCCAAAAGGCATAAGCATGATTTTATCCTAATTTCCCAAGGGGGAGGGAACGAATCATGAAGTGGGTGGAAGGGAGAGTTCAAGGGGTGACAAGTGGCACTCCATAAGAATGAAAACAAAGTAGAAAAACTTGGTGCATTTTTTTGATTTGATCCATCCATTTGAGGGGACATGGATGCTCTCCATGTTTGGTACCATATTCTTGCTGTTGTAAGTGCCGCTGCTGGTTTTTCCATTTTTACTAAGGAACACTTAAGGGGAATTTGTTGGGTGTTAAGATGAAGAGGCCAGTTTTTAGGCCCATGTGCATTCTCTCCAGGTGAGAAAATTGCAGGGAATTTGATTCCCAGAGGTTCCAAGTTATAGTTACATAACTTTGAATCTTCCTATCCAGCTTGTTGCTAAAGCTTGGTAGGGAAGTGGGGAGGCCATAGGGGGCACACTTTCTGGGTGGGACAAGCATGTGGGGAAGTTAGATACTGTACACTAGTTGTTGAACTTGGTAATTGAATTGAAATATTGATACTGCTGAGAGCCCTGTTATCCCCTCAGTCTAGGGTTAACCAAATAGATCATGTCTCGAGGCCCAAGGTAGAAGACATGGAGTGTCGAGAGCCATATTGACTAGCATAGTCCCATAGGGCCCCTCCAAATTCAATGATCCACCACCATACATCACCAAAAACAGAGCAACATCCATCACACTGGACTAGCTGTAGAGGACAACATGTCTTGTTTCATGAGATAATAAGTCTGGTATCATGGTAAGTGTCACCCTAATAATCAAATCATTTGAATAGGTTGCAAATAATTCTTTCTTTATTACATAATGTTTTCTTGGAAATTATATTCATTGCCTTATTTAACCTTGGTGGTGTTGGAAATACTGAGAGGGGGGGGGTGAGTCAATTTTACCTTCTATCCAATTAGTAGTTATATTTAAAAAAAATTCGACTACAACAATAAATTAACAATGAATAAAATAATATAATTAATTATTTATCAGTAATAAGAATTACAATGTTTGTATCACAACAAGATGTGATTGTGAAGGAAACCAATCCTTTTTAGAGAACCAACTCTAGGAGACAAAAACCCGCTTCCTTTTTTAAGCACCTACTCAAGGAAGCGCTCCAACTCCCTGCTTCTTCAAGCACCAACTTGAAAGGAGGCCCCAACATCCTAAATTCTTCAAGTACCAACTTGAAAGGAGGCTCCGACCCTCTGTTATTTCAGGCTTCCACCTGAAAAGGAATACGATCCTTCCTATCTCCTCCCTTCCACCCTCACTACACTATTTTTATTTTTAATCTCATATATTATGGTGACTCTGCTTCAGGTATACTCATATATATCCCGAGTCACAGTTTCATTCTTCATTATTATGAGTTTATATAGTCTTCCAACTAGTGTGAATTTGAACCATTGCGTATTTTGACAATGAACCATTGTACCCTTTCATTAACATAAATCAATTTAAATAATCAAATGCCTTTGGTTTTTTCTTCAATATCTTTTTAATAGGAAACTAAATTAAGAATAAGATTCTCAAATGGTATTGGTATACATGCTTCTTTATCTTTGTGGCCACAATGGTGAACAAGCTTCTTAGCCTCTATCAATTACAGTAATGGTGTTCTTCTCGTGTTTCCTACAGGAAATAGATTTAAGCCTTTGGTGCCTTAACTTTCCTGTATGTGACATCGGGTTAAGTCTCTATTACAAAAGGTGCTTTGTTTGATATTTGACTCTAAGTCTCAGTTGTGAACCCCTTTCTTCTATGGGACCGGAACCCGTGGCCAATTGCAATTCCAACAGACACTTATTCAGTGTTAATTAGATCGATGGTTCATACATGATCAAGTGTTGAGTGGACGACCCTAGTTTATCTAGGCTCTTTAGATGAATCCATAGTTTGGATTTAATCAACTGTTGAGAGGACGATTCTCATCCATTTCAAACATGGAATTCTACTTAGAATTATTTTGTGTGACGAGTTCACAGAATCTTGGACCTGCAGACTCATATGTATTATATGGTGTCATCAAAATCTACCCCCAACTTCCGTAAACTAAAAAATGAACCTATACTTAGAAAAAATTTCAAGTGATTTTTCTCAAGTTCATGGACTCTCAGACTTGTGGAATCACATGTCTTCTATGGTGTCATCAAAATGCACCCCCAACTTCTGCAGCCTAAAAAATGAACCTATACTTAGAAAAAATTTCAAGTGATTTTTCTCGGGTTCGCAGACTATCGGACTTGCATACTCACATGTTTTCTATGGTGTCATCAAAATGCACCCCCAACTTCCGTTACCTCCATAATTAACCATACTTAGAAATTTTAAGTGATACAGATAAAATATGATACTTAGCCATTTTTTTTGGTTTCTCAACGAACTCGCGGAAAGAGATTAGAGCCGCCTGATTTTGATTTCATTTTGATCCAACGATCAACATTGTTTCTTCGTTCTTTACCATTTGATCGTGCTCTTATTTTGATCCAATGATCTACATTGTTCTTCATTCTTTATCATTGATTCCTGCAACACATATAACCATATACTTGTCTCCAATGATCACCTGAGTGGCGAATTTCCAAAGTCTGTTTAGATTTAATATATGGCTGAGTATTATCGTTGTCGATCTGACGGTTGGGAATTGATTTTGATATATATATTACTATCAGTAGTTCCTCTCTTATATCCTTGTTGTCGTAGATACCGATCAAGTCACGAGAACCATGCTCTATGGGCTTGTTTAAGACCATACAAAGCCTTCTTTAATTTTCATACATAGTCTGGTTTTTATGTCAACTTAAACCCTTCAGGTTGTTCTATGTAGACTTCTTCTTATAAGGTTCCATTCAGGAATGCTAACTTGACATCCATCTGATAGATTTTGAAGTTTTTGAAACATGAAAATTCTAAAAACATTATGACGAATTCTAATATTTCTATTGGGGAAAAGGTTTCTCCAAAGTCCATTCCTTCCACTTGGGAATATCCCTTGCATACTAGCCTGGCTTTATTTTTTATGATCTCTCCATTTTCATTGAGTTTGTTTTTGAATATGCATTTGGTTCCTACCAAATTTTAATCTTTAGGTCTTGGAACCAGTTCCCAAGTCATACTTTTCTCTATTTGATCAAGTTCATCATTCATTGTTTTTATCCAATCCTCAGTTTTACTGGCTTCTGCAAAAGTTTTAGGCTCTATTAGATAAATCATTGCTTGTTATTCATATAAGAGTTTTCTCCTTATTTCTACTTCAACACTATTGTCTCCTATAATTTGATTTTCTAGATGATTCTTTTGAATCCCTTTTGATGGTGGTTTTGGCATGGGTGTATCTTCTTGAATATTTTCTTCATCAGTGTATGGTTCATTTTCTTGAAACTCTTCACCATTTTCTTCATCTTGTGATTCACCATCTTCTTCATCATTATTGGTTCTTCTCCATTCATCATTTTTTGTTTTATTTTGAGATTTGATTTTTCTCAATTTTAGATCATCTATTTTTACATTTGCACTTTCCAGTATTTGCGCAATCTTATATTACAACATTTGTAGGCCTTTTTGTTAGGTGAATATCCCAAAAATATAGCTTCATTTGATCTAGAGTGAAATTTCCCTAGATTATCTTCATCCCTCTTGATGTAACACTTGCTTCCAAAGACTCTTAAATGTTTCACAGATGCTGGTATTCCAAACCACAATTCATAAGGGGTTTTCTCATGGTTAAATCTATGTTGATCTCGGTTAAGTATGTGAACTTTTGTATAGATTGCATCTCTCCAAAATTTTTCTGGAAGCTTGGCTTCATTCAACATAGTTCTTGCAGCATCTTGAAAAATTCTTTTTTTCCTCTCCACAACTCCATTATGTTGAGGATTTCTTGGAGTTGAGAATTGTCTCTGGATTCCATGATCTTCATAAAACTTATTGAATTCTTTAGAGGAAAATTCCCCTCCATTACTTGATCTTAAACATTTTATTTTGATATCTGTTTCATTCTCTACATAAGTCTTGAATGCTTTAAAGTTTTCAAATGCCTCATATTTTTCTTTGAGAAAATATACCCAGGTCATGATTGTGTAGTCATCAATGATCAACATGAAGTAGTGTTCCCCTTGTAGGATTTTAGTCCTAGAGGGCCCACAGAGATCAGTGTGAACAATCTCTAAGGGTTTTGATGTAGAATGCTCTTTTGTCTTGAATCCGACTCTTGTCTGCTTTCCTAATTGACAGTGTTTGCAAACAAGATATGAGGGTTTGATGAATTTTGGCATGGATTTTACAACTCCCTTTTTAATAGCTTTGAATAGGTTATCAAAGATCAAGTGTTCCATTATTCTGTTCCATATATAGCTTTCATCTACTTGACTCATATGGCATTCTTCTTCTTCCTTAATATCTAAAATATAGACATTGCTTGAATTTACTGGTGCAATACCAACTAAGTTTTATGATCCTTCTTCTCTTATTTCACATTTATGGGAGTCAAAGATGAGTATATTCCATTGATCGCAAGTTTGACTAAGACTTAGAAGATTATGCTTCATATTTTCAACTAGTAACACACTTTCTTCTTTGTTTTTCTTGTTGCCCAAGGTGACTGTGCCTTTTCTAAGTATTTTAGTAGATACATTATCTCCAAATGTGACACTTCCATTTACCCTTTTTGTTAGTTTGATGAATTTACTTTTATCTCTTGTCATATGTTTGGAGCATCCACTGTCAATTTACCATTGACACTTTTTGTTCTTGGCATAGAGGGCTACTTTTCATTATGTATCTTCCATATGTTTTCCTTTCCATATTTTCTTATCTTGAGTGATAAAATAAACTGTTTTTGTGGTTAGCCTGCATTCATTGGTTTGGTGAACATAATTGTTGCACTTCTTGCATTCAACATTGAAAATTTGTAATGGAGAGAATGAATTGTAACTTCTATTCTTCGGATTATTTTTTCTACTTTTATATTTTTGATTATTTCTATGAATGTATGTTTTTCAATAAGCCTTGCAATGTATTGTTTATGTCCAAAGTTATTGCAAGAGTAGCAATATCCAAGAAATATGTGTTCATATCTCTTAGGAGGAGTTCCTCTAGCCATTATATTCCATTTGTCTTCTTTCTCTCTTGTGGGAGGTGCAAACTTTAGTTTATTATGAACACTCTTTAATGGTGCCTTCTTCATCTTGTTATTTTCAATTTTTAAGGTGCTCTTAAGAGCACCTGCATAACTGATTTGTCTTTTGTCTATCTTCTGTGTTGCATAGGTTTATTTTTTATCATAACCAAGTCGTGTCTTATCCTTTGGTGATCTTTGAATATTCATAATGTCATTCAATATTTTTGAAATGTTTTCAAATATTGAGGGATTCTTTCCTTTCTCAAGTTCCTTTTTCAGAAGGACAATTTCAACTTCTTTCTTCTCACAGTCTTGTTGTTTTTCATTAAGTTGTTCAGTTAGGACCTCTTCTATTCTTTTGGATTCTTGGAGTTGAGTCTTCAAGTCAATGATGATTTGTTCATTTTCCTTGACTATTTTTGAGATTTCTCTTTCTCTTTATTTATGTGTTTCCTCAAACTCTAGTAGCTGTCCTTTTGTAACACCCATGTTTCCCCCACCTTGTAATTAATCGTTAGTAAGGATTACCATGCTAAGGCATGTGAACAATGTAAATGTATTATTGTTTAGATTGCTAATGAATGACTGTGGGGATGAATACTTGAAGTAATGGCCATGATATCACTAGAGGAAATAAATGGGAAAATTATGGAGAGGGTTCATTATGTCAAATGACCCAAATTTTTTCTTACTGAAATGATACGCCTGATCCTAACCCCAAGGAGAAATCAGTTAATAAGAAAAGGACTGGTGGTTGAACCATCAACCACCCCCATGAATGGAAGAATGTTTTGGCTGAGGAGACATTAGGATGTCATCCTGAAGTACCACATAGCCTTGCATACCCAGACTGACCTAAGTTTCCTTTTGATAGAAAGAACAAGAAAGGTCCATAACCTCCCTGAGGAGGAGAAAGGCGAAGGGGGAGACAGGCGAAGCTAGACAAGAAAAGACACATAGGAAGAGGCACATATGTGAGGCTCTACAGAGAGCAGGAGAGACACCAGACAAGAACACATGCACAGAGGGGAACGCGTGATCCAGACATGCAGAATAAAATAGGAAGGTTGCAAGCTTGATTGATGCAGCCCCCCTACCCTCCTGGGGTTTTGCGACCTCTTGGTCTAGGATATTTCTAACTGCAGAGTCGAATTGACTCCTCAGGTTCCTATTTGAACCCAAATCAAATGTACGCAGGTCATTTTTTCCTTATGTGTGCAGGTCTGTCAGACCCGCGGGCTAATTTCCGCACGCTCCCAAAATACTAGTTCAGGCGTAAGCCCCTCCTTCATATGACCCTGGGTCATGTCCTTGTGCTAATGCGCGATTACGAGCACAACAAGAGTGGTTTGGTTTGAAACCACTCTTGCCCGTGCCCACAATCGTGAATTAGCACAAGGACATGACCCAGGGTCGTATGAAGGAGGGGCTAATGCCAAAGGGGCTTATGCCTGAAACTAGTGTTTTGGGAGCCCGTGGAAATTAGCCCACGGGTCTATTAGTACCTTCACACAGGGAACAAAGAGAAGCCTATGTATATTTGATTTGGGTTCAACTAGGATCCCAAAGAGTCTATCCGACTTAGAAGAAAAAAAGATCCAGAGACCGGGAGGTCGTGTAGCCCCAGGAGGAGGTTTGCATCAGGTGGTATTAGAGCACATAATTGATTTTTGTAGGCAAAGGAGGTAATATGAGGACATCAAGTGGTATTAGAAGGCCAAAATTTGTTTGCAGACAACAGAAAAAGGAGAGACTGTGAAAGGAGGTGACCTGATAACATCAGGTGGTGTCACAAACTGGAATTTTCCTATAGTCAACAGGTGAAGGAAGCAAGGTACTGATTCTCTGTGAGGAGGTTGTTGCACAAGCACAACAACAAAAATTTTAACATCCAGGTGAGTTGTAAGAGAATATGGATATGCTCGTAGATGTAGAGTGATCCATAGACTTTCCAGGAGGGCAGGTAGATGGTGGAAATGGATACTGAAGGCCATGAGTGTGGTCGAAGAGAAGGCCGCAAGAAGAAAATAAATCTAGAGATGGATCTGGAACTCAATGAAATAAGAGCGAGGATGGAGAAACTGACATTAAAAATGCAGCGAGATGCTAAAGCGCATTGGGTGTATGAGTGGCCCATGAAGAAGAAGGTGAAGTGGCCAGTCAAGATATTTATGGCCAGAGGACAACAACAACTGTTAAAGAGGTGGCTGAGGTATGTCAAAATCCTTCGAGATGAAAAAGAAGTGATTCAAATCTGTGAACTAGAAGTTGGGAGATACCTCAGTGATAAGGAGGAGGTGAGATCAGATAAAGATCTCATAAACTGCTAGGAGAGCAGAGATGGATTTTCACATTACCAGGTGGGAAATGAAATGAGATCATTGGAGGATCTCATAGACTGTCACGAGGATAGCAATGGAAATTCATATTTCCAGGTGGGCAATGATATGATATTAGCAGAGGATTTCATAAACTGTCAGGTGGGAAGAAATGGAATTTCAGGTTGCTAGGTGGGCAATTGAAAGAGATCAGTGGAAGGTCTTGTATACTTCTAGAGGACCAGTGCCGAAAGTTCAAATTTCCAGGTGGGAAATGAGATGGGATCGGTTGATCTCATAGACTACCAGATGGGAAGGAGATAAGTCCCAAATTTCCAGGTGGGTAGGGGGAAAGAGATGAGACTGTCTAAGAGTCTCACAGACTTTGTTGAGAGTTCATATCGATAAGGAGTGATGATAGGTGAAGATTCATGTGGGTTTGTAGACCATGTGAGTGAAGATGATGAGAAGTTAAAAAATATCACCATCCAGGAGGAGGATCAAAAGATTATTTTGATCATTGGAGGGATCAAAGAATTCCTACCAAACAACCAAGTGAAGGCTAGTGCACATGATGAAAGTGAAACAACAAGGGAGGGACATCCAACGATGACTATCATGATGAAGGAGCAGATATCAGAAGCTACCCAAGGAGAATAAGAAGAGGATCACACAGTTGAAATGCTCACTCAATGGGAGATATAATTGAGGATGTTGGAGGATTGGTTGGACAATCCAGAACCAGCAGATGGCTTCCAGAATATAGTCACGCAAATTTCAGTAGAAGAGCATTCAGAAGAATGGCTCAAAATTTTCATCCAGGAAGCTGAATAGGAAATGACTGCAACACTGGAGACTATAGCAGAAGATGAAGCAAACAACATGGAATTTGCTGAGTTGCATGAGGAACTGGAAATCTTGGAGAGAAGTAGGCATATACAATAGGCTAAGTTGGAGATATATGAAGGAGCATACCATCCAGGCGAGCAATTAAAGGAAGATGGAGATATGCCAGCAGGAGAACTGCTAAAAGAAAATCTGTCAGAAGGAGGAGCTGGGAAACAACTCAATGATGGGACTTTGGAATTGGAGTGTGCAGCCGAGTGGAAAACTAGTGCCACAAGGAGAAGTAAAGACAAAATGGGGGATCAAGATGATCTACCCACTGATAAGGTAGAGTTGCAGCCAAGAAGACTGTGTAAGAAGAGCCAGCCGTTGGAGCAGCTGGACAGAGTGATAGAGGAAATAAGAAGGATGATGTTGAGGTCAGTGCAAGCAACAGTCAACAAAGGGGAGCTGAACATAAGATAACCTACAATAGAAACTGAAAATAAGAAGAAGAAGATGCAACAACATCAACAACAAGGGAGAGGAGCAAGAGGACAACTCTAGAAAAGAGTTTGGGATCTAGGAGGATTTCAACACTGGAGAAGAGGAGCTCATGAGCATGAGGTCATGTTTTTACTAGCAGTGCAGTATGATGCAGGAGCATCACTGCACCTCAAAAAATGATCCAGCACGCAGACACGCAATGGAGAAAGGGAGAGGCACCGACCCTCCCATTTTAAAATCTTTGAATATAATCCTATACATATTTTTGCATGTTGTAAGGATGATAAATGTCAGGCCATGCCTTTGTATAGGTAGTGGTTAGGGTTGCCTTAAATGGTTACCTGTATTAGGTCCATATCATAGTTAGGTCTTGACATTCATTTATGGAATGTAGTCGTAGAGGTATGGTGTCGTAAATGAGACAGTGATGGAACTAAGGCGGTGAAGAGGATAAGCTCGTAGAGTCCTCGTTTTGTAATTAGGAGACTTGAGAGAGAGATATCAGGTAGAGAGAGTCCTAGGGGAATTAGGAGGTAGAATAGTTATGAGAGAGAGCTTGAGAGAAATGGGACTCTGTTGCAATCCAATTTTTCTAAACATCTGTATAGACACACAGAGATAATAGAAAAATAGTTTTTCCTGCACATGGTGTGTTTGTATGTTTGTGTTTATTGTTATGTTTTTATGGCGTTCATGTTGTGAATGCTTGAACTGATGAAGTATTGAATGAGTTTCAATTGTTTCTCTCATTTTGAGTTTCTGAGTGCAAGGAGTGCACACAGTATGGAAAGAGTGCGTTGACAGAGGTGAGTTAACCTCAGGAAAAGATCAGGAGATATATCATTGAACCTTCATCAGTAGAAGTGGAAGGAGTGCACCGAAAGAAATATTTTCTGAGTTTAGAGAGATCCAGAGTTACTGAGAACTTTGTAAAGCTCTGACAGGAGGGCATCGAGCAGGTGCAAGTGTGCACTAAGGGAACTCTGTGTTGAGTTAAGGAAGGAACATAGTCACTGAATACTCTATAAGAAGCATATCTACAAGGTTTTCATTGAGCAAGGAGAACACCAGGAGGGTGAGAAGAATTTATTTCCAAGAAATCCTTCGGATCTGAGTTTGACGAAATCCCAGAAATGCAAAAAGTTCATGGGAGATTGAAACCTTCGAAGGGGAAAATATCAGAAGAGATAACACAAAGCGTGCATAGGGGACAAACTTATTCTAAGTCTAAAATATCATAAGAGATAATGCTTGAAAGAGCGTAAGTGAGACCCAATATAGTCAGGTTCGCGAGAGAAATTTCAAAGGCCAAAAACCTTTGAAGACTGAAAAAATATTCCAAGTTGGAATAAATCAAAATCTCAGGAGGAGGAGTGAAAACAACCATCTGATCGATTGTGGGGAGGAGCCTGGACCGTTAGATCAACATCCATCGAACATAAGAAGCACAGAGGAGAAGAACATATCCCATTTGTTGGATCGAAGCACATAGGATACACAATCGTTGGATCTGGACGAAGGTGTAAGAGCCTTAACATTGTGAACACACAAAGGAGAGTAGACTTGATAAAAGTCCCGAAGTCATTTAGGACCGTCCATCATTTGGGAGGACGTCTGGTGAAAATCCATTAAGTTCGGGTGAAGACGCTCCAGGAGAAATGAGCGCACAAAGAATTTGAAACTTCCGAAGCCCGAAGCCTAAAAGGATGAAATGAATCTAGATCGTTAAATTCAGAGGGAATACGTGTCAACGGGTTGTGAGATCCAGAAGGAGATGAAGATGTAACACTGAAACACCCGAAGGATGAATAGCCGAGGAGCCGAGGGTCGTTGATCTGCAGAGGGATACTTGTCACCAGATCATGAGCTCCGGGGAAATTTACATTGGGGTTTCAGTTTGAGAATTGAAACTTCCGAATCATGAATGCCCAAAGAGAATCTGAGCCTTCAGATCTAGAAAGGGGACCCATGGAAAAATATCTTGAATTCTGGGAGAAGTCACTTTAGGAGAACGCGAAGGAGAAAGGTTTGACATCGCTGAAGCCCAAACAACCAAAGTGAATGATAGTCATCAATCTGGAAGAGGACATGTGTCATAAGATCGTGAACTTTAGAGGATCATACTCTGAGGTTTTTGTGAAGTAGTGTTTCAAAATATCCTGAAGCACCGAAGGTCGAAATGATTAAGGGTCGTTGAACCCAAAGGAAGAATGCGGGTCATTGATATGAGAAGGGACGTGTGGAGGATGAAGATTCATTTTTTTAGACAACCATTGAATAGCCATTGGATCAAGAGAGGACTTGTGTCAGAAGATCCAGCACTCCGAAAGATTTCACTTCAGAGGTTTTTGGTTGTTGATATTTGAGATCGCCGAAGGCCGAAGTCTTGGAAACGATGAGAGATGTCGATGCGAAGGTGGACATGTGGTGTCAGATATATAACTCTGGAGAAAAGAGAAGGATGAAAGGTCCAAAGACCCAAAGGAGGACATCGACCGTTGATCAAGAAGGGGGTTGCAGGCTTGTAGATCTGGGTTGAAAGGTCAAACATCTAAGGTAGGAATAGGGCCATTGATTTAGCAGGACATGCGTCAACAGATTGTTAACTCCGGAAGACCGAAGTACAAAGGAAAGTGAGTGTTGAGATTTCAAATACCTGAAGTCTGGAATCGCGAAGAGATTTGGTCCGTAGATTTGGAGAGGGCAGATCTGAACCGTCAATCTAGAGGTACTGTCAAGATCGGGATATCGAAGGTCCCACAAAATTTTAGGGATTGAAGGTGCATGATATTTAACATAATTCACGAGGTCATTTGAGGACGTCGTCCAAGGTCACATGCAAAGAAAGAGCTTAGCAAAGGGAGCTTGTGGAGGTTGAGAATCAAGATTCCTGAAGGCTGGACTCAAGGAGGAGATCCTGGACATAGATTCAAGGAGCTAGGTGGCAGTAGATCTACCACTCCAAGATGTTTCCTTATAGAGGAGAGATAAGTTTGAAAATCGAAACTCCCGAAGCCCGAAAGGAGAAATCAATGACAACCGTTGATCTAGAGGGGAGTTACATGGTGACAGATCATGGTGATATGAGATTGTGCGTAGATGGCAGGAAAGGAGATTCAATAGAAGCTGTTGATTGTAAGGAAGTGCTGAAAGACATGAGATCGACGGACGAGAAGGATTGTGGTTACAGAACTTGCGTGGAGGATAATTATTCCAGAGCGAGCTGCAATTGGCACCACAGTATTCGTAAATGGATATGTGGAAACACGAGGAGGATTACGGGGCAAAAAGTGGGTTGGTTTTAAAACACTCTTTCCTGCATCCACAATCGCACATTAGAACAAGGACACAACCCAGGGTCATATGAAGGAGGGGCTAATGCCTGAAACTAGTGTTTTGGGAGCACATGGAAATTAGCCCGCGGGTCTGTCCAGAACTGCACATAGGGAACAAAGAGGGGCCTGTGTGTATTTGATTTGGGTTCAAACAAGAGCCCGAAGAGTCAATCCGACTTAGAAGAATGAAAGATCGAGAGACCAGGAGGTTGCACAGCCGCTGGAGGGAAGGGGGTCTACATCATTAATGCTAGGGAAGCATCTGATAAACCTCGCTGGGATGCTGTGACAGAGAGAAGGTCTCTGAGAAATGACATAGTTCCCTAGTGATATCATGGCTCAACATGGGGTGGAAAGAGTGCTAAGAATACATGCCTCTGAGCCTATGGTTGGGTGGAAAGGAGAACACCCACAGTCAGTTAGTTGGCTACAATCAGAAATAGATAAGTATTCTCATACCCTATATATTTGCGTTGTAATTGTAAAATAAAGTTGGATATCCTGTGAATGTCTCAAAGGATGTGCATGTTTCTTGATGGTTAGACTGTGTTCCTTTATATTTTTCTTGATTGTGTATTTAAGACAGGAACTATATGGTTTGTACACGTAAATTCTCGAGCCATGTAGTGGCTCGATTTTAAGAAGATGAACTATGAGTTCGTCAACCTTAGGCTTAGTTTCCCGTATGTATGTTGACATTCCCAACTGTTTTGAGCCTCCTAGGAGAAGGAGTCTGTTAAGCTCAGGAGAAAGAGCACAAAGTATGCGCCAGTGCCTAAGTCTTTCAGAACTAATGAAGCTTAGGAATGATAATGAGATTTAAGTCTCAAAAAGGGAGATCCTTTCGTATGGAAGATGAGTGGATGATATCTGTTCAAGAGGATCCAAGGTCTGTCACAACCATTGGATTTGGATAAGGAGCACAGGTCTTAACCCCTCGACTCATTCAGACTTTGCGAGTTTAACGAATTTTGGTCTTCTTCATAAGGGAGAATGATCCCTTGAAGTCTCGGAGCCCGAAGTTAATCTGGGCTGTAGATCTGAGGATGCCCAAGAACTATTCCAACCGTCGGATTTGCGATATAGTCAGTTCGTTGTTGACCATTTCAGGAGTTCGAAGGATTTGGGGTGTAGTATCGTAGAGGGATGTTCAACATAGAACATTGAATGCTGAACACTAACATTCAATGTAGAACACCGAACGCTGATCACTGAATGGTTGAGGCCATGTGGAGAGATTTCAGTTCTTCGAGGTGTTAGCACTCCTTAATTTCTCAGGTCGAGGGAGAAATTGACAAATCTAACCAAAAAACCACTTGGAGTCAAGGATTTAGCCCTCCCTGACTCAGAGAGGGATCTCTTTGTATGATATAAATTTGGTTGGATTGGATATTAGGATATCTATGCAGAATAAGATTTGTTTTTAGAGTTTTTGGTTGAGACAACAAAAGAGGGACATTGGAAAAAATGGAGTCAACAGGTCAAAGATGATTAAATGAATGAATAACTGAAACCAAATGTAACTAGACAAGGTAATCATGTCAGTGGATCCTTATAATTTGTGATATGGAAAGGAAGAGTAGGTTAGGGTTCAATCCAAATGCAGAGCATA
This sequence comes from Picea engelmannii, assembly GCA_009831015.1. Classification (NCBI taxonomy): domain Eukaryota; kingdom Viridiplantae; phylum Streptophyta; class Pinopsida; order Pinales; family Pinaceae; genus Picea; species Picea engelmannii. The sequence continues at coordinate 271,285 of ML792832.1, forward strand.
GCTTATCCGAATTCTACATTCAAACTTGGAAGAAAACATAAATATTGTTTTAATTTAGTACATGGTGTTTAGAACAAATACTGCACATCATCTTCTCATAAACGATAAAGAAAGAGACACATGCGAAAATAGAGAAAAACAAGTTACAACAAGAAGCACTTCACCACATGATCATGACACAAGAATTTGGAAACAAAAAGTCTTTGTATTCATCCAAAGAGTCACTTGTAGCCTACTGGACATCTTTACAATAGATGGTCATATTTCCATACCATCCTTCCCTTCAGGTCTAACTTATCAACAACCCCTATCCCCTATTACATTCCATATTTTATAACCTCTATTAAGGTCTTATAGAATAGGAGATCAAATCCCTTACAAAATCATGCCATATATCTTAAATCTATTGCAATATCTGATTTTTACCACTCAAAGGGTAAAAATAGCAAAGACTACTTGTTGATTCATATCCTAACATTTTGGAGGTTAAAACAAAATCCCAAAATATAGGGCCACTTTGATTTTCTTTAATAACTAAAGATAGTTCGATCTTGGCTTGACAACAATATAGATGGATGATTCACAACTCAAAAATGGATCTGGAGCCTTTGAGATCATTAGAGAATTCATTTGCTTTGATTTGGGGAGATCCCTGTGTTTTTTGCTGATAACAGAACTTTCGACAACTAAGAGGAAAAAACAAAGTGCATTTAACTACCGTTTTGCTGGGCATGATTTTCGACAACTAATTCTTGATTTTGCAACTGCTCTTAGCTGGCGAAAACTATAATTGTTTCTGAAATTAGTAAAAAATGGTTTAGTTTGATCCTTAACCCTACTTTATCAATCATGATAACCTCCTCTCATATCAAGGGATGCTTCAGCCAGGGTATCCAGCCTGAGGTGAGTTGTGGGTTTTACCTTTTTGTGGAGAAGCTTGAACCTCATGACCTTGTTCATGTTCTTCAACTTGCTAGTTTGTTTGAAAAGCCTCTTGTTCTTGTGCTTCACATTTTCATACTTGATGGCCAATTTATCTAACGCATATCCAATTTTGAGGGAAGATTTCCTAAGAGTCTCATTTTCTTTATTCAAGTGTCTTTCTAGCACCTTGAACTCAACAATTTCCTCTTTCAGTTTCTGGAGCTTAGTTTGTTTGTTGACCTTCTTCTTTGATAGTATCCCAACTTCTTCAGGATTTTCCATTTCCACAACTGATGGGTCAACTTCCATTTCTACAGCAGGGGGTTCTGAATCATAATCAAAATATGGAAGGTTCATGATATTTGTTGTTTTGGTTTTTCCTTGATCCTCTGCCTGCTTCCCAAACTCTAATTTCTTCTTTTCTTTCTTTAATTGTGAGGGAGAAACCTTGGTGGCAGTGTCCACAGGAGACATTTCTCTTATTTTTATCTTGCTGGTTTTTGGGGAAGTCAATTCCTGTGGTGGAGTTCCTCCTTTCTTAGCTTGAACTTCCTGCCTAAATTCTCCCTAGAACATGAGAAAGCCCCAAGTATTTTTTCTTTTGTTGAGTTCTTCCAAAACTATCAACTTGATCAACCCATGATGAAAAAGGTTACTGCTAGATTTCTGAGGCTTGGCCTGAACTTTGGATGACATTTTAGTAAGACTCTTAAGAAGGTAGAAAGGAATATTTAGAGGTTGTTTACCTATGAAATGGAGGAGTATCCTGAAGTGATAGAGCATGGTTCTTCCATATCTTCCTTCACAAGTGATGTAGACCTGGATCATCTTTAGCAATGTTTTCCACTTCTCTTCCAAGAAACTCCTTGGGATATCCTTCAACACTTCATATGTTGATGTTCTTCCTTGAGGAAAAATCTGAAATCGACTTCTTTGGTTGAGGTAGTCTTAAACCACCTTTCTCCTTCACTAGGCATCTCTATAGAAGCTGCAACACTGGCCTCATCAATTTGCATTACCACAGGACCAAGATGAAATTGAAATGCATCAAGACTCTTGGAAAAATAATCTGTAATACCTTGATGATACCCTTGGAGATTTTGGCATAAATTATATCATCCAGCCTCCTTGAAAATTTCATAGAACTCGGGGTGATCCTTAAGGTATGAAATATCTTGCAGTTCCTTCCTCAGCAGGGAACCTCCAGTTGTGATCTTCATTACCAAAACTTATGAAAACACCTTAGAGGAACTATGCAGATTATAAGGTGGTCAAGGCATGTGAAGGCAAATGACAGACTCAAACAAAAACAAAGGTGTTGGTAGAATAGTAATAAAATACGATATGGTCGAAGGATGGAGGGTTTGAGCACATGTGAGTATATTTAAAACACTCAGAAACCGGCCATCGACATATTCAAAGCACGGGAAGGCTCATGACCATTTTTTCAGGACCGAGTAAATGGTATGGGCACGATCTAGGTTATGATTGCTTGATTTGAACAATAGATGCACAAATCATAATCCCTTTTGAAAATCGTATGAATGATACTTGGGATCGGTTTCTGACAGCATAACAACAAATTATGGTTTGTGTACAATTGCATAAACATGAGTTACAAGACCCTTTTTAAAAGCTAGCGAGATTCAAGATTTTTTGCAGCTAATGATATGCATGAATAAGTTGTTTAGATAAGATTTTGGTCTTTTAGCTACCGAAAGTAAACTTTTATGCCACAATTAAAATATACCCCAATTCATGAAATCCACTAAATGAGCCACTCTAAACCTTCAAAGACTCATATGTATGCATCATAATTCCAAATTTCCACTTGCCAACTTTGGATATACCTGTACATATCTTTGAAACACAAGATACACCACTGTACCATTACTCCTGAGCATCTTCTCATGAATACATTCTCAAAATAATCAGAGCAAATTCCCAAATAGGTAACTAGAGAACATAATACTATACTATAGGACCTTAACATAGGCTCCAAACGGGTATGGAAACTCGTGAGGAGGTGTCAAGAATATCATATCTCCAGATTCGTAAATCAGTGCCTTGTCCATTGGACTGATCCTACCGCCTGTATCTTGATCTGTCCTGCACTCAGTGACTGGAAACTAGATGATTATTCATTTGGATTGACCTTTGAAGTAAAACATAAATAAAACAGACCACATGCTACCCGACAAGCTTATTTGCATACTGTAAATCTGATAATTAAAAAAGGTGTTGATCTGAAGATCTTATTTATATACATATTTCCTATTCTAACATGAGAGTGCTTGATCTTAATCAATATGCAATATCCAGTATAACCAATTAAATGTTTTCTCTGGCACCTTGTCCCTTTCAATTTTTTCACCCAATTTAGAAACATATTTGTTAAGGGTGCTTGAAAGTGATTGTGAGCCTGATCATCATCATAGGGAGCTTGATATGCCTGCAAAGAAACAAAGATGCCGGAAAGGAATGGTTGCTCTGTGATGGAATTTTTTTCCATATAGACATCTATAAGATCAAGATAGACTTGACATATTTCTTGGTATTCTGAGTCCATCAATTCAACTTCCTGACTTGGTGCTCCATATGTGCTTTCCATGTCTTCAAACACTTCAGAATATGCTTTCATTTTATCTGATGAGTTTTCTAATGATATCTCTAGTGAACAAGACATTGGATCTGACTGTCTGATCATATCCATATCATAACAACTCTTGAAATCATTACGAGTAAATGGAAACTGACTTTGAAAACACAAGCCATCCAACATATCGGCTATTGGGTCATATAATGCTTTAGATGATTGCGACATTGGTTCCACTGGCACTTGTAACACCCCGGGTTTTGAACCCCCATTTTAAATAATGTATTGTTACAATGCTGAGAGGCCTAAGTGCCCAAACAATTATTAAAGGGAAAGTATGCCCAAGAAATGTAATGTTTTGATCATTATTAATAATAAACATATCGTTGGCTCCTAGATGGATAAGGACTAGATTTATAGGGGGCTTCAATTCCACAAGAGAGAGGGATTGAGGGGATAAATATTTATTCGTATGTTAATTACCCTTTTTTCCTAAGGGAGGGGATCAGTTACGTAAGCATCTTGGGGAAGGCTAGGAGGTTCTTGATTCCCCATGAAAATACTTAAACCCATCCCTGGTATGATTGTGGGTTTGGTCATTAGCTCGTCCACTCCTTCACTCTTGCATTTCATACCATTCTTTCTCTCACGCCCTTCCATGCACTCACTTACCCATCCATTGATCCATCCTCACCTGCGTCTTGGATTGGAAGAGGGGAAAGGAACTGCTGAGAATTATCCACGAGATAGTTGGCTGTAATGGTCGCTGGTGCAATCTAACCATGACCTGGGGCCTGGATGTCTGAGATGTGTTGGCATGTGACTTGGTTTTCTCACAATTGCAAGTCCTGAGAGTTCCAACGTTGAGATTCTGGACCAACTGTGCAGGAGGCCTTAGAAAAAGGAGAAGGAATTCCCAAGGGACTGCATGATAGAGAAACATGGATGATTTCAGGGGCTAAATTTCGCTCATGGGCTAATTTTCCATGGTTTTTCCAAAAACAAGATTCGTTATTTTAAAAACTATTCGCCCAAATTCTATAGGATAAAATTATTTTACCTTAAAAATCGCCAAAATTTTATAAATACTATATAAAATCCTTAGAAATTTGAATATTTTTACAAAAATATCACCAAACATTTATAGTTGTCAGATGAAGGATTAGTAAGATTTTCCAAGGTTTCTACATTTAAAAATAAATTTCCATCCTTAAAATCATCCCTGTAGAGAAGGGTGGAGGTCCATTCTCTTGGGTGGTATAGGCTGGGTAGAAGAGAGCTGGGTACTTGGATTGTTGTGGGTGCTGGGAAACCTGCAAGAGATTGAGAGTTGATTGGTTTGGGAACCCAAGTACACTCTGGAACCATCCTTGTGGATTCATAGCCTTGGCTCAGGGGTGACACTACTTTTGATATTTGGAACAGTGGTGTCTATGGTTGGGTGGAACGTCCTTTGTCTGCAACCAGTTGGTGTCTTAGTTTTATAAAGATAAGTGATCTTTGCTGTGATATTATTATCTATGTATGAATGTATTCCACTGTGTATTTTAATTATCATTTAACTAAATATTAGATTATGCATGCTTGCTGGATATTTCTATGCGTGTCTCTAAATCTTGTATATTATGCGTTCTTATTAATTAAAGAAGGTATCGGTAAGAGTACAAATTCCAAGGGTGGGATTGTAGGTAGCATGCCCCAACCTGTGGGTGGCTGGGGATGTTACAGATTGGTATCAAAGCTTCTGGTTGAAACACCGTGCCGGTATGGTCCGGGTCTGTTGGTCAGAGTCTCGGGGTCGAGATCGAATTATGACCATGAAGTTGAAAACCCCAGGAGGAATGACGTTGAAAAATATACACAGGAGATAGAATTCCAGAGACCCATTGTAAGGGGTTCGAAGGATCATGACCGTCCCTCCTAAAATTCAGGAGTGATCTCCATTGTAGGATCAAGAGAGATCTGAGATCATTGGATTGGAGGACAGGTGAACATAGGTCGTCCAATGAAAAGGAAGCAAGGGATAAGGTCACAACCGTCATATCCCATTTTAGAGTGATATCAACAGATAGGAGGCATTGCGGGGAACCAAGTTTCATGGGAGATAATTTCCCAAGGCGGTCCAACAATCCAAACCACAATTTCACCAAGGGGTTACGTGTCAGCATCAGGAGAATTGTGGGGAAAAAATCGGGTTACTCCAAACCATCAATGCGTGCCTCCGCAAATTAAAAGGAATGCAGTGATGTGACTTGCTAGTGCTCGAACATTGAAACTTCATATAGCCAAAGTAGTTTGGGGCCTTCCATCATCAAGGAGAGATAGGTGGCGCGAGATCCACAACTTCGAAATTTGTTGATGAGGTGGAGGTGAAATAGTCGAAGTAGATTCTGACTATTGATCACCAAGAGGTACATGTAAGCAGATTAGTAACTCCAGAGAAATTTGTTCAAGAGGTTTTCAATTGAGATTTGAAACTCCTGAAGCCCAGAGATTCAGAGAGCCAAAGTAAATCTCAAGCGTCAGATCGTCCGAGGTGAATCTAGGTCGTCTGATCTAGAAGAGAGGTGGCGTAAATCTGTGGATTTCGGGTGAAGGCCCGAAGTAAGCCTCAACTGTTCGATTCAAGGGGACACATAGCATAATCCTGTGTACTTCGAGGAGGTTTGAAGTTTGAGATTTTTGAAACTTGAATATCCGAAAGGATCTCAACCATTGATCTGTTGAGATCCACACGTCACCAGATCCAGGGCTTTAGATAAAAGCCATTGGGGCTAGATAAGTTTTGAAATTTTATATTTCTGAAGTCCAAAGACCCGAAGTGAGCTTCAACCGTTAGATTAAAGAGGAAACATGGTGCATATCCATGGAATCCGGGTGAAGACCTGAAGAAAATCTTAGTCATCCAATCTAGGAGGACACATGGCGACATATTGGTTAGTTTGGGAATTCAGAGTTCCGGAGAATTGGAAGTGTGCTAGTATGGAGACTCCTGAAGTCCCGAATCCCGAAGAGTCAAAGTGATGGGGCACGATGATGTCACCTAGAGGTGATGTGGATCCTGGAATTCCTGAAGTGACATGACTTGCGGATGTCACCTAGGATGACTTGGACACATGGGATGTGTGCCACGTGTCAGTAAGTTTTGGGAATTTGGAGTATTGAAATGTTAGTTAGAACATGACACATGTCACCCGCCTGATTGGGCCATGCGTCCGCTTCTAGTATTTATCCACGTGGCGACAGATCATGCAGTCCATAGACTGGGCACTCTAGAGGGGAAACATGTGCAGGTTGCATTGAGTTGAAAAATCCTGAAGGCCGGAGGACATATTGACCGTTGATTCTAGAAGAAACACATCAAAGGATCGTTGACTTCGGGTGAAATCACTTTGGGAGAAAGTGCAGGAGGAAAGTTTTGAAACTTTCAAAGCCCGAAGAGATGAAGCGATTCACAACCACTGATATGTGGGAGGAAACCCGTCGATAGATCATGAACTTTGAGTAAAAGTGTTCCGGGCAGAGGCAAGCGAGGAAAGTTGAGAATCCTGAAGCGTGAAGTCTCGAAGTGGATCTCGATTTTTGATCATGAAAGAGGACGAGGACCGTTGATCTGGTCTTGGATGAAAGTTTCGAAGTCCTAAAGCTCTGGACAAGTGCTTTTCATCTAAGTGCATGGTCATGGCCATGGTCATATACAGATTGATAGCTAAGGGAAGGAGGGATAAGGGCCAAATTGGTTGTCTTTGAGATAGAATAGTGCTAAGGAAGGATTTAACTGTGGTTTCTAGTCGTGGTCACTTGGGAAGGTGGTTTGAAGGAAGCATCTGCGCAGGATGAAATTCCATGTCAGCCAAGGATAACAAGACACTTTTATTTTTGGAGAATGGGGATATGATCTCCATGAAAAAAAAAAAGAGACCTGTAGCATGGTTTGAAAATTTTGTTTATCGTATGCATAATTCTAACAAAATGGTCACTTGCACATTTTGCAGAATTAAGGGGTTTAAACACCTCAACTAAGGATGTGTATTGAGGAAATGGAAGAAGGTGAGGGAGCCTCCAATCATGATAAGGAGGCCAAAGGTAAGAATACTAGAGTTGGTAATGCAGAGACAGAGTCCAATGGACGCAAGGGAAAAGGAGAGAAAAAAACATTAATAGAAACGGTAAGAATCCTAAAGATGGAAGTGCAAAGCTACAAAGTAGACAATGAGAGACTGATGAGAGAGAAAATTAAAATAAATGCTCGAGTGTTGCAGAGATTAAATCAGTTGTAGAGACAAATGAAGAAGGGATCAAACTCAAGACAAGAGGAAGAAGGAAGGTGCCATGAAAGAAGGGATGATCATGGAAGAGTTGGTTATTCCAGAAGTGCTAGTAGAGCTCATGGATACCACTCACCTCCTTACTCAGAAATAAAGTTTTATGCATCGGATGATCCCGTAAGCAGTCCAGAGGTGTCTCCTGTTAGATACCAAAGAAGGAAACAAGAGGTATATAGTTTTCAAGGAGAGTTGAGGAAGCTCAAGCCACCTTCCTTTGAGGGTGAAAGAGAAAGGGAAGATGATGTCGAAGCATCGTTTCTTAGGCTCAGGATATATTTTCAGTTGCATAACTATTCATCCAACCTGGAAGCCAGGATTTCCACCTACCATTTACACGGGAAAGCTGCAATGTGGTGGGACCAACTGAAGTAAGTGGAACATGTTAACGAAAGTAGGATCACTTGGAAGCAGTTCAAGAAGTACTTCCAGAAGGAGTACCTCTCAGAGAATTTCTATGAAAAGAAAATGCAGTATTTCTTTGAACTCAGGTTGGGAAGCATGACTATGGCAGAGTAAAGGAAGAATTTCTTGGGATTGTTAAAGTATGTCACGTTCATTGGTGATGATAAAGTGAAAATATAGATATTTCTAAGTGGACTGCCATCCTTTTATAAGAAAAATATCAAGCATGATGAGCCCAAGACCTTGACTGAAGCCATCAGGAAGGATAAATACCTGTATGAGCAAGGCCAGGGAAGAGAATCTCTGCATAAATCTTGAAAGGACAAGAAAAATGCGAAGTCCGATTAGAGGAAGAAAGGATTCAAACCTTCCTTCAACAGGAATGAGCCTAGTAGAAATCGTCAAGATCAGTATGCTAAGGGATATTTCAAGAAGGAATATTCCTTGGGAAAAAGGGGAAGACCACCAATCCAATGATGGGGATGCAAGGAAGATCACATGTACAAGGATTTCCCACACATAAAGGACAGAGTGAATACTGTGCACAACATCCAAGATGCTACAATAGTCGAAGATATGGGAAGAATATATGCAAATTTAAATGATCAACAAGCAGAGTACCAATCCACTATGATCGAGGTGGAAGGTAAGATCATAAATCAACCTGTTTCTATTTTGATTGATTCAGGAGCAAGTCATTGCTACATTGATCCTAAGATAGTGGATAGATTACATTTGGAGAAAAGTAAACTTGGAAAATCAAGTTGGTTCAATTAGCCACTGGAACCAAAAGAAGAATCCATGATATGGTCAGAAGTTGTTCCATAAGTCTTAATGACATGAATACTAGTATGGATCTAAATATCATACCATTAGGGTCTTATGATATTCTGATTAGATTGGATTGATTGGACAAACATCATGTTGTCCTAGATTGTCATAACAAGACATTTACATGTCTTGATGGAAATGGAAAACAGAGCACTATGAAAGGAGTCCCAAGACCCATTTCTATAAGGGATATTTCAGCCTTACAACTAAAAATATGTTTTAGGAAAGGATGTCAATTGTATGCAGCTCATGTGGAAGAGCCAGATAATACAAAGGGGACAAGCCTTGAATATTTCTTGGTGCTATGAAAATTTGAAGATGTATTCCAAGAAATACCAGGATTGCCACCAAGGTGGGAGATAGATTTCTCAATTGATTTAGTGCCAGGAGTTGCCCTGGTGTCAAAAAAACCTTATATAAAGAGCACACAAGAGTTAAAATAATTACAAATGTAGTTGGAGGAATTGTTGAAGAAAGGGTACATACGTCCAAGCGTTTCACCTTGGGGAGCACCAACACGTTTTGTCAAAAATAAGGATGGAAACTTGAGGCTGTGTATTGACTTCTGACAGCTGAAGAAGTACACTATAAAGAACAAGTATCCTCTACCCCGAATTGATGACCTCTTTGATCATCTAAGAGGAGAAAATATATTTTCAAAGATTGACTTGAGGGAAGGATACCATCAGGTAAGAATCAAGGAATAAGCCATTCATAAGACAACCTTTAAGACCAGGTATGGGCATTATATATTTGTAGTGGTGCCATTTGGACTGACCAATGCACCAGCTGTATTCATGTGCTTAATGAATGGCATATTTAGAAATTATTTGGATAAGTTTTTTTTAGTATTCTTGGATAACATACTTATCTATTCTAAGTCTGAAGAGGAGCGTGAACATCACTTAAGACTGGTATTGCAAGTACTGAGAGAACATCAGTTGTATGCCAAGTTGAGTAAGTGTTATTTTTATCAAAAGCAGATCCATTACTTGGGACACATTATTTCATAGCAGGGCATAACAATAGATCCAGAGAAGATCGAAGCCATTAGAGGATGGCCAACACCCAGTATTGTGTCAGACATAATATCTTTTATGGGATTAGCTAGCTACTACAGAAGGTTCATAGTAGGGTTCTCTAAGATTGTTCATCCCATCACTTCTTTGCAAAAGAAGGGAACTAAATTTGAATGGACACTCAAACATGAATTTTTTTTTAATCTGTTGAAGGAATTACTTACTAGTGCGCCTGTGTTAAATGTTGTTGATGCAAATGAAAGTTTTGTGGTATGTACAGACACATGTAAGGAAGGACTTGGGGGATTCCTCACGCAAAATGGACATGTAATTGGCTATGAGTCTAGAAAGCTTAAGTAACATGAGAGTAACTATGCCACACATGACTTGGATCTTGCTTCCATTGTTCACGCCTTGAGGATGTGGAGGCATTATCTCATGGGGAAGAAATTCGAATTAAGGACAGACCACATTGGCATGAAGTATCTTTTTGAACAACCAACATTGAATGCCAGGAAAACAAGATGGATGGATTTTTTAAGTGAATATGACTTCAATATCAAGCATATTAAGGGAAAGGAGAATAAATTTGTCGATGCACTTAGTAGAAGAGTGCATACCATGCATGATACTGCTGTCAGTATGCATCAGTCAGAATTGAAGAGCATAATTTTAGATGGTCTTGTTATAGACCAGCATTACCTATAGGTAAAGGAAAGATTACAACAATTATAGGTACAACAAAAAATAAATGAGTATGAGATAAAGGAAGACGGATTACTCATGCATAAAATTAGAATCTATGTTCCTAGTTATGGAGAACTAAGGAATTTGGTACTGAAGGAAATACATGATGTTCCTTATGCTGGACATCCCGGTTACCAGAAAATGATTACAACAGTAAGAAGCCAATTCTTTTGGCTAGGAATGAAGAAGGATGTTGTTGATTACATCGCTCGATGTATGGAATGTTAGAAGGTGAAGTCTAAGCATAGGCACCCAACGGGTTTGCTACAACCATTGCCAATCCCAGAGAAGAAATGGGAAGTGATCACCATGGATTCATCACGGGATTACCCATAACGAATAAGCAACATTATTCAATCATGGTGGTGGTTGAAAAATTAACAAAGGATTCTCATTTTGTGCCTGTGAAGACAACACATACAGTGGCTAATATTGCAAAAAATTTCATGAAGGAAATTGCTAGGTTGCATGGGATACCTAGGACAATTGTCTCGGACAAAGATATAAAGTTTACCTTCAATTTCTGGAGGGGATTGTTTAAAGGATTTGGCACAAATATAAACTTTAGCACAACATATCATCCCTAGATAGATGGGAAAACAGAGAGGTTCAATCGAGTAATTGAAGACATGCTGAGAATGTATGTGATGGATAAGCCATCTAAGTGGGAAGATTACTTACACTTGTTTGAGTTTTCATATAATAATGGGTATCAAGATTCATTGAGAATGAGACAATTTGAAGCCTTGTATGGTAGGAAATGAGATACTCCAGTAAGATGGGACAACCCAACAGATAGAGTGGCACTTGGGCCGGATTTGCTCAGTGACATGGAAGACCAGGTGGTTAAGATCAAGAAGAATTTAAAGGAAGCTCATGATAGACAAAAAGTTTATGTAGACAAGAACATGACAACTAGAGAATTTAAAGTAGGGGAGCATGTACTTTTGAAAGTGAAGATCAATAAAATCTCATTGAAATTGGGTAGTTGTACAAAGCTAGAAGCCAGATTCTGTGGTCCATTTGAAATATTGGACAAAATAGGGCCAATTGCATACATGCTTGCATTGTCTGCTTCCATGAATGTGCATAATGTATTTCATGTATCTTTACTAAAGAAATATGTACATGACCCTAACCATGTTATTGATTGGCATCTGATTCAGGTAGAGACAGAGGGAGACTTTCATGTTCAGCCAGTGCGAGTATTGGGCAGAAAGGTCAAAATTCTCTAGAATCGAGTTATAGAGCTGGTAAAAGTTTAGTGGACCTGCTACGGTCCTGAAGATTCTACCTGGGAGCATGAAGATTCCATGGGGGCAAAGTACCCACAACTTTTTGAATAAATTTGAGATTTTGATCTCTATTTTGTATATGCACTCAGGATAGTGCCAAGAAAAGGGGGAGGGGATGTAACACCCTGGGTTTCAAACCCCCATTTTAAATAATGTATTGTTACAATGCTGAGAGGCCTGAGTGACCAAAAAATTATTAAAGGGATAGTATGCCCAACAAATTTAATGTTTTGATCATTATTAATAATAAACACATCCATCGTTGCTAGACGAACAAGGACTAGAGTTACAGGGGGCTATGATTCCACAAGAGAGGGGGATTGAGGGGATAAATATTTATTCCTATGTTAATTACTCTTTTTTCCTAAGGGAGGGGATCGGTTACGTAAGCTTCTTGGGGAAGGCCAAGAGGTTCTTGATTCCCCACGAAAATACTTAAACCCATCCCTGGTCTAATTGTGGGGTTGGTCATTGGCTCGTCTGCTCCTTTACTCTTGCATTTTGTACCATTCTTTCCCTCACGCTCTTCCATGCACTCACTTACCCATCCATTGATCCATACTCACCTATGTGTTGGCTTAGAAGAGGGGAAATTAAATGCTGAAAATTATCCACGAGATAATTGGCTGTAATGGTCACTGGTGCAATACAACCATGACCTGGGGCCTGCATGTTTGAGATGCGTTGGCCTATGCCCTATTTTTCTCACAACTTCAAGTCCCAAGAGTTCCAACATTGATATTATGGACCAGCTGTGCTAGAGGCCTTAGAAAAAGGAGAAGGACTGCTTGAGGGACTGTGTGGCAGAGAAGGGTGGAGGACCATTATCTTGGGTGATACAGGCTGGGTAGAAGAGAGCTGAGTACTTGGATTATTATGGGTGCTGATAATCCTGTGAGATCTTGAGAGATGACTAGTTTGGGAACCCAAATACACTCTGGAACCATCCTTGTTGATTCATAGCCCTGGCTCGGGGGTGACACTGCTGTTGAGATTTGGAGCAGCGGTGTCTATAGTTGGGTGGAACATCCTTGGTCTGTAGCTAGTTGGTGTCACCTTTTTATAAATATAAGTGATCTCTGTTGTGATATTATTATCTGTGTATGAATGTATTCCATTACATATTTTAATTATTGTTTAACTAAATCTTAGATTATGCATTCTTTCTGGATATTGCTGTGCATGTCGCTAAATATTGTATCTTATGCATTCTTATTAATTAAAGAAGGTATCGATAAGAGTACGAAGTCCAAGGGTGGGCTTGTAGGTAGCATGCCCCAGCCTGTGGGTGGTTGGGGATGTTACAACACTTCATGTCTTACACTGTGATTCTCAACTGGAATATGACCAATATTACCTTTCACAATCTGAAATGAACTAAAGCATAAGGGAAAGGAATCAAAATGGATCAACTCATCACCTGTCCCAGGATCTATGATTTCTTCTGAGGTTTGAAATTCAAAAATATTCAAGGGATGGACCTCCAGATCTGAAGCATGTTCTATATCATTCCTGTTTTCCTCAAATGGTTCTTTAGAACACTCCTCATTCTTACTATTTACAATCTTCTTGCAATGTTCTCTCAGGAGTGAGGCAAAACACAGGGGCAGGAAGTTTGCGCTTTCTTGAAATTTTTCTGCATTTTCCTCCTTGCAATCTTGCTTAGTATGCATAGTTTTGTTGTTATATTCACATTGTAATAACTGATCTTATTCTTCCCGTGAAGATGGTGCTGGTTTCTCTGAGCAGTTAGCATCAAAATCAGCCACATAATCATCACCCTGATGATTATATCCTAGAAAATCATCTACATATGCAAGGTCATCAAACATGCACATCATCTTAGGAGGTTTTTCCATCACCATCTGATTTTTCACTTCATCTTTGGATGTATCATAGATTGAATACATGAAGTAATCATTGGGAGGATCAGAATACTGAGGATGAATTGGAAAAATCTTGGGGACATTGATATTTTCCCTTTCTAGCACTAATGAAACATAAGGTTTTAGAACAATAGTTTCCTCTCTCCTACTAATATTATGCATTACTTCATTTACCGTGTTAGTTAGAATACCTAATTTAATTCCTGAAGATATTAAATGTTCCTTTTCTATTCTGTCTTTCATCAATGCTTTCAATTTTGCCTTTCTGTTCAACAGGTTAGATTCCACGTCAAATGCAACATTTTTCATTTCTTCAAGGGTTGCGATGTTCCTTTCTCTTAATTGGAATGCCATCTTAGGATCAAAGGCATCTGGGAAACATAAGTGAGATAATCCTAGGGGTGGCCTTATATCAACAGGTATTGAATGATACACCTTATTGAACCTAGCTGAAAAATGTTGCACTGTTTCCTTCGGCTGTCTTTTCAAATGGTCATACTGTTCTAGGATGAGAAAGAAATTTCCCATGATCACCCATCAATCTAGGAAATCTTGCATGAACTGATGGAAATTGCTAATGCTTGCAGCTGGAATATTTCTGAACCATTCTTTAACTTTTCCTTGCAAAGATAAAGAAAACATCCTGATAGATACGTCATCTTCTTCCACCTCAAACAGATCAAGAAAATACTCAAGATTTTGAATGTGTTTTTCAATAGTGATCTTTGCATTTTCTCCATCAAACATGGGCATATTATTGCTATAATTTGCAGGGAGGTCATTGAGAATAGAAGGTAAAACCAGAGGCTTGTATCTGTCTGGGACTTTTACAGGTATAGGAGGTAAAGCAAGGGGCTTATAACTAACTGGAATTTCAACAATAATAGGAGATAAAGCATGAGGTTTGTGTCTAACTGGGATATCTACATGTATTGGAGTGTGTACCAGGGCTATAGGGATGGGTTGAATCCTTTGAGGCTCTTCAGCTTGAAACTGATCATTTTGAATTTCATCAACATACTCTTGACCAGGATCATAATAAGAGAGAAAATAATTACAGATAAAACCAAAAATGTCTTGAATACAATTTGAGCTCGAATACCTGATCTTTCCAGATTCCTTTGTCATGTTTCAGGTTCTTCCTCCAGTGGAGTCTTCAAATTGGAACTGATCTGGAGATTGGATTTGCCAGGTGAATAATCTCATTCTTCTTGTTTCTGATCAATGTCCACCATCAGTAATCAGATCTGTAAAATTGAAGTGCACTACTGGAGAAAGTTCCCCAGTATAGTCACCATTATGTTAGCACTCTGTAATTTCTCAGGCTGAGGGAGAAATTGATAGAGGTAACCACAAAACCACTTGGAGTCCAGGATCTATCCCTCCAAGACTCAGAGAGGGATCTCTCTGTATGATATAAATTTGTTTGGATTGGATATTAGGCTAGCTATACAGAATGGGATTTGTTTTTAGAGTTTTTGGTTGAGACAACAAAAGAGGTCCATTGGGAAAAATTGAGTCAATAGGTCAAAGATGATTAAATGAATGAATAACTGAAACCAAATGTAACCAGGAAAAATAATCATGTCAGTGGATTCTTATAATTTGTGAGATGGAAATGAAGAGGAGGTTAGGGTTCAATCCAAATGCAGAGCATAGCTTATCTGAATTCTACCTTCAAACTTGGAAGAAAACATAAATATTGTTTTAAGTTGGTACATGGTGTTTATATCAAATCCTGCACATCATCTTCTCATAAACAATAAAGAAAGAGACACATGTGAAAATAGAGAAAAACAAGTTACAACAAGAAGCACTTCACCACATGATCATGACACAAGAATCTGGAAACAAAAAGTCTTTGTATTCATTCAAAGAGTCACTTACAGCCTGCTGAACATCTTTACAATAGATGGTGATATTTCCATACCATCCTTCCCTTTAGGTCTAGCTTATCAACAACCCATATCCCCTATTAAATTCCATCTTTTATAACCTCTATTCAAGTCCTATAGACTAGGAGATAAAATCCCTTACAAAATCATGCCATATATCTAAAATCTATTGCAATGTTTGATTTTTACCACTGAAAGGGTAAAAATAGCAAAGATTACTTGTTGATTCATATCCTAACATTTTGGAGGTTACAAAAAAATCCCAAAATATAGGGCCATATTTGATTTTCTTTAACAACTAAATATAGTTCGATCTTGGCTTGAAAACAATATACAAGGATGATTCACAACTGGAAAATTGATCTGGAGCCTTTGAGAGCATTAGAGAATCCATTTTCCCTAATTTGGGGATATCCTTGTGTTTTCTGCTGATAACAGAACTTTCGGCAGCTAAGAGGAAAAAACAGAGTGCATTCAACTGTCGTTTTGTTGGGCATGATTTTTGGCAGCTATTTATGGATTTTGCAACTGCTCTTAGCTGGAAAAAACTGTAACTGTTTCCAAACTTAGTAAAAAATTGTTTAGTTTGATCCTTAACCCTACTTCATCAATCATGATCACCTCCTCTCATATCAAGGGAAGCTTCAGCCAGGGTATCCAACCTGAGGTGAGTTGTGGGTTTTTCCTTTTTGTGGAGAAGCTTGAACCTCAGGACCTTGTTCATGTTCTTCAACCTGCTAGTTTGTTTGAAAATCCTCTTGTTCTTGTGCTTCACAATTTCATACTTAATGGCCAATTTATCTAATGCAGATCCAATTTTGAGGGAAGATTTCCTAAGAGCCTCATTTTATTTCTTCAGGGTTCTTTCTAACAACTTGAAATCAACAATTTCCTCTTTTAGTTTCTGGAGCTTAGTTTGTTTGCTAGCTTTCTTCTTTGATGGTGCCCCAACTTCTTCAGGATTTTCCATTTCCACAACTGATGGTTCATCTTCCATTTCTACAGCTGGGGGTTTTGAATCAAAATCAAAATATGGAAGGTTCAGGATGTTTGTTGTTGTGGTTTTTCCTTGATCCTATGCATGCTTCCCAAACTCTAATTTCTTCTTTGCTTTATTTGATTATGAGGGAGAAACCTTGGTGGTCGTTTCCACAAGAGACAATGCTCTTCTTTTTCGCTTGTTAATTTTTTTGGGAAGTCAATTCCTGTGGGGGAGTTCCTCCTTTCTTAGCTTGAACTTCCTGCCCAAATTCTCCCTAGAATAGGAGAAAGTCCCAAGTATTTTTTCTTCTGTTGAGTTCTTCCAAAACTGTCAACTTGATCAACCCATGATGAAAAAGGCTATTGCTAGCTTTCTGAAGATTGGCCTGAACTTTGGATGACATTTTAGTAAGACTCTTAAGAAGGTAGAAAGGCATATTTAGAGGTTTCTTACATGTGAAATGGAGGAGTAGCCTGAAGTGGTAGAGCATGGTTCTTCCATATCTTCCTTCACAAGTGATGTAGACCTGAATAATCTTTAGTAATGTTTTCCACTTCTCTTCCAAGTAACTCCTTGGGATATCCTTTTGCCACTTCATATGTTGATGTTCTTCCTTGAGGAAAAATCTGAAATCGACTTCTTTGGTTGAGGTAGTCTTAAACCACCTTTCTTCTGCACCAGACATCTCTGTAGTAACTACAACACCGACCTCATCAATCTGCATTACCATAGGACCAAGCTAAACTTGAAAGCCATAAAAAATCTTGGCAAAATATTCTGTAATACCTTGATGATACCCTTGGAGATTTTAGTAGAAATTATAACATCCGACCTCCTTGAAAAGATTACAGGCCTCAAGGTGAGCCTTAAGGTATGAAATATCTTACAGTTCCTTCCTCAGTAGGTCACCTCCAGTTGTGATCTTCATTACCAGAACTTCTAAAAACACCTTAGAGGAACTGTGCATATTATAAGGTGGCCAGGGCATGTGAAGGAAAATGACAGAATCAAATGAAAATGAAGGTGGTGGTAGAACAGTAAGAAAAAAGGATATGGTCGAAGGATGGAGGGTTTGAGCACCTGTGAGTATCTTTAAAACCCTCATAAACCAACCATCGACAGATTCAAAGAACGGGAAGGCTCGTGACCATTTTTTTAGGATCGAGTAAATGGTATGGGCATGATCTAGGTTATGATTGCTTGATTTGAACAATAGATGAACGAATCATAATCCCTTTTGAAAATCGTATGAATGATACCCGGGATCGGTTTCTGGCAGCATAAAAACAAATGATGGTTTGTGTACAATCGTAGAAATGTGAGTGACAAGACCCTTTTTAAATGCTGGCGAGATTCACGATTTTTGGCAGCTAACGATATGCATGAGTAAGTTGTTTAGCTACCGAAAGTTTTAACTTTCGGTAGATAACGACTATAAGTTTTTTTCTCTTTTATCTACTGAAAGTAAACTTTTATGCCACAATTAAAATATAACATAATTCATGAAATCCAATGACTGATCCACTCTAAACCTTCAAATACTCATATGTATGCATCATAATTCCAAATTTCCACTTGCCAACTTTGGATATACCTAGACATCTCTTTGAAACACAAGATACAACACTGGACCATTACTCCTGAGCATCTTATAATGAATACATTCTCAAAATGATCAGAGAAAATTCCCAAATAGGTAACTAGAGAAAATAAGACTATACTATAGGACCCTAACACGGGGAGTATGCATGAATTAAGGGGAAAATGGGGGTGACGTGGACCCACGATTAACATGCCACATGTCTCAAGTAAAATGCATCATGATAAGTAAATCAAATCAATAAAATATACACCTAAGAATGTGCATAAAAAACCACCTCATCAAACTAAACAAGTGCTCAAAGACCCTATGCAATTTTCCAAGTTTAGGTATGGGAGGGTTGATAAAGTGACCTATTGGGTAAATCATTCCCTAAGTCAAAGAGTGTTTCCCAAGTGAACTCATCTCTAATTCATGGGGAGAATATGATATGGACGGGGGAAATACTTTTGGGTATGGGTTTTGTGGCATACAAAGGGTCATAGTGTCTCATTTATGGGTGCCTTTGTATAGGGTGTGTTGCACCTTCATTATCAATGCATCTTTTTTCCAAGCCCATTTATTGCCATTAATTAATTAAGTTCCAAACACAGGGTACTCCCTATAATTTAATCGATTAGTCTTGGGGGAATTACCATGATGTAACTTGAAAGGAGAGGTACATAGATTTCCATGGAGTTATAATCTATCTTGTAATGCACTTGTGTAGATACCTCAACAAGTGGAACATTTATATATATGTGTTTGCTTTTGCAAGTATTTGATTTTTTTAGGAGAATCATTTCATTATTCTCAAGACCTCTTTGGGTGAGCATCTGGAAGGTTCATAATATGAATTTTATCTTTTTCCAGCTACATTACCTTTGGTCCTTCAATCCCTTCTTCCCATGAAATGAGGGACGATCCCTTCTTAGGCCAGTACACCCAGAAATGACAAAAAATAAGGACATGAGGGGATAAAGTGTGGAAAGTGGAAAGTATGGTAGGGAATGGCATGCTGTCTTTTCAATGGGAACCTCCTAGTAGAAAACCCATCCCTAAGGATGACTACTTACTAGGACACAATGTCAATATGACCAAGATGGTGTGGCAGATACCATCACTAGTACATATTGTAAAAATTCCGACGTTTTATTTGCGGCGTTATGGACAAAATTGTCCATATTGTCGCAAAATAGAGGAAATTTATAAAAAAAAAAATTCATGTTGCCCGATAACATCGCTCTTGCCACGTTGACGTCTCTCTTTCCACGTTAACGTCGGTCTTGCCATGTTAACATCTCTCTTGCCACGTTTTCCACTGGAACGTCTCTCTTGCCACGTTTGTGAAGATGTATGTCTCTCTTGCCACGTTACGTCAGTCTTGCCACGTTAATGTCGCTCTTGCCATGTTTTCCACTAGAACGTCTCTCTTGCCACGTTTGTGAAAATGTATGTCGCAATTGCGACGTTTTGGAAACTAGGTTTTCCCCTCCAATGGTCACCTTAGTATGTTCACCAAGTCAAAATACCAACGGTCACTTAGGAATTTTTTACGTCGGAATTGCGACATTACAAAATCTATAAATATGT
>ML792833.1:0-46600 GCA_009831015.1 Picea engelmannii
ATTCACTTACCTCTCGAACAAGGTCTTGATTGAAGTCGTGGAGAGTTTGTATGGACTCATAATTCTTGTCCATTAGTGAGTGTGGGAGATCATAACCATGATTCATGTGCGATTCCTCTAAAATATGTAGATTGTCATCTTGAAGTGGGACAATTTCCCCATGAAGTTGAGAAAGTCTTGCACAAAATTGATCTCGTCTTGTCTCGTCGCTAAGTGTTAGTATCCTACAATGAATAAACTTTTTTTTAAGCTCTATAATAGTGTTTTGTTAATGAACAACAATAACTTGCTATGATTCCTTTTAAGTATGGACCTTGCCATTAATATCTTGCAAGGAGACAACTTCATGAAGTTTTTTACAAGAAGTTTGTAAAGAAGCAAACTTGTCATGACATTTTCAAAGCAATTAGTCTTCCTTGTGACATTTTTGAAGGATATTCTTCATCAAGATCATATGTTTATGAATAATATACAAATATTTTGTAGTAGTCAATATGGTAGGCCATAATCAAATTTATTGGGTGGGGAACATGAAGTGTGGGACTTGATCTAGTTGCTAAAAAACGACACTTGATTGAACCAAAGACAATAACAAAAATTTCTTGTATTTTTCTTGGAGGGAGATTGAGAAATATGTTACAATATTTAGGTTTCCTATGTTTCTAAGAAATAGAGTAGTTGAGAGACACACTTGGAAATCTTAGGGAACATAGCAAAATTCAGAACTAAACAAACCCCAACACAATAAAATAATCCAAAAATCCCAACATTGAAATATGTCATATGTAGCATAACATGATATGAAAAGAGCAGTGACCCTCACTCTAATACCATGTTAGAAAATGGCAATGGATATGATTAACTAATGTGAAATTAAAATTAAAATCCAAGAAATAATAAACAAGACATCATTAAAAAGCACTTCACATCATAAGATTGGCACAAATGTTTTGTGGATACTTAATATCTAAATAAGGAACAAGCATAAAAGCCACTAAGTGGCTAGTCCCTGCCATGTAACATTCAAGATAATCATTGAGTTTGAAAGGCTGATAACTTAAGGATACTCAACTAATATACAACAACAATAATATTGCAGTAGGATACTCAACTGATTTACTACAACAATATTGCAGTAGTATACCTAAGAAATCAACTTAGGATTTTTTTTTTTTTTTTTTAATATGTGAAAAAGATGCATTGAAAAAAGAATTTGGTTTCTAGTTTTCACTTAAATCATTGCATTGGCCCACTAGTTCAGAAACCGAAAGCAAATTAGTTTCCACTTGAAGCACCACAATGCCCCGCTGGTTAAGAAACCAAAGCAAAGATTTGGTATTATTTTGAAAGTTTATAAAGGAGATGGAAGTTGGTTGCATGTTTGATAATAATTTCTAAAGCTAGTTAATCTGAGTATTGGATTAAGACTCCGCTCATCGTCATTGGATTATTTTTAATGAAATCAATAGAAATTTCACCTAGGACTAATGGTTTGGCTAGACGACATAAGTTCTCCCCCAAATAATTGTTTAAAGTCTCCCTTGGTGTTTCTATTTAATCGTAACATATTGCATTCACACAAAACATACCAGACCCTAATAAGAATTGCAGATTTCTCGTAAGCATTTAGATGTGTATGTATCTGTGTCATTTGTTTTAATATTTTTTTATGCATTATAGGTAAGGCATAGAGACAACAATACCTCACAAAAAGATTAATTTGGACGATTGTGTAAGCTAAATTAATCAAATTTGTTTAATTTCATTAAGAATAAAATTTATTTGATTTTAATAGCAATATTTCAATGAAGTTAATAATACATTTTTTTTTTTTTAATAAATTAGAGTATATCGAAAGTTGTATTCATTGACTAATGGGTTAGGTAAATAAAAACATTAATAATTAATATATGAAAATAAAAATTGATATTCATTTTTTTTCCTAAAGAAAAAAACGTAATTTTATTTCATCAGATGTGAACAAAATTACATTCTGCAGATACACTTTCAAAGTGTATTTCTGATCAACTGTTGTGTCTGGAATTTGATTGATGCTGATTTAGCTAAAAGGTTTCCATCCTAGAAAGGACTGCTGGAATATAGAGTCGACATGTACTTATCGTTTTATGCATCATGTACAAAGGAGTTTCTTGCAAAGCTTCTTACATAGAGCCGAGTATATTCTGTCTATTGTAGTCATTCCAAAAATGGTTGATGTAGACATTCTTGAATGTGTCCATTTGGCACTTCAGTTACTTTCCATTGGCCCAAATCCAAATGAATCCCCTCTTTCGACCTCTTGTCCACCTCCTTGTTCCTTTCTTTGTAAACATATCGGCATGTGAGAGAATCAAATGCGGTTTGGAAAATTTTGATGTCTTACACTATGCTAGAAATTCTAGTGTTTGTGCATCTTTGAGTGCCTCTAATCCAATTAATGACATTCACGGAGTCTCCAAAAATAGTGAATGAGTGACAATCCTTTTCTATGGAAAAAACAATGAGTAGTTAAAGGCTCGTCAGTTCTACATAATTGTTTGTTCCCATCCCTAGTCCAAAGGTCAAGGAAAAATGGTGAGAATCTAAAATAAAGAAAATCCCTCCTCCCCCACATCTATTGTTTTGTGAAGCTCCATCAAAGTAACCCCAAGGGTTTTATTTGTCAATAACTTCCTCCTAAACCTATCTTGTCTTAACTCTTTCAATAGAAAGAGGGAAGGATGAAAGTATGGAAATGATTTTGGACGCTGTAATCTTTGGAACCATGGTGACTTCTTTAAAAATGTGGGAGTTCCAAGATATCCAAACTCCCCAGATTACCAAGACAGGTAAGGATTTGAATCCCCTATTTTCTCTATCCGACCACCAATCCTGCCATGCTTTCTCCAACGAAAGACCAATCCAACTGCAACAGATTTCCAAAAATCTCGAAATTTCATTCCAGACTTTTTTGATGTATCAACACTCCAATAAGATATGAAGTGTTGATTCCCCTTCAGATTTACAAAGGGAGCACCATCCTGGTCCATGATTATTTCTCTTTTGGAGTATATCCCAGGTCAACACCTTGTTTGATAAGACATCCCACATGAATAATCTCGTCTTAGCCGAACAATTCAACATCCAAAGCTTTCTCCACCACCATACTAGATCTCTTTGAAACAAATCTAAGTTTAGTTTGGTATATCCATCCTTGGGAGTGTATATCCTTGAAGGAGCAGAATCCCAAATATGTTCATCCTCACAATCCCTGAGCCTAATCTGTGATCTCTTTAAACTTGTTATATATCTCTCCAACTGCATGACATCCTCCTCTTCTAAACCCATCAAACTTGTCGATTTCCATCCTTGGGACTGAATGGTTATTAGTCTCAACTCTGGAAGTTTATTTAAAGTATCAAACCCTCGAGTTCTCAAATGATTTACAGGATGTTTAGGGAGAATATGTTGTCGTTCAGATCCCGACCAAGGGTCTGTTCCCAATCTAACCCGCTGCCCATTTCTTATCTTCCAAACTAATCCTTCCTCGATGATCGAGAAGGAGTTGATAACCGCCGTCCAAATCACCGAAGCTCCTTTCAAATATTTTTGTGGATTCCTAATCCAAGCCTCCAAAGAATATGGCTCAATATATTTTTGAACCATTACCATGGTCCAAAGGCTGGAGGTTTTTAAGAGTCGCCATCCACATTTTTCCGCTAATGCTTTGGAAAAGAGAAAAATATTTTCAACCCCCATCCTCCAATTAGGAACAATGATCTTTTTCCAGCGAACCCAAGGAGTCACATGCGATTCTTTCTTGCCACTCCAAAGAAATCTAAAAGTGAGTTTTCTAGCTGCTTCCAAGATTCCTTTCAAGATCCATGACAGTGACATCCAGTATGTTGGAATGGATTCCAATACCGATTTGACTAATACTAGTCTGCCTGCACGTGAAAGCCACCTATGGCTCCAAAGATTTAATCTTTTTTCTAATATCTTCAATAACTATTCCCAATCTTCCTTTCTATAATCATTTGGTTTTAAAATGAATCCTAGGTATTTTAAACCATCATAAATCTTCTTTTCCTCAAAAGGAAAAAATTGCCTAAAGACAAGTCACTCTCCTTCAGTGAACAAATTTGTTGTGAGGGATGATTTTTCTTGATTAATTTCCATGCATGTTGCTTTTGAGAAAAGACTTGGGATGTTTTTTAAAGTCTTTGCATCCCATTTGGAGCCCATACTAAAATTAGCACATCATCAACAAAAAGTAGATGTGTAATATGGAGGTTTTGAGAAATTTTGATTCCAGAGAAGGATCCTAATATTTTTGCCTCCAAAATTGCTCTGCTAAGTCCTTCTGCGACTAAGAGAAAAAGTAGAGGAGAAAGAGGGCAACCTTAAGCCTCTTTCTGAATGAAAAAATTGTGAGGCAGAGCCATTAATAAGCACCACAAAGGAAACTGTTGAGATACAACTCATGATCCACCTGATGAAAGGAACTGCAAAGCCCAAGTGAGTTAATAATAACTGAATATAAAGCCAACTTACTCTGTCATGGGATTTGGAGAGGTCAATTTTTAACACTGTTCCCTTTGATTTTATGGATTTTATGCTGTGTAATCCTTCTTGTGCTACCCCTATTGCTTCATGAATTTGCCTTCCTTCTAAGAATCCAAACTGTTCACTCAAAATGCTTTCTGAGAGTATCCTTTTCACCCTTCTAGCTATATTTTTTGAAACAATTTTGTAGATACAATTACAAAGAGAAATTGAACGAAACTAATCCAAAGTCATTGGATTATCAGTTTTTGAAATTAAATCTATAAAGGTAGAGTTTAAGCTTAAAGGCATTCACCCTGAAGATCTAGTGTCCTCTACCAAATTGAGCATATCATGTCCCAAAAAATCATACAAACCTAGGAAAAATTCAATAGTCCAACCATTTAGACCTGGGATTTTGTCTTTTTGAAAATTTTGAAGAACTTATTTTAATTCTTATTTTGAGATTTCTTCCATCAAAAGTCTATTGTCCTCTTCATCAACAAATCTTGGAATTTTCTGGTCCAATTGAACCACTTCTTCTATTGTAGCTTGATTCTCTTCTCTAAAGAGTTCTTGAAAGTGATTTCCCCCCAATCTTTCCATCCCCTCAAAAGAGTTCTCCAAATTTCCTTCCAGATCTCTCAGGTGCCATATGGTATTAGCACACCTCCTGCCTTTTGAAAAGGCTTGGAAGAACTTTGTATTCTCTTCTCCACTTGCCAACGAAATAGCTCTGCTTTTAAGTCTCCAAGATTCTTCCTTTTCCTTGAGTTGCCTATTCCTCCTTTCTTCCATTCGTAGAAGTGATATCTTGGAATTGGGTGTTGCAAAACCCCCCCATCCTCTTCAAAAATCCTTTGTAGCATAGACTCAATTTATTTTAGCTAATGATCTTCACTTTGTCTTTTTTGAAAATCCCAGAGCTTTACTTTCACTTTGATCCTTTTTAAATTTTCAACAAATTGAAAAGCCATTGATTGAGGGCTATCCTGAAGAAAGGGTACCCAGTTTTCCTTAATAAGATTGATGAAAAATCAATCAACTAGCCATGTATTGTTAAATTTTAAGGGACTAGCTGGATTTTTAGGACCCTGTCTAATTTCAAAGAAGATTGGAAAATGGTATGAAATTCCCCCACAACCTATCCACTGTTTCATTGACAATTTCTTTTCCAGTAAAGAATAAGCACCAAAAATTGATCTAGTCTTTTTGCTACTCGGTCCTCCCCACCCTGTTGTTCCTCCAAGTTGGTTTGAGTCTGGTGGGTTCGACATCAATCAATTTGTTGTCCCCAATTTTTTGGGTGAAGTAACCTACCAGAGGATCAGATCTTGCATGCAAACCCAAAACTTCTGATTGTCCCAGAGAAAAATTTAAATCTCCCCCTAAAATGACCAAATGGTCTTTCAAAAAAGTCTTGTTAAAAAGAGTGTCCTAGAATGGGCCTCTATTCTGATAAGGGCCATAGATGTTAAGAATGTGGAATTCTTCCCCTAACTCCAACACTAAAAAGTAATGCCTAGCCCTGATTCCAGGCCCCAAGAATTGGAGACTTTGATATTCTGTGTGTTCCATCCTAGTTCCAATCCCCTAGATCTTCCCATTGCATCCAAAGTTTCAAATTCCCATCCCGGGAGAAATTTTTTTAATCTAGTTTTTACTTCCTCCCCTTCCCCCAAAGTCTCTTGTAACAACAAAACATCAGGGTGTTCGGAACTAATCACCCTTTTTAACGCTGGTCTTTTTTGGGGACCAGCCAGACCCGTACAGTTGAAGGACATGCACTTCATCTTGAACCCATTCCTTGGGTCCACACTGCTCTTAGCGCCCATTCAATCGACTGTTATTTCCCTGCAAAAAGGTCACTCTTGGATTTGGATTGTGCTTTTGAAATCAATGATTTCCTCCCTTGACCACCTCTATCCAACGCCCTTATCACTTCCTTTCCCAATCCTCCCGAGGAAGCAGATTTCTTCTGGGATATAAGGAAATAGCGAGCGAACGATTTCTCAGAAGATGATGAGGAGGATTCATCTTCGACACTACAAATCCTCTTTGGACTTGGAGGATCAGCCAAAGAAAAACCAATCACAGAAGTATCTAGGGGTCTAGTTGCGATATGTGTGGGTATTGTAGAGAGGGACATGTTTCAGAGAGCATCCAACCACTCATTTCCATCTAAATTTAAATTATTTATTAAAACAATAAAAGGAGGAGAGGGAGGTAAAGGGTTACCCAAGGCCATGTCCTTTACGTTATCCGACAATGTCTTGACAATACTTAAATTATCGACCTCTTCTGCAGATTTGTTACCAAGTTCTGGAGGTGATTCTTGCCTTTCCTACGAAGAATCACCTTGTCCTTGTTCGTTGGTCTGTCTTAATTTTGCGTTTACGTGGACTCCATCCTCGAAATCCATTGTTTGGCCTCTCTCTTCCTCCTATACGATTCCTTTTCCTCTGTCTCTTTTATTTCCCCTTCCTTTGGTCCTCAATGGAAATTTACAGTTCATATTCAAGTGTCCATATTGGTGACACCTTCAACATCTAAATGGAAAATTTTAATAATCCAGTCTTTGGGTATGGGTATAAATTCCTCATCTTAGATTGACTTCTTCTCCCAACCCCTCTTTGACATTCAAGCTAACTAAGATCCTTGCCACTTTTCTTTATTTAGTTTCTTCAAAGGTCATATCTGCATCTAACCCCCCCCCAAAAAAAAGTTACCGATAGCTTTGAAATGTTCCAAAGACCAGAACTGCAAAGGAAACGCCAATAGTCATACCCTGACCGATATTTTATCCATTCTCTCTCTACTCACATAAAAAAGAGGAATCCAAGGATTTAAAAGCAAGGGAGAGTTGTTGACACTCCAAAATTTTTCCAGGACCCATTTTGCATGATCTGGTTTCAGAAAGTTAAAGGAAAACCAATTCTTGGTCAGTTCTATGATCTCTAGAACATAACCAAGATGCTCCTTCCAGGAAAAATGCACCCAATCAATCATAGTTTTTAGGGGAAAAGATCTTCCACTTGCTCTTCCTACAAGAGTTTGGTTTTCCATTTGAGTAACTTGATTTAAACCCACGTCTTCCCCGAGCACCAGACTCCCAACGTTTCCTTTGGATTTTAAGCTTTTCTGCTTATGACTCTGTCCTTCCCCAATCTTCCTTCTTTGGTCACTAAACACTGTACCTTCACTAATACCTGTAGACCCCGGGGCAACATGAGAAAATCATTCGATCTCCTTTTGACACCTGTAACCTCGATGTTCTTCTGCGTCTAAGAAGGCCAAGATGAAACCATTTGAAGAGGAAATCTCTATAGTCTCCTCCTGATCACCCGGGAGCCGTGGTGAAAAACCCTTCGTGATCATTTGATATTTTTATACCTTTGTGTAACCCCTCGTCCCTGGTGACTTCACCGTGATACCTAAACCCTCCCTTGTGGATAAGGGCGAGGAAAGAAGGAAACCTCCCTCTCACTAATCGATCCAATCGTTTTCAAAATCCACTTGAGGGCTAAGGGAGGGTAGAGAACCTCCTTCTGTGTGAGATGACCTTGATGGGAAAAGCTCCGAGAATGTCCCAAAACTTACCTCAAAAACCTCTTTGGCCAAAGAATTCGAAAAGAGAGGCTATGATAACGACTTACCTGGGATAGGGAGACCTTCCCTTTCCATAGACGGAAGCTGCTGAGTCAAGCTTCCTGATTCCCCCATCTCAGCCATCTGGTCCTCAAATCCTCCACTTGTCAGCATCCAAGGCTCATCCCTGTCAAGGTGGGCACTTGAGGTGGACACATGTTTATGTCTTCTCCATGTCGGTCTCCTATAAGAAAAACTTCCACCACTATCCTTGCTCGTCGGAAAAACCCCATCACAGAAGAATCACCTTTCGTGCCCTAGCCGTAGTTCCTAACTGCAGACCTAGCCTTAACTGCATAACCTATTATCACTCTTTAAATTTTGTTCGAATGAATAGACAAACGACAGAGGTAACTATTTCAACCTACTTTAGAGCTGAAGCACTAGCCTGCTCAACTCAGAGAGGGATCTCTCATGTCACTGGGTATTTCTTTGGTAATCAGTGGCTAGATTCGGTTTATGTTGGGGTTTTTTATAAAGTTGCTGAAGAAATGAGGGTGACATTTGGGCTATGGAGTCAGAAATGAATAAAGCAATGACAAATCATATGAACTATCAAGAGGAAAAAGGCTAAATGAGGCAATGGGTCTGATTTTAAATTGAAATTTGCATGGCGAAAGAAGAAAAAGGAAAACACATAACTGCATCAGAGCATATTAAAATGAATTCTGAATTAGTTAGGAATAAATACACACAGTTTAGATTGCTAAACCAAGAGCATCATAAGATGAATTCCGGGCCTTTAACTCTCCAATTTAAACAGAAGAAAATGTAAATGGAATAAAGATCACAAGAAATACATACAATGAAAGAAAACAGAACTCATATCACAATCAATTAGAATCTTTTCATAAACAGTCCAAAAATTGCTTCTGCATTGTATATTCAGTTTATCTCCATGATTTTACAAAATCTTCCTGCTTCGAGGGCAGGCTCCTCTTCCCTCTCCTTTCTTTATCCTTGGAATGATATATATAGAAAATTTACATGCAGGATTCAAAACGACTCAACTTCCCCACAATCTAAAGATAAAGATCGATTACAAAAAAAGAGTAACGCATAACCACTGTTCTCCTACTTTATAGGGAGAGTTATAAATAGGACTGACATGTCTAAGGATTTTTTATTGAACGCCATATGTCCATTTTTTTTTGAAACGTACTCAATTCAACCTGAGAACTTATTCCAGATTAGCGATTTCTTCCTTTAGAGTGCCCAACCAGATTGGTTGGTTTTCCCCAACGCTCTCGATTGCCTTATCTTTGATTCATGTCTTCTGTCTCTTGCTCCGCTTCCTCTTTACTTCTCGTTTGTAGCGCCCGTCCACGTGTCCGTTGATGATTAAATCTCTCATGATGGGATTATATCTGATCTCTTTGTCCACTTTTGGTTCTGTTGCAGGATCTGTATGGAATTTTGTTGCCAATATCTGTGCAACCAACCTCTCTTTCTTATTCACTGATGAATTCGCCATATTGGTTGAAAATCCTGGTTCAATGATGTTGTTTGATCGACTTTGTCCATGTCTCCCAATTTTGCAGAAAACACGATTTTTGTCTTCCTTAATTCACATAAATTAGGAAGTTGATCCAGTTTGAAATTACTCTACTTACGAATGAAGTGTTGATTTCCCGAAGCAGAATAACACCATCAATATTTTGAAGAGCGATAGTCATTGAGTTTTAATCATGAATTGCTGACAAGAGTACCAATAGGTACGTTGGTTTATCATGTTTGGCCAATCTATTTCGAATGATGAGCCTTTGAGTTAGTTATCTAGAGACGCTTACCTGGCATCGCACAGACGTAAAGTACCTGAACGAGTGGCATGAGGTGATTTGATCAACCGTCGCCTTTCCCTACACGAATTGTTGATTTGACGTATTCAAATGGAATTTGAACAGGTGACATCAGGGTGTGGTTGAGCAGTTTCGCGCTTACCCACTTTTTGCCTCGATGCGCCTCTGAGGGCGCCACGCGTCCATGCAATGAAACCGTAGTATTTTCCCAACCCGCCCTCGAGAAATTATCCTCCGCGCTACTTCATCGCCTAATATGCATCCTGGCCGTTGATCTAGAATGTTTCAAGATCTACGGTCCACTGAGCCCCTCGTTTTGTACCTCCACTATATTGGCCCTTTTCCGCCAGATGTAGCCCGATCCTCCAAATCGTGCCATATCTCTACACTGCTTTAGTCCCCCGCTAAATTTGAAACTTGGATCCCATATGAAAATTGTTACGGTGATAACATAGGCTCCAACTGGGGATGCTATCCTCCTTGCGAGGTAGCAAAGAACTGTAGACCAAGTGCCTAGCCATTGGGTTGTTCCCAAAGCATGTGTATGTACCCTGCTCCGACTTGTCATCATCGTCGGCTGAAAACCAGACTTTGCACACTATTCTTAACCAGATACTGATCATCGAATACACCGCTAAAATCTAACCATACATACTACTGGAAATCCAAACTGAAAAATGCTTGACCAACAAGCTTATTCACACACTCCTACCTACCGTAACTGCTGAAACGAGCTGCCGATCAAGTGAAATCATAATTCCAATGCAACCATGACAACATTTTATCAATTTTTTGTTTTCTTTGCATTCGCTTGTTCCAAAGCCTTTTTGTTGATAATTCATTCAAAACTCCATCCATAAATCCAAATATAAAAAAATCAAGAACATTTGGACTGTTTACTTCCTCCAATAAAACTTCAAATGGATCTTCTAAAACATGCACAAAACAACTATCCCGTTTCACCCCTTCCACCACATTCTTGTTTTCATGCGATTTAACCTGTTGATTTCCATCGAGAAACTGGCAGGTTTGCTGAGAAGTATGGAAGTAATAGTTTCTTGAAACATAAGACAACCATGGTTGAAGAGCATCGTCTGGTGTAAAGCAACCCATATTTAATACATACACAAATTCGTCACTCCCTTTATCCTTAAGCTAGCAACCCACTATCCTTTGTAGATCTTGATTACAAATTTTTTCCATATAACGTGCCATGGGATCATGAAACATATGAAAGAATGTTTCCTTTTCAGGAGCTAAGATAGAAAAACAAGCTTCCTTCACAAGTGTTTTTTCCTCTTGCTTCATTTCTTCAATCTCGGGAATATTTTCGAATGAAATGACAACAATAGGTGTGTCTACTCTTCCATAAATATCAACAAAAACATTCATACATTCTCAAACATCTTCAAATATGACAGCCATATCATGTGCATCATCCTTTTCATGATCTTTATGTATTTCTGATTGAGAAATGGAAGACGTTGTTTTGTTGCTTTCCTGAAACTCTATGTCATTTGTTTTTTCGCTGCTTGGAGTCTCCATAGATACAGTTTCAGAATCCTCATCCATGTCTAGGCCACTTATAAATTGGACCACCATGTTATTTTCAGGGGAAGAAAGACAACTTTGAAACACTTTGTCTTGTTGGAAATATTATTGAATATCTATATTAGTTTCAAGAGAAGGAAAATAACCTTTAACAACAATTTCTTGATCAAATTCTTCTTCTTTTTCAATTCGGTGGTTAAGCACAGGTTGCAACTCCGAATTGGAATATCTTTTCAAGTAATCAACTACATGATCATTTAATGCATGTGAATGTTGTTGGTCTTCCTTACTGATAACAATTTCCTCATGTAAAATAGTGCCACTGTGAATGCAGTCAGACTTCCCCGTTTCTTCTATTATATCATGATTTTCTTTCAACCATTCAAAGGAAGAAAAAAATAAAGGAATATAGTTTTCATTTGTAAGTCCACTGCTTTCTTCATATTCAACATCATACCTGGAGGATTTCTGATTTGAAACATTATAAACATTTTGCTTCAACAATTTGAAGGAAGCAAAACATAATGGCAAGGTTCTTTCACATGATCAAAACCTCATTTATTTTCTTCACTATTGTCAATTCCTTTGGATTGCTGAACACACTCATTTTCAGATTTATCTTCGACCAATGGCTGCAATTTTGAACTGACAAGATATTCTACATAACAAGTAACAGGGTCATCATACACATGAGAAGATTGTTGCAATATCTTGTCAATTTGTTCCAGTGAATTAGTGTGGTTTGTCATCAACATACATTCATTTGCTTCAATGATGATCTCAGAATTTTCTTTCAACAATTTAAATGCAAAAAAACATAAAGGCAAAGAATTCCCTTCAACTGATTCAATACTTTCTACTTTGTAACTGTGATATATAGGCTGATTTCTCTCATTATACTACTGAAAATTAATGTTTTCTGACATAGAACATCCAACTAGTTGTTCTAGGAATTTAACATCACAATCATCATCATATTTATCATATTTATCATATATAGGCAAATCAACAACATCTGCAATATCATCTAACAAGAAAAAAATTGGAACATCAACCTGCTCTTCAACAGGCTGACTTGCAACTTCATCTTCTTGATTGTTCACAAATGAATAGATAAAACAATCAGTCCTCCGCTTATCCTGGAATGGATCAGGAGTTAAACTAGCACCTCCTCTTTCAACAAGTGGAATATAATCTTTTGCAAAATTATGATCATTGAAAACTTCAAGAGAAGCTATGATATTATTGACTCGATGTTCAAGATTCCAATCAACCATTTCTTGTTCATATTCAATTTCATATTGTTGAATATCCATCCCCTCATTTCGGCTATATTCACATGCTTGGACATTGTGTTGAATCTCCTGGGCATCATTGAACATTTGTTGTAAAGACTTAGGTCTTCTTTCCATCAGGAGAAAAGACAAATCTGGATGAAGAGTAGTAGCATGATGGAACATGTTAGCAGTTTCAGTGGGTTGAATTTCTTTGGGAAAATTGTAGAAAATACTGGAAAACCTCCTACTGAATGTAGAAATAGTTTCATTGCTCTGAATTTTTAAGGCATAGAACTCTATAAGTTGTAGATCCAAAGATTTATTCCTGCCCCAAAACTTTAAAGATACATTCTTCAATTCCTCCCATGAGCTAATTGTCTTTGGTTGCAAATGTTTAAACCAGTATTTGGTATCCCCCTTTAAGGATTGAGAGAAGGCTCTCATACAAACATCCTCATGATCAATCTTAAACAAATCTATAAAATGCTCAAACCCTTGGATGTGTTTTTTAGCTAAGATGGCATCAGGTTCCCCATCAAACACAGGTAAGTACTCATAGTACTTTGGAGGGAAATCATGGAGGAATTGGGGTAGCTTCAAGGGTATGTATCTATGCTGGGTCTTGGAGGACGTTGGATCAAGTACATGAGGTGAAATATCAACCTTGGCTTCATGGGGCTCATCAACTTGGTCATGGTTATCACATGGCTTAGATGGGATATTTTTATTAAAATCAGTGATAAACCGAGGAGATATCTGTATAAATTTGAGGGGACGATATATAATTTTAAGATTGTTATGATCGTCATTTGCATGCAACAGGTAAATAAATTTTTTTCTAGCATGTTCAGGAAAGGACCAAAGGAAACTTATAACAAACAATAAAATGCCTTGGAAAAACTCCAATTTTAAGTACTTGTTTTCTTCCATAATGATTTTTCATACCTCTGTCAAGGGATCTCATTTTCTAGTGGAGTCTCTAAACTGCATTTGAAGCTTGAGTGGAGTCACCAATAATGTTTTGGAAGCTGGATTCTGCATTGAGAGTGGAGTCGCCATTGAAAATTTAAATTTATGCATTCTTCTACCAATGGAATCATCTTCAAACTGACTTTTTTGATGTGTGGAGTCACTAGAGCAGGAATACATCCAATATGTGCCTAAGTGTCTACTTCTCTCAGAACTTAGAAATCGACCATGTCGTTCTTTCCCAAGGAAAATTTTTCAATTTCGTCCCCGACAATGACGCTAGAATGTTAACACTCTGCAAATTTTGTCCGACTGAATAAACAAACGACAGAGGTAACTATTTCAACCTACTTTAGAGCCGAAGCACTAGCTTGCTCAACTTAGAGAGGGCTCTCTCATGTCATTGGGTATTTCTTTGGTAATCAATGGCTAGATTTGGTTTATGTTGGGGGTTTTTATAAATTTGCTGAAGAAATGGGGGTGGCATTTGGGCTATGGAGTCAGAAATGAATAAAGCAGTGACAAATCATTTGAACTATCAAGAGGAAAAAGGCTAAATGAGGCAATGAGTCTGAGTTTAACTTGAAATTTGCATGACGAAAGAGGAAAAAGGAAAACACATAATTGCATTAGAGCATATTAAAATGAATTTTGAATTAGTTAGGAAGAAATACACATCGTTTAGATTGATAAACCAAGAGCATCATAAGACGAATTCTGGGCCTTTAACTCTCCAATTTAAATAGAAGAAAATGTAAAAGGAATAAATATCACAGGAAATACATACAATGAGAGTAAACAGAACTCATATCACAACCAATTAGAATCTTTTCATAAACAATCCAAAAATTGCTTCTGCATTGTATATTCAGTTTATCTCCATGATTTTACAAAGTCTTCCTACTTCGAGGGGAAGCCCCTCTTCCCTCTCCTTTCTTTATCCTTGGAATGATATATATTGAAAATTTACATGCAGGATTCAAAACGACTCAACTTCCCCACAATCTAAAGATAGAGATCAGTTACATAAAAGGAGTAACACATAACAACTGTTCTCCTACTTTATAGGGAGAATTATAAAAATGACTGACATATCTGAGGCTTTTCTATTGAATGCCATATGTCCAAAATTTTCTGAAACGTACTCAATTCAACTTGAGAACTTATTCTAGATTGCAGATTTCTTTTTTTATAGTGCTCAACTAGACTGGTTGGTTTTCCCCAACGCTCTCGATCGCCTTAGGTCTGATTCTTGTCTTCTTTCGCTTGCTCCGCTTCCTCTTTACTTCTCGTTTGTAGCGCCCGTCCACGTGTCCGTTGATGATTAAATATCTCATGATGGGATTTAATCTGATCTCTTTGCCCGCTTCTAGTTCTGTTGCAGGATATGTATAGAATTTTGTTGCCAATATCTGTGCAACCAACCTCTCTTTCTTATTCACTGATGAATTCACCATATTGGTTGAAAATCCTAGTTCACTGGATGTTGTTTGATCGGCTTTGTCCATGTCTCCCAGGTTTGTAGAAAACACGATTTTTGTCTTCCTTAACTTCACAAAATTAGGAAGTTGATCTAGTTTGAGATTACTCTACTTACGAATGAAGCGTTGATTGACCGAAGTAGAATAATGCCATCCATATTTTGAAGAGCGATAGTCATTTAGTTTTAATCATGAATTGATGACAAGAGTACCTGCAGGTACGTTGGTTTATCACGTTTGGCCAATCTATTTCAAATGATGAGCCTTTGAGTTAGTTATCTAGCGGCGCTTACCTGACATCGCACAGATGTAAAGTACCTGAATGAGTGGCGTGAGGTGATTTGACCGAATGTCACTTTTCCCTACATGAATTGATGATTTGACGTATTCAAATGGAATTTGAACATGTGACATCAGGGCGTGGTTGAGCGGTTTCATGCTTACCCACTTTTCGCCCCGATGCGCCTTTGAGGGCGCCACACTTCCATGGAATGAAACCGTGGTATTTTCCCTGGCCCGCCCTTGAAAAATTATCCTCCGCGCTACTTCATCGCCCGATGTGCGTCCTGGCCGTTGATCTAGAATGTTTCAAGATCTACAATCCGTCGAACCCCCTTTTCTACCTCCGCTATATTGGCCCTTTTCTGCCAGATGTAGCCCGATCCTCCAAATTGAGCCATATCTCTACGCTGCTTTAGTCCCCTGCTAAATATGAAACTTGGATCCTATCTGAAAATTGTTATGGTGATAACAGAACCCATCTCCAGCCCCCTTTTCATTTTTCCAAAAAAATAATATTCATGAATATAAAACACGTCTTTTATAAAAATATGATTTATTTTAATAATAATTTTATGTTTAAGTATGATTTCATTATTACTAATTCAAACCCCCAATTTTGAAGAACTGGTAAATGCAATGAAAGCACTTGGTGAAAAATTTGAGGAACCTTCTTTAGTTCATAAAATTTTGAGATCTCTACCAGATAGGTTCAACCCGAAGGTCTCTGCTATAGAAGAACTTAATGATATAAAAGCCTTGGAGTTTCTTCAACTTCTAGGAACGTTGACTGCATATGAAATGAGAATAGTTGAAGATAAACCCACCTCTAGAGAAGCATCATTTAAGGCAGACAAGAATGAGGATTCTGAGCCTGATGAAATTGAAGCAAAATTTGTGAGAAGACTGAAGAAGGGATCAGGCAAAATACAAAGGTAAAATGCCTTTCAAATGTTTCAATTGTGGTATGATAGGTCATTTTGCAAATAAATGTCCTCACAAAAGAAAGGATCAGACATATGATGATGAGGAGAAGCACAAACACAAAAAATTCTTTAAAGATAATAATTTTAAGAAGAAAAGTCTTTGTGTAAACAATGATGATGATCCTTCAGATGATGAAGACAATGACTCCTCTATT
Source organism: Picea engelmannii (assembly GCA_009831015.1). Classification (NCBI taxonomy): domain Eukaryota; kingdom Viridiplantae; phylum Streptophyta; class Pinopsida; order Pinales; family Pinaceae; genus Picea; species Picea engelmannii. Next base: position 16,670 of record ML792833.1, read on the forward strand.
GAAGATAAACTAAATGACTTCATACTTATGGCCAAAGAGGATTATGATAATAAAATCACATGAAGTGATTCTAATGAAGAAGAAGTTGTGGTTGACTTGGAAGGAGAACTGATCAGTGCACTAGAAGAGCTTGACAGACTCAGAATTAAGACGAGAAAGCAAGAACAATTGTTGATACAGTTCAAGAAAGGTAGTAAATAACCTGACAAAGGCTTTGCCCTGCTAAAAGTGGAATTAGAAGAGGCAAATAAAATCGAAGACATTCTGAAACAACAATTATCAGAAAAGAAGGCAAGATGTGAAGCTCTGGAGGAAGAAGTAGCGAAAACTAGGAAAGAGATGGAGAAGTTTCAAGCCTTGTATCATCAGAATCTGTCAAGTATCAAAGCCTCAGAAGAATTGGCCACCATTCTAAATCAACAAAGAAACCCAAAGCTGAAAACAGGTCCGGGTTATGAAGAGGGATCAAGTAGTGATCAGCCAAGCAACAAAGATCCCATCAAGTTTGTCAAATATACCATCTATGACAACAAAAAACCTGTAGAAACAAACAAGGATAATCAACGACCCTGGAGAAGTAATGAAAGAGGTATCAGAAATGAAACTATAGATCAAAGAAATAATGTACTCTCTGTTCAAATAAATCATCAGCATGGAAGAAATCAACCTTCTCAAATAAGACAACCATTTTTCAAGTACCAAGGTTTTTTCTATGGATATTATTTTTTCTGTTCTATCTTTGGTCATAAAGCTGTAAACTGTTCTTTAAAATTGAGATATGAGAAATCAAGACATTCAAGGTATAGATATCTTCCACAAAAAAGAATGAGACAACCAAGTAATAAACCATCACAGACTGCCAATCACTTGATGGATGGGAAAATGACACAGGTTAAGCATAACAATCGTTATGATCCCTTATTCAACGAACCAGAATGTTACATCTATCATAATTATGGACATAAAGCTGCTGACTGTCGCTTAAAGAACTATGAACCAAATTTGAATCCCTCTGCTAAAAATGTCAAGGGTTGGAAGAAGAAAGAAAGTGACAAGTGTGGATTAGTGTTGTCAGCTCAAAGACAAAACAACCCTTGGTATATAGACAGTGGATGCTCCAAACATATGATGGGAGACAAAGGTAAGTTTCTATTTCTAAGTGAAAGTAAATCAAGAAATGTAACCTTTGGAAGTGATGCTCCAGGTAAAATCAAGGGTAAAGGGATGGTGAGTTTAAGTAATGGAAAAGGAAAAGCCCAATATGTTCTTCTTGTAGATGGGCTGAAACATAATCTGCTCAGTGAAAGTCAAATGTGTGATAGAGGATGTGAAGTGGTGTTCACTTCCAAGGACTGCAAGATAAAGTCTATAAACTCAGGACAAGTGGTGGCTAAAGGCATAAGGGCATAAAATAATGAATATGTGCTGAAAGAAGATAGAGAAGAATGCCATCTAAGAAAACATGATGAGAGCTGGTTATGGACTAGGAGACTTGGACATCTAAACTTTGATCACTTAATCAAGCTCAAAAATCTTGAGGCAGTAACAGATCTTCCAAGAATATCAAAGCCACAAGATTCTGTGTGTAAACCCTGCCAAGTAGGAAAGCTTACCAGGACACAGTTTAAATCCAAGAGCTCTACTACAATAGAGAAACCACTCCAACTAGTTCATATGGATTTATGTGGACCATCAAGACATGAAGGCATAGGGAAAGAAAACTACTTCATGTTGATCATTGATGATTACTCCAAACTTACTTGGGTTGCCTTTCTCAAGGAAAAAGCTGAAGCATTTGAGAAATTTAAAATATTTAAGGATTTAAATGAGAATCAAACAGGAAAGAGGTTAAAGACAGTAAGATCAGACATAGGAGGCAAATTTATGTCAAGTGAGTTCAAGGAATTCTGTGATAAAAATGGGATCAAGAGAGAATACACAATCCCAATAACTCCACAGCAAAATGGAGTAGTTGAGAGGCAAAACAGAACAGTGCAGCAAATGGCCAAATCAATGATGAATGAGAAGAACATTGGTCAAACCTACTGGGTAGAATCAATACACACAACAATCCATGTTCTTAACAAAGCCCACCTCAGACCACACACCGACAAGACACCTTATGAACTGTGGTATGGGAGACCTGCTTCAATCAAACACTTCAAAGTCTTTGGGAGTAAGTGTTACATAAAGAATAATGATGAGAACCTTGGCAGGTATGATGATAGGGCTGATGAAGACATCTTCTTAGGGTATGCTACAAACAGTAAAGGATATAGATGCTATAATAAGAGGCTGCATAGATTGGTTGACTGTATTGACATAAAATTTGATGAAGGAATCCCAGAAAGAGAGATGAACAATACTGAATCAACAACAAAGGATATAGATGAAGTTGAAGCTAAACAGGTCCAAGAATCATAACAAGAAGACTCTGAGCCAGACGAAGATGCAAATATTCAAACAGATCCAAATCAGCAGACAACATCAAATTCCTCCTCCAGAATCACTCAAAAGAATCATCCTGCAAGTCAGATAATTGGTGAAAAAGACAAAGGTGTACAAACTAGGAGAATGATAATCAAAAACTCTGAGCAATCCCATATAGCCTTCATGTCAATGGTGGAACCCAAGAACTTTAATGAAGCCAGTAAAGATGACCATTGGGTTAAATCCATGAATGATGAACTTGACCGTATTGAGAAAAAAAATACTTGGTAGATGGTTCCTAGACCTGATGGTAAAAATGTCATAGGCTCCAAATGGATCTTTAAGAATAAATTGAATGAGCAGGGACAAGTTGTCAGGAACAAAGCAAGATTGGTCTGTAAGGGCTATGCTCAAATAGAAGGACTAGATTTTGATGAAACATTTGCGCCCGTAGCAAGATTAGAAGCTATTGGAATATTTCTTGCCTATGCTTGTCATAAAAGTTTTAAAGTCTATCAAATGGATGTCAAGTCATCTTTTCTAAATGGATATTTAAACGAAGAAGTCTATATGGAACAACCAAAGGGTTTCGAACTGTCTGATAACCCTGAATTTGTATGCAAGCTGAAGAAATCTTTATATGGGTTAAAACAAGCCCCTCGTGCATGGTATCACAGACTGGATACGTATCTCCAAGACAAAGGGTTCAAGAGAGGAACAGTTGAAAGCAATCTATATATCAAAATAGAGGGTAATGATTTTCTCATCGTGTTGGTCTATGTAGATGACATCATCTTCGGCTGTAATAATGATTCATTGGTACAATGGTTTGCTTCTGCCATGGAGTATGAGTTTGAAATGTCTATGATAGGGGAACTGTAATTCTTTCTTGGTATGCAAATTACTCAGAAGTCTGAAGGCATGTTTCTTTCTCAAGAAAAATATCTAAGAAAAATGTTGAAAAGGTTTCAAATGGAATATTCTAAACCTGTGGGCACACCTATGGTTACTGAATGAAAATTAAGCAAGGATGATGACTCACCTGATGTTGATCAAAGTTCCTATAGATCAATGATAGGCAGCCTGTTGTACATCACAACATCTCGTCCAAACATAATGCATGCTGTTGGAATGGTAGGAAGGTATCAGTCTGCAACTAAACAGAGTCATTTACTAGATGTCAAAAGAATATTCATATATTTGAAAGAAACACTAAACTATGGCCTATGGTATCCTAAGAATCATAATTTTCAATTATCAGTCTACTCAGATGCTGATTGGCCTAACTACGTGGATGAAAGGAAAAGCACAAGTGAAGGTGCGTTCTGTTTAGGAGATTCTCTAGTAGTGTGGTTGAGTAAAAACAAGGTTCCATTTCTTTATCAATTACTGAGGCATAGTACATTTCTGCTGCTACTTGTTGCACTCAGGTATTATGGATGATTCAGACACTTGCAGACTTGGAGGTAAAATATACTACACCGATCCCAATTCATTGTGATAACACTAGCGCCATAAGTGTGTCAAAGAATCCTATATTCCACTCCAAGATCACGCATATTCCCATAAAATACCATTTTCTAAGAGAGCAGGTCACCAATCGGATTGTTCAGGTTCTTTACATTCCAACCACAAAACAAATTGCAGACATATTTACTAAACCCCTAGCCAAGACACCATTTGAATATCTCCGTCAGAAGTTGGGTGTCATCCTGTCTCACAACTAAGAGAGTCCATCCTGTTAGGGGGAGTTTCTATTGTTTGAATATTTGATACCTCCAGAAAGTTACTGCAACAGCTCAGGGGGAGTGTGTATTTCTTTGACATTGATGTCAAAGGGGGAGAAGAACAACATGACTGGATGCTAAGGATGGAGATCGAGGTCTAAGCAGAATAGATAAGCCATTCAGGGATTCCATCAATGCCAAAGGGAAATATTGTTGGCATGACTTCAGATAGAGGCAGAGTATGCGTGTTTGTCATTGATGGCAACGATTAGAACGATCAACAGAGCGATGATGGAATGGAAATGGCAAGATCAACTATGAATATCAACAGTGAACGTTGGATCTCATTCAGAATCCCCGATGACCATTAGATTTGAATTCAGAGAGGAGTAGCATGTAGTAGACGAGAACAAATCTCAGGCGTCAGATCCGAGTGCGGGGTCCGACCGTCGTTGGATCCAGGAGAACCTGCACGTTCTTTATAGTGCAAGGAGAAGTAGGCTTACAAAATCCTGAAAGCAGAAGGACCATTCATCTTCGGGAAGGTCACGTGGTTACAAATCAACATTTCGCTGATTGAGAGGTCTAAGGAAGGAGTGCTCTAACCTCTTGAACTCGCGATATGCGAAATCATGAAATAATCTTAGCCGTTGGATCAAGATCTAATCTGGGCCATCGGATCTAGGAGGTAGATCATGATAGACCACGTTAGCGAGGACAGGTGGCAACCTACGTCAGCAAGAACACGCGGCACAAGCATATAAGGACAAGTGTCATATTGATTCATCTTTTCAGGCCACTAGAAATCACAATTCCGAGTGACATGTGGCAGACACTCGGCTTATGACACGTCATTGAGTGACGCAAGAATGTTTTCACTCCAGGAGTTTAGTTTTGGGAGTTTTAGCATCAATACTCCTCCAAATTCCTGAAAGATGAAGCTCCGGGGTAGTGGATAGTCGTTCAATCACCACTAAGCATGAACCATTGATTTGACTCCATTTCAGAGTTTCAAATACCGAGAGATGGAGGAGTCAAAGACACTAATGAAAAGAATGCCGAAATGCGAAATTGCGAAGCACCTTTTGGTGCAGCCTATGGTCACCATCGTCGTGGGCATGTGAAGGAAGGAGATAGCATAGCTAGGCTCCATTTCGGGGTTCACAATATGAGGAGTCAAGGAGAATCATGAGAGAAAACCCAAAATGAAAAATCGCGAAAGCGCCTTATGAATAGGCGTTTGGTCACCGCCAGAGGTCACCTAAAAGTGATATGAAGAACGAAGCGCTCAAATGACTAGCCAATGGTCATATCTCATGGTCACATCGTCGAGAGCTGGAGAGCAGAGCTAGAGCTGCCAAGCTCCATTTCGGAGATCGTGACTTGGAGAGTCGAGATGCTTCATCTCGAGATTCCCAAATTGCGAATTGCAAAAGCGCCTTATGGATAAGCGCTTGGTCATCGCCAATGGTCACGTGAAAAGAAGGAGCTAGAGTAGCTAGACTTCATTCCGGATATCGGGAATTCCAGAGGAAGGAGTCAAGGAGACTCACAGGAGAATCCCCAAAATGCGAGTCACGAAAGCACCTTGTAAACATGCATTTGATCACCACCTGAGGGCAGATGTGAAAGGAAAGGTGAAAGGTGCCAAAGGCATAAGGCTGCAGAGGTTCACACTGTAATTGCTAGAAATCACTGATGGTTTCTGCCAGAGGAATCAGAGAGACTTAAGGGTGATCACTAGAGAAGGCGAAGAGTCTCGAGGTAACTGTAAGAGGAATGAAGACTATTCGTAGAGGCGATTGATAGATGGAAAAGAGCGTTGGAGCCTATAACTGCAACAGACAGAATGAGCTCGACTGTGACAGAGAAGATGAAGAGTCTCGACTGCTGGAGAGGCTAAAGAATCTCAGCATAACGCTAAGTGATGATGAATGCACGGGGATAACCACCAGAGAGGATGAAGAGTTTCGATGATGATTACGACAGGAGTAGACGTGAGATAGGCATGTAGAATATGGAGTGAGAGAGGGCATGGTACTGGGGATACAGGAAGATGAAGGTGCACAAAGAATATAAAAATGCAAAACATATAGGAGATCGGTGCTGCTGTTGTGAGTGATGCATGCGTGTAGAAGCATGAGGTGTAGGAGCTGAAGCATAGAAGAAGAAAAGAACATAGATGCATATTGGTGAGAAAAGGAGAAAGCCGAGGTGTGCATGCTGAGACAGAGGAGAAGATCATAAATCAAGTTTCATATTTCAGGGTGGTTGGGAGGTGCTAGGGAGGACTGTTGTCCTCAGAGTTTCAAGTAGGTGCTTGAACACATGGAGTTGGAGCTTCCATCTGGTTGCAGCTAGAGAAACAAGGGTGGTAGGGTGGTGCAAGGGAGAACATTGGTTCTTTGATATACAGGTCGATGCCTGTATGACTGGAAGTTGGTGCTGGATCACTCAGGAAGTTGGTGCTTCCTTTTAGTGGGTGCTAGAGAAACCAGAGAGTTGGTGCTCTCATCAAGTAGTAGCCTGAAAAACAGAGGTGGTAGCCTCATTATGAGTTGGTGCTCATAAGTATGATAATGTACAAAATGTAAAGATTAATTATCATATAAAGAAGAAGAGGTTTTTATCCTCTATGGGTTCCTTGGGAAATATCTGTCTCTGCATATTTCATGTGTGTGAATGATGTTGAATGTTCTATTGCTTACTTCCATGCATTATTGTGGTCATCATTAAGTGCTCTGTAAAGAGTTTAAAATAAGCATAATTGTTTAAGCTCGGCAACAACTGATTCACCCCCCTCTCTCAGTTGTCCAACATAGGCTTCAAACATAAATAGACGAGCTCTTAGAAATTGTGCTAAAAAACTCTCACTCCCAGGTTTTAGCTGAGTCCTTTGAGCAACTTTTGGAAAAATACACCAGCGTTAATGTCTCCTTCAGGACTTAGTTTATAGATTTGCACGAGGAGGAGTTGCAGATTAAAAAACGAGTCTTTAGATTCAAAGGTGAGAACTGTTGAAAAACTATTTATGTTGTGTTTTTTTTGATGAATGGACTATTGTAATTGATGATATGCAAGAGATTTGCAAAAATACTCTGGGACAAATACATCAGTGAAAATGCTTCCTTCAAGACTTAGTTTACAAATTTGCGTGAGGAGGAGCTGCATATTCAAAGGTGAGGACTGTTGAAAAACTATTTATGTTGTGTTTTTGTGATGAATTGAATATTGTATTGAAGATTTCTAATACCAATTTACAAAAAGAATTTAATAATAGGGACTTGAAGCAATGAACAATACAAAGAGGTGTATCAGAGAAGGGCTTGAATGGTTGGATGAGTTTTTGTCTCTATTATTTAGGTTAACCACAGATACAGTTCAATTTTTCCAAAGAAAAAATTTGATGTATCCAACATTTCTTAAAAAATCAGTTCGATTAAAATCCATGTAAAAAATTATATCATTTAAATCTTTAACTTTCTAAAAATTATCTGTGTGCAGTAGATGGTTCTGGCCCGATTTTATGGATTTTACATCCTAATCCTTATAAAACAAGCTCATATCTGAAGGCATGCTAATATTTCTTTTTCTTATAACAACGAGTACAACTTGAGCGATACTAGTGATAGGGCTGCCTACAGGGAGCTTGGGTGTGTAGAATGATGTTCCATACAAAAAGACAATAGTGGCTATAGTCATAGCCACTGTGACAATTTTGAATCTGAATCCCCAACTTACGTTGTCCTCAACGTACTCAATAACCGTGACAATTAAGAGAAGGCCACTTAAGAGCCCAAAATTCCAGAAATTAAAGTACGAACTCTTCTTGAGAATTTATATTTTAGCTTTCTCATCGAATTGGTCTACACCAAATGTTTGCAGAGAGGCCATGTTACCACCAGTCCCCAAGGATATCAAATACAAAGACAAGAAAAACACATCAATCTGGGAAGGCTATGCTTTGTTCCATATTCCATCATATTGATCAGGTGGCTTTAGAGCTGACAAAGATACTGACATCGTCAGTGAGATTAATCCATGAGATTAATCCATGAAACATTAATTTATACATCATAATTTAGAATCAAATAGATTGCATAAATCAATAAACTGTAATATAGCTTACCCATATAGATTTTTAAAGTCTTGGAGTTTAACATAGAGATGTATTATCAAGGAGATAAGCACCATAAATCGAACGACATTTTATTAATTGCAAGAGAGGGATTCATCATGCAGGTATGCTTATGTGATCTATAAAATGCATTTTTAGCATTGAGAGAAACAACTTTGTAGGTAATCATGGGTGAAATAATAATAATAATCATAACAATAATGGTTTCTTATAATTTCCTTTGCCTTTGAGAAATTCTAGAGGGTATATTGATCTGTGTCAATTAAGCCCAATGTTATCATAGTATCAAAGCTTAATATAATATTCATTTGGTAGCTTATAAGAAAGATTACAATTCAAAACTTTGTGATCCTTGCTTTCAACCATTTAAGAAAGGTTGATCAATCATGTCAAAAATAGGGTTTGGAAATAACAAGATCATTAATGGTGGTGATGGCGAGATTATAATTATTGCAACAAATTAATTGAAAAATATATACCTTTGTAGTGAAGCATAATATTTCAGCAATATTTAAAGTTGTGAGATATTACAGATAGTATCCATGCCTGCCGTTTCCAATAGTCTCCACAATTTCCTTCAACACATAGTTTCAACCAATCTATCAAAGGAACCTGCCTCCTCAATTCTATCAAAGTTAGATTCATTGTACCAACCAGGCTCAACCAACTTGGCTTTCCAAAAAAGTGATAACTTGCTGACGACTTTTTGATTTAAGAGAAGCCTGCCTCACCTTTCACTAGCCGGGTCTTTATTCTCTATCTATGGGCACTCAAAACACAGAAAAAAGTACCTTTTTATTATTATTATTGAAACTATTCATACAACAAATTAATGCCTCATACAGAATAAGCGTATGGGAAAGTGGTGGAAGGGTCAGGAAACCTCCTCCTCCTGTAGAGGAATAAACAAGTTTGAAGAATGAAGGGCCCAACAACCTCCTCCTCTTGCACAGGAATACTAAACAAGGTTGAAAAAACATTACAATGCCATCACTGGAATCATAGGTCGTAATCCCATTCTAAGAACCAACAAATTCATACAAGTGAGTTTTCATTTGTGCATTTTTTAGAGTGCACACCCTTTGCTCATTTTCTTCTTGGTGTTGTAGTTAGTATTCCCTTGTGATTCATACATGTGAGTTTTCACTTGCATGACAAGTATCTCCCGAGGTGAAAAAAGATGTGCGTTATTTGTGCATGTACCTTTCCAAGTGGAAGTGGAGGGTGGTGGTAGATATGTTAGTGTCAGAGCCTTGACTGTATATGCAGGGTGGTCAGAGCCTCGATTGCATGCATGCCCACTCATAAAATTTGTTTCAGTAAATTCATTTGATAATTCTGACAATTCAGATAAATAAATCTTACATACGAGAAATAAAGTCACATCAACCAATAAAAAATTCTATTCATAAAATTTATTAAATACAAAAATAAATCAAGTTAATATGGAATTTGAAAGAAACTTTGGGTATGGTTGTGAATTTCTGATAAATAGTATAAGGTCAATTTAGTTTGACTACGTGAGCTAAAGCTATAGTCCTTGCTGAAGAAGGGACTAATAAGCTCATATACACTTGATGCACTCTTAATGCAAAGCCTTTTTAATATATAGAAGTAGGGTTTAAATTTGTTGCACCTAAAGCCATAAAATGTAGGACCACAAAACCACCTAATAACCTCTAATGTGGACTATAGATGCCCACTAAGTGTGACCCATGAATGATACTAAGTGTGAACCATGAATGATATTAAAGGCCATTTGGGAATGATTCAGGATTAAGATCTATCTCTCCAACCAGAAGTTAGGATTAAACAATGATTGAAAGAATCACATGATGAATGAAAGAGCTATGTTGACAACGACAACATTGAAAAATAATTCAAAGTGATGGATCCTCTGGCATTGAGAGAAAAACTCAAGGAGAGTTTGTTGAGGTTCAATAATTACACTAAGTTGGTACATAGAGACTCTGGTCCATTTAAGAAATTGGCAGGAATAAGGATTGTTTCCTATAAGCTTTTCATGCTACCTAATGTTAATACAAAATGTGTTTTGGTGTTTCTTCGCTGAAAGGATATGTACATTATCCAAATTACATACTTTATTAGGATTATTATAATTTAGTCATAGTCAAACACATGTTCTCAATGCAACTGATGTACACCATAAATACGAAAATTACAATGCTTCATAATCGAGTTATCCAATAGGTCAAGGTATGGTGGAAACAATATGAACTCAATGACACAACATGAAAAATCAGAGGATTCCATGTAAGGGAAGTACCCACTTTTGTTTCAATTTGAATGACCACATCAATGAGCATGCTTTCTAAAGGGGAAGGGAACACAATATTCCTAAGTTTTGGATATTATAATTATGAAAATAAGATATTATTTGATTATATATTTTGAGGGGATGATCTTGAATAAACAATTTGCAATTTGCTTAATTGTAATAGTGGGAGCTTAAGTGCCAAGGCTCAATTTGGTGTAGAAAATGTTCAATGTATTAATAAAATAATGATCTTAATTTTATATGAAATAAATGTTGAAACATGTTGTCATAAGACAAATGACTAGGGGTTAAAATTGGAGAGGTGGAGTGTAATCCATGTGTTGTGCATTATTGAGATTAGCACCATAAAATCCCGATCTTTTTCTTTATATTGCCCTATGTTTATAAATTGACCACCTTCACATGCTTTCGGGGGTGAGGAAATAACTCCCTCCTTCCTTCAAGAGGATAATGTAAGATTAAATCATGGTTCAAACCACTTGTAAAAAGAGAGAACCATTTCACATTATCCCTTAAAAACAATCACATTAAATGCCAAAAATTTTCATTCACACCGAACACCATTTGTCAAGGGTATGGGGATTTGTGGGGATTTGAGTAGCCCTTTCTTCAAGGAGGCAAATGCAAGTTACAAAGAAGGGATTAATTCAATAAAATAAATAATTAAACATCATTAACATCATTCATAAACATTATTTTTCATTCATGATAGTTAATATCCCCTTAGGACCTCATTCTAACCCTCAAAACCCCATAAATAATCAAAGGTGGGCCATTTAGTCCACTGCAGGACATGCTCATGGGTCCTTTAAAGAAAACATACATGCATTAGGGTGTTCCCATGGAAAAGAGACTCTCTATATGCTACCAGCCTTCACAGAAGCTATGTGCATCTCTAGAATTGATTAGAAACTTAGAAAAATTGACTTGCAAACACTACAAGAAGTCTTCCAAAGCGTATCGTTATATGAATGATAGTTAATGCAAGGAATTTACATCAAATAATCCTTCCAAATCATCCAAGTAATCGCATTCAAAATTTTATAACCATATGCATTTATAAAACAACAAGGAAGACAACGTACATTGTAAACCTACAAGAAAAAGGTAGCAAATTTCTAATCTTTTCAAAAGAAAAATTCTTACGAACTCATTAGGGAGTTCCATGTGCTGTAACCTTGATTTATTTAGGAATATTTAATGATTTTTCCTAGATGAAATTTCTACTGTTTGAACCAAATGAAGGTCTGAATGTGTTCATTGTCCACATTCAATTTTTAAAATTCAGTTGAAATTTCATTGTTGATAAGATTTACGATTGAATGAGATAAAAGAGAATCCTAATTGAGCCTAAGAAATTTGTCTAACCAATTATAGGGCGCTCTAACCAATAACATGTTGATAGGTGTTGAATAATTTCAAATACCTTGTGCATGGGTTTAAAATTCATAAGTAACAACTTTAATCAAAGAAATCATGTGCTAGATCTAATGGCTCAAGATAAAGTATATTGACTGTCTACGTGAATTGCAGAGCCTTACATGATTTTAAAGTTGTCCTTTTCCTCTGCAAACATAAACTACATGAATACACATGGTGGCTTTCTATCAACTGTGGAAAACAAAGGACTAGTTGTGAAACCACCAATGTAGCCTCTCCAAACCACTTATCAATTTTATATCCAATAATTCAATAGTAAATGTGGTAGGTTAAAAAATTAATGATCCGTTTACCAACCCATTTGAACCTAAGTTCACTATTAAAAATTCCTGTGAAATTTTCCAATTATCTTACCAATGGTTCAAAGATTCCTTCGATACTTTACCAACCTGGGAATGCTTCCTTTCACAGGCAATTATCTTGACAAATTAACATTTCCCTAAGTTTATTCTAATGTGTTTGAGTCTCTACTACCCAAGCCAAAGAGTGGTGAAGTCTTGTGATGGAATTTGAGTCATTTTCCTTGTTACTACAAATGCTATATCTGAGATGTTGTTGCTACTCGATAATAAGATAATTCTTGATGAAGAGGTTTTAAGCACACATTTTAATTCCTTGAAAATTGAGTAGAAGCAGTCTTTACTATTGAAACTATTACCAAAAAATTGTAAAATGCCCGAGTTAACCCTACCTTTATCAACATAAATATTTTCTAAAGAAAATATCTCAATGTCTTTTTTTATTATGGGATATGATAATCATTGTATTGTGGATGATAAAATCTTAGGTTTATTTTCAGAATAACGAAGTCAAAACGGTTTAACTATGCCAAGTACTTGTCTGATGCTACAGTAGCACTGTTGGATTACTGAGAGGGGGGTGAATGAGTAATAGAGCAATTATAATCCTTTTTAACCAAAGTGTATAAATTTTATTTGTATTTATGATCAATATACCAATATCATTCACTTATGTGTAGAATAAATAAACCATGAAAAATGATTAATCACACACATACACAATACACTAGTATTTTACGTGGAAACCCAATGCGGGAGAAAACCACATAATGATTTTTCTTATGTGTCTTTATGAATTACATTCATTGGAAGCACCAACTTCCTTTGTTTTCCAGCTGCAACTGGAAGGAGGCTCTGACCCCCTATTTTCAAGCTACAACCTGAGGGAAGCTCCAACTCCCCAATTATCTGGCTACAACCAAAAGGAGGCTACAACCCCCTATGTTCTCCGGCTACAACCAAAAGGTGGCTACAACCACCTATCCTTGCCCCGTCCAACTGCCCTGAAATATAAGTGCCAAATGTAGAAACTGAATATGTCACTGTCACAACCTGTTCTGTCAAATTTGTCACTCAGAAACCTATCATTGTATACTCATCAACCAATATGATCTGATCACATATACCTCAAACACTATACCACAAGTCTGAACCTCAAACCATGTGATAGAACCTCATTGTTATACAACCTCTATCTGTACCAATAACTTCAACAACATACCTCAACCAAAATCCCTCAAACATGAACCGATACGAAAATTCAGTAGATTTGCCTCAGATCAACTCTACAACAAGTCCTAAACTTCCAAGAGGGAATCCAACTGATTTACAAGGAAAACCCTCAACCAGATTCATAGATTCAACACTACACATATGAAAACCATAACTTTTTCTTCTTGTAGCGTTCTGCTTTCGCAGTTTTGCTGCCACGATTCTGCTGTCGTGAATTTGCTGCCACGGTTTTTCTGCTTCCCTTTTTCTACCACGATTTTTCTACCGCACTTTTTTTGCCTCACTTTTCCTACCGTGATTTTTCTACCACACATTTTTTGCCGCAATTTTTCTGCTGCACTTTTTCTGCCATGATTTTTCTGCCACACTTTTTCTACCGCACTTTTTCTGCCACACTTTTTCTACCGCACTTTTTCTGCCACACTTTTTCTCTATCAATAATACCTGCCCAAATAACCTTTCACAAAATAGATATTCAATGATCTTCAATAGGTGCTACTGGGAGAGCCTTTCTCTCTTATTTATACTTCCATGTAGCTTCCTCAAAGTAACCAACTTAACCCACTTTCCTTCTTTTAGGGCTAACCCACTTCTAACCACTTTTCCATTTCTAACTCACTTTTCTAGAAATAGTAATTTCTCCACTTCTAGTTGCAACTAAATTATTTTTAATTATTTTCTTATTGCAACAACTTAACCCATGACTAACTCCAAGTTTCACCCACTTAACTAGTCAACTTCTTCTAGGAGATTATATAATTAATTTGACTTCTTTGACCTTCTAGATAACTCACGAGGGTTCTCCACTTCACCAGGCCATAACTCTCTAACCTTGAGGAGTTATGTGACGTTTCACATATCACCAGAAATGGCATGACATAACTATCCATCTAGAATAGTCTTACCTACAAATATATTAAAATTCATACCATTATACATCAATCAAACTGAATTCCCTTAATCAAACTATTGGGGCTACCAGACTTGCTTCAAGGGTTGACATCAATGACAACCAATCCAATTAATCAACAATACCCCCCTTTGGAATTGATGGCAACACTCTGATGCAATACTGAATTCATATCGCTCATGCTCCCCCTATGACCATCGATCCCCCTGGAACCATGCCTCTGTGTTCTCTCTCCAAGCATCTAACTCTCTATCCTACATTTGATAAATCTCTCCCCCTTTGACATCAATGGAAAAGGTAACTTTCCGTCTGGGGATGCTCCCCCTGGCTGAACTCTTCCTGAAATTGCTCCCCCAACCTGAACTGTCCTCTTTAGGGTGTTTTCTTGTGTAAATATAAGACATATAATATAAGCATTGAAAAATGTTCATTTTGGAGTAAAAATTACTCCGAGTCTCTGGTGAAGATACTCAAAGGATTCCCTTGGAAGTGGTTTTGTAAAGATATTTTCCACTTGTTCTTTTGTTCCTACATATTCAACTATGATGTTCTTCTCTGCAACCTGTTCCGTAGAAAGTGATACTTGATTGGAACGTGCTTTGTCTTGGAGTGCATCATTGGGTTCTTTGAGATACTGATGGCACTTGTATTATCGCAATAGAATGGAATGAGCTCATCATACTCAAACTGTATATCTGTCAGAGTTTGTTTCATCCATAGAACCTGTGTACAACATCCTGCTACTGCAATATACTATGCTTCGACTGTAGATAATGATAATGATGATTTTTTCTTGCTTATTCAAGATACAAAACACTCACCCAAGTAGAATGCTTCTCCACTGGTGCTTCGTTGGTCATCAATGCAACCTGCCCAATCTACATATGTGTAGGAAATAAGTGATAAATCCTTTCCTTTTGGATACCATAATCCAAACTCTTTTATACCCTTGATATATATGAATATCCTCTTTACTGCTATAACATGTGATTCCTTTGGTGCTTCTTGAAATCTTGCCACCTGTCTAACTGCCTGCATTACATCTGGTATGGATGCTGTCACATAAAGTAAGCTGCCAATCATTGACTTGTACTTCCTCTTATCTGTAGACTTTGAATAATCATCTTTACTTAACTTGCAACTGGTTTTCATAGGAGTACTGATTGGTTTGCAATATTCCATTCCGAACCTCTTTAGCATTTCTCTGATATACTTGGTTTGAGAAATAAAATTCCTTGGTTGCTTTGACATATATGAAGACCCAGAAAGAAGGATAGTTCTCCAAGTAAAGACATTTCAAATTCATTCTGCATATCCTTTGTAAATTTCTGGCTCAACATGTCATCATCACTTCCAAAAATAATATCATCAACATAAACTTCAATTAATAAAATACTATCTTGAGTTACCTTGATGTAGAGGTTGTTGTCTGCATTTCCTTTCCTAAACCCTTGTTGCTGTAAGTATCTGTCTAGTCTAGAATACCATGTTCTGGGGGAATGTTTGAGACCATACAAGGCCTTCTTTAATCTGCAAATATAATCTTCATTTTTTGATAACTGAAATCCTTCTAGTTGCTCAATGTAGACTTCTTCTTCAAGTTCACCATTCAGAAAGGCTGATTTCACATCCATCTGATATACTTTAATATTCTTGGAGCATGCATAAGATAAATTCAATCAGATTGATTCCATTATGGAAACTAGGGTAAACATCTCTTCAAAGTCGATCCCTTCAACCTGTGCATATCCTTTACATACCAATCTAGCTTTGTTCCTTATAACCTGTCCATCTTCATTCAATTTATTTATGAAAGCCCACTTTGTGCCAATCACATTCTTGTACCTCGGTCTTGGAACCAATTCCCAAGTGTCATTATTCTCTATTTGATCCAATTCTTCATTAATGGCCTTTTTCCAGAATTTATCATTGTTGGCCTCTTAAAAACTGCCTGGTTCAATCGTAGATAAGAGTGCTAGGTGCAGTTGTTCTGGTGAACGAATTCTTCTTCTAGTCTCAACTCATGCATCCTTATTTTCGATAATCTGATATGAAGGATGATTCTTCTGTACTCATTTAATAGGTGTCTTTGGAGGCACTTGCTGAACTTGCTCTTCTACTTCTGTCCGATCTTCTTCATATTCCCCTTGTACTGCTTCTTGATCATTTGCTTCTTCATCGTAAACTTGTTCCACTGATTGCTTTTCTTCTTCATTTAATTTTTGTCCACTTGTTTCATCAACTATTACATTGATGCTTTCCACAACTTTGTCGAGCCTTATATTGTAACACTTGTATGCTTTCCTTGTACTTGAGTAACCGACAAGTATGCCTTTGTCCACATGAGAGTCAAACTTTCCCATTCTACTATCTTCTCTTTTGATGCAGTATTTGATTCTGAACACTCTAAAGTGCTTCACATTTGCTGGTCTTCATTTCCATATCTCGTAGGGAGTTTCTTCACTGTTGTTTCTGAGAATTACTCTGTTTTGAATGTGAACTGTTGTATGCACTGCATGTGTCCAAAAACATCTATAAATTTAGAATCCATTAACATTGTTTGATCCATTTCCTGTACTTTCCTGTTCTTTCTTTCAACAACTCTATTCTGTTGAGGTGTCCTATCAACGAAGAATTACCTTTTTATTCCATGCTTTCTGCAGAAATCCATAAATTCCTTTGAAGTAAACTCTCTTCCATTATCAGATCTTAAACATTTGATTTTTGAATCCATTTCATTTTCAACCATTTCCTTGTAAACCTTGAAGTTTTCAAATGATAACTTATCCTCAAGAAAAAAAACTACAGTCATTCTTGTATAACCATCAACTAATAACATAAAGTATTTCTCACCTTTAAATTTTTTTTTTCTAGTTGGTCCAACTAGATCCGTATGCACAATTTCTAGTGGTATTATCGTTGACTGTTCCTTTGATTTGAACCTAGTCTTTGTTTTCTTTCCTCATTGGCAATGCCTTCATAATGTGTTGGCTGTTTTCGTGATCTGGGGAATTTCTCTGACTGCTTCCTTTTTGCTGATTTTGACGAGGTTATAGAAGTTTATGTAACCGATTCTTCTATGCCATAGCCAACCTTCATCTTTCTTTCCTAGAAAACACTTTTCATTTCCAATTTTACTTAATACATATATGTTGCTTGAAGTTCTTGCAACTGTTGCAATCAATCTTCCTGAACCTACTTTTCTTATCTCGCACTTCTCTGAATCGAATGTAAGTTTATGACCTTGGTTTCACATTTGACTTACACTTAGAAGATTATGTTTCATATCTTCCACTAGTAGAACATTTTCTATCTTGGTATTCTTGTTTCCAATTTTGACTGTGCCCTTTCCAATGATTCTAGCTGAGTCATCATTTCCAAAAAAGACTAATCCATCTCTTTCCTTTCTTAATGTAAGAAACATGTCTTCATCATCTGGCATGTGTTTTGAACAACCAATTTGAACATACCAACCAAGTTTATTGTGTTTAGCCTGTAGAGTGAGTGTGCATTATTCATTGTTAAATTGATCCTGCTTTCTTATCCATATTCTCTACTGAGGTTTTTGTCTCTGACAATTTCTATTTTGTTGTGATTCTCTAGGAGGGACTGTCATTCTACAATCTTTTCCAATGTGTCCAAAGTTGTTGCATTTGTAGCATTCCACTTTAGTTCTCAATGATTCAAACCAATTGTAGCTTCTTCTCTGTGTTTCATTAGGCCTTATTGGATAACCATTTTGTGCATGAATTTCAATTTTTTTTCTTTTCCTGCTATTATCTCTGCAATTTACAGCTTTATGTCCAAAATTATTACATACATAACATAAACTAAAAAATATATTTTGATATCTAGGAGTTGAAAATATTCTGAAAGGAGTTACTCTTCTAAATCCTTCTTCATCCTCATGCCTGCTTGTTTTTGACTGTCACTGATTTTGAAATCTGATTCTTCTAGGTGGAGGAGTGTCTCTGTGATCTTCCCTGTAAAAATTCTTGTCTCCTCTAATTGTTTCTGCATAACTTCTTGGTTGTGTTTATTTATTTGTGGTTTTGGAGCTTGAGCCTCTTTCTGTCTGATTGTATCCTAGCCCAAACTTGTCATGATGTGGCCTTTGATTGTTGATAATTTTATCCAAAACCTTTGAACTGTTATGCATATTCTTCTGTTGAAGGTATTTTCTCAATGTAACAACCTTTACTTCCAAATTTCCAATGATCCTGTCTTTTTCTTCCAGCTGTTCTTTGAGTGATTCTTCGATTCTTTTGTCTTATTCTATTTGAACCTTTAATTTAGTGATCATCTGCTCCAGTTCTTCAGAGTTTGAATTTTGAATGTCTTCTTTCTTGTCTAGTTCTGCCTAGAGTTTCTTGTTTTTCTTCTTTTCTCTTTTTATAACTTCTATAGCACTCGACAATTCTTCTATGTAGTCAACTTCTTCTTCTTCATACTCCTCTTCGGTGTCTTCTTTATCAGAGTCTTCTATTTCCATGAATATAACACTTTCTGCCTCACTTTCAATGACTTCATCTTCGTCTAATGAGGAACAATATTCTTTGGTGCAAAAACTTTTCTTGGAGACTTTCTTTTTGGTTCTTTTTCCTTTATATGTTTGTTTGCTGTTTGAATAATCCTCTTCATGTATTTTATTTTTCTTGTGAGGATTATTTTTAGCAAAATGAACAATACCATCACAGTTAAAACAAATCAATGGAAGCTTACCTTTATATCTATCATTGGTTCCCTTTTTCAATTTTCTGACAAAGTTGGCCACTTCTTCATCATCTTCCGAGATGTCACTGCTGTTGCTATATTATTTTTCCTTTTGCTTGCCCTTTTGCTTTGAACTTTTGGATGCTTTGAATGATACTTCTTTTATACCTATATTTTTCTGTTTTGTTCTCATTTCATAGGCTGTGAATATTCCATGTAGTTCATTCATGCTTCTTGAGTCTAGATCTGCTCTTTCTTCTAGTGCTGAGATCTTAGGATCAAATCTCATTGGAAGAGATCTTAGTACCTTTTGAACAATTATAGATTCATCAACTTATTCTCCCAATCCTATGATTGCATTCACTGTTTCATCAACTGTAAGAAGTAAGCTGCAATATTCTCATTTTCCTTCATCTTTAGCTATTCGAATTGACCTCTGTAAGTTTGAAGCTTTGCTGCTTTGACTTTTGAATATCCTTCATAAATATTTTGAAGTTTGT
This sequence comes from Picea engelmannii, assembly GCA_009831015.1. Classification (NCBI taxonomy): domain Eukaryota; kingdom Viridiplantae; phylum Streptophyta; class Pinopsida; order Pinales; family Pinaceae; genus Picea; species Picea engelmannii. The sequence continues at coordinate 36,359 of ML792833.1, forward strand.
CCCAAATATCTTTAGCAGAGCTACAATGTATAACTTTGGTATATACCAAATCAAAAATACCATTCAGAAGTGCATTTGTGGCTTTTGAATTACTTAGACTGAGTTTCTTTCCGTTGTCATTTGTTGGCAGAACTGTTGGTTCTTTGTATCCATCTACAACTGATTGCCAAATCTCAAATCCCTGTGCATGTACGTATGTTTTCATACTTCTGCTCCAAAATGCATAGTTCTGTCCATCAAACTGTGGCATTCCATTTTTATACATACTGTTGCTCTCCATAATCTACCTTTCATTGGTTAAACTGATTTATGAAGGAACCTGCTCTGATACCAATTGTTGGATTACTGAGAAGGGGGTGAATCAGTAATAAAGTAATTATAATCCTTTTTAACCACAGTGTATAAAAGTTATTTGTATTTATGATCAATTTACCAATATCATTCAATCATGTGCAGAATAAATAAACCATGAACAACGAGTAATCACACACATACACAGTACACCAATATTTTACGTGGAAACCCAATGCGGGAGAAAACCACATAATGCTTTTTATTATGTGTCTTTATGAATTACATTCATTGGAAGCACTTACTTCCTTTGTTTTCCATATACAACTGGAATGAGGCTCCAACCCCCTATTTTGAAGCTACAACCTGAGGGAAAATCCAACTCTCCAATTCTATGGCTACAACCAGAAGGAGGCTACAAACCCCTATGTTCTCCGGCTACAACCGGAAGGTGGCTACAACCACCTATCCTTGCCCCGTCCAACCGCCTTGAAATATAAGTGCCAAATGTAGAAATTGAATATGTCACTGTTACAACTCATTATGTCAAATATGTCACTCAGAAAGTTGTCACTGTATACTCATCAACCAATCTAATCTGATCACATATACCTCAAACACTATACCACAAGTATGTACCTCAAACCATGTGCTAGAACCTCACTATTATACAACCTCTATCTGTACCAATAACTTCAACAACATACCTCAACCAAAATCCCTCAAACATGAACCAATACTAAACTTCAGTAGATCTACCTCAGATCAACTCTACAACAAGTCCTAAACTTCCAAGAGGGAATCCAAAAAATTTACAAGGCAAACCCTCCACCAGATTCATAGATTCAACACTACGCATATGAAAACCATACCTTTTTCTTCTTGTAGCGTTCTATTGTTGTGGTTTTGCTGCCGTGATTCTACTGCCGTGAATATGCTACCGTGAATTTTCTGCCGTAGTTTTTTTGCCGTGATTTTTCTTCAGCAGTTTTTCTGCCGCACTTTTCCTGCCGGTATTTTTCTGCCACAATTTTTCTGCCGCACTTTTCCTGCTGTGATTTTTCTGCCGCGATTTTCTGCCGCACTTTTTCTACCACACTTTTTTTGCTGCACTTTTTCTCTATGAATAATACCTGCACAAGTAACCTTTCACAAAATAGAGATTCAATGATATTAAATAGGTGCTAACGAGAGATCCTTTCTCTCTTATTTATACTTCCACATAGATTCCTCAAGGGATTACCTTCTAACCAACTTAACTCACTTTCCTTCTTTTAGGGATAACTCACTTCTAACCAGTTGTCCACTTCTAACCAGTTGTCCACTTCTAACTCACTTTGCTACAAATAGTAAATTCTCCACTTCTAATTGCAACTAAATGATTTTTAATTATTTTCTTATTGCAACAACTTAACCCATGACTAACTCCTAGTTTCACCCACTTGACTAGTCAACTTCTTCTAGAAGCTTCTTGAATTAATTTGACTCCTTTGACCTTCTAAATAACTCATGAGGGTTCTCCACTTCACCAGGCCATAACTCTCTAACCGTGAGGAGTTATGTGACGTTCCACATATCACTGGAAATGGAATGACATGTATTGTTCATATATAATAGTCTTACCTGCGAATATATTAAAATTCATACCATTATGCATCAATCAAACTGAAGTCCCTTAATCATACTGTTGGGGCTACCAAAATTTTCTACCAGACTTGCTTCAAGGGTTGATATCATTGACAACCAACCCAATTAATCAACAAACACTTTGTTCAATTTCAATCTTTGAAATGATTTAGGTATCAATATTACTTGATTTACCTCATGATCAGTTTCCAGTTTGGTCATTTTGACCATTTAGCATTAAATAAAGTTGATGAGCAAAGTAAACCTCTTCTGGTGTTAGAATGGACAAGAATTGTGCAAGATCAAGGTCAAAAGAATGGTTTTAAAATATTTGTGGATAAATTCATGCATTCTATTTATATAGTGGTGCATAATGAACATCCTCCAATATTAGTCTCTCAGTGCAAATAAATTATCTAGTTGGGCCCAAATTCTAGAGTAGGGGATTGGTATTTATTTGAAGAATGTATAATTATTAGAATTTATCTCTTAGAGCTCCAATCATATCAACTTTTAGTCTTTATGATTCTTTGAATTTTTGCTTTGGAATATATTAGACAAAGAGTGAACTTAGAGTTTATTCATTTTTCTTCAAGAAATCAAAATGTTACTTTTTCTTTACTTGCATAAGTTTTTGTTTCATAGTAAAAAGCAAATCTGCATTGATTGTGGTTGAGAAAATGATGAAACTTTTGAATTTTATGGAAGGAAAAGAGTGGCATTATGATCCACATCATGTCATTTCTAACCTAAGAATTGCTATTATCTCTGCTCCATATCTACATCATGCAGATTCAAAAGTAGAGAGTCTGGAAAAAAAAGACAGTGGGTTAGAAGTGCAAGAGGTTCTACAAGGACATAATGCTTTATCAAGTATAAAACAAAGTGTTAAAAATGAATCAACCAATTGTAAACTCAGGTTGTTTCAATTGAATATTATCAACCAACACATGCACTAAGTGAAGTAGTGTATTCAATTGCAACAAAGTAAATGAATCCAATTAGTGGAACAACAACAAGGAAAATGGATTATCTCATGGAGACTCCATAAAATTCAGAGTTACATAGGAAAATTACAGAAGTTGAAGACCTAATGGAAGAAGATGAGAGGGAGCCATTACCAAAGAGAATGAGAATAGGTTCAAGTTATGAATTAGAGGAAGAATCAAAGAAACAAGTTGTTGGAAAAAAAAAGAGAAGAGCAATGATGCTAGTGGACCGGTTTTTGAGAAGTACTTTATTTCAATTACACAAATTCCAACAACTAGTAAACCCAATCAAATACTTCAAACTAAGTTTGCACAAGAACTTCAATATCTAAAAAAAGAATTCATGTTTTCACTGAAATGATTTTGAATAAAAAGAAATCCAAACAATCAAAAGAAACATTGTTTTCTTAGACATAATAGGAAACATCAACACCTCCTAGGCTCTTAACTTCGGTAGATTATGATAAAGGACAATTGACATGGTGATTCTGCAACAAAAGGTGAACAAGGATGAAGGGGAAATCAAGTCTCATGAATATGAGACTACTAAAGTGAAGTTTGATCTTGACAAGATGCTAATAGGATACACAATTGAATGCCATAAACAAATCAGGACAATGGTGTCTATATATTTAATGCAAGCAACAACAAAAATCAAGAAATTTATAACAATGGCGACCAAATTGGAGGATCACTTAAAGAAGAAAGGGTTGTAAATAATGCAAGACTTGTAAATATTCAGGATTTGGAACAAAGAATAATTTGTTTTGGAGAAGACCCTAATGATAAAACTAGGGTTAAGTCCTTTTTCAAAGAAAAGGATAAAGAAATCCAAGTCTTAAAAGGAAAACTGAGATACCAACATCATCATATTTAGACCAAAGAATTGTTTGAAGCACAAAAAGAAAAAGAGCAGTTGGTTGAGGAGGTGACAAGATTATAACAAACAAATGTTAAATGAGGGCATATAATTGACAAGATAAATGAGGAAAAGGAAGCCACTCTATCATCCGATTTGAATATTAAAGAAACTATTCTTGAAGTTGAAATCATAAAAGAAAGATCAAAAGTAGAGTAGATAGCCAGTTTGGAAAGTCAATTATCTACAATTCGAAAAGAGTTATAAGAAGATGAGACTAGTATCCAATGGAAAACCATATAAATTATAGAGTTGAAAGCACAACTAGAGAAAAAAAACTTGATAATTGACGATTGTAATCAAAAGCTAGTTGATAGGGTCAAAGTCATAACTGAAGGTAATAAAAAATTCAAGGAGATGATGAAGTCATTGGGAGAGGTTGAAAGAATAATTTTTGGGAAAAGATAATCGATTGAAACAAAGCATCTGATTTGGGATCAAATCATATTAACAATAAAGAAACGCAGAGGTCATTTTGATGTAGTTTAGTAAACCGAGATTCTAGCTCGCAAACTATAGATTGAAATTAACAAATCTTGGTCAAATTTGGGAGACAAAGATTAGGTAGAAAATGAAGTGATCAAGTTTCTAAATGACTGAACTCAAGCAGAGTTGATGATTATGGGCGTCAAAAACCAAAATTTTCTTGTCATGTTAGCAAGTGCTATAAATTAAAAAATAAGTCTAATTATGACATCACAAAGTAAGTGCAATTTAGTTGGTTGTTGCTAGTGCAATTTAGTTGGTTGTTGCTCAAGATTTCATGGATGAATTTAGAGCAACAATTTAATTGAGATTGCCTCCCCCATTGACATCTGAGAAATGTTTTATTGATGTTGAAGTGTACAACGTTTTCTTACATAAACAATGAAACAATACTAAGCAATTTAAAGATGTTACCAATAGTTTCAGAGGAAAATCGATATTTGATAAACTTTTAATTGATTTCATACTGTTAAGTACTATTAACAATGTACATCAAAGTCTACCACCTACATATTTTAATCTTTTCATGGAGTTGGATATTGCTGCAAGGAAAATGACGGAGTTTAAGTATATGGAAGGAAATGAATGGAATTAAATAACAAGGAAAACGATGAAGTTAAAGTATCTCGAAGGAAATGAATGGAATTAAATAACTAGGTTAAAAAGTTAGGATACGACAATAATGAAAACATACCAATTTTCTTCCACGTCAGCACGTCAGCCCCTACATTAGGAAAAATAAAAGACATTATTGGATGGACAAGTCATATATATTCCATGCATCACATAAGGAAGGAATAACCATTTCCTAGAAATTTCGAGTTCCACTCTCTACTATTTTTGGAAACTATTATTCAAACAAAAAATGATTGATGTGCAAGAAGATAAAACCAAAGAAAAGAAATAAGATGGTATTGATTATTGGATTGAAGAGAGAACTTTATTATGTCAATTGTTTCAGTCACTGGGAAGAGAAAAATTGCTTTAATTTTTCTAGTTTTTATGGTCCTTTTGAGTTTTCAGAGGATTCATCCCTGTTCAATCAGTGTTTTGTGCATCTCATCTTGTCAGTTGTTTTAAATGTTTTAGCAAATAATTTAGATTTTGAATCAATAAAGTTTCCAAAGATTTGATCTCAAAGACTTATCTTTGTATTTATCAAAGTTTTAATATATCAAAAATAGCATGTGATGTTTTTCACATTATGATTCTTGTAATGATGGTTGATAATGTGTTATAGCAAGATTTGCCTCACCCTATGCAAATTTGTTCAGAAGGCCTTTTTCCATTTCCATATGCAGACTTGAAGTCCCTTTTTGCAAATCCCAGAGCTAAAAACAATATTTTTATACATATATGCGCCCTAACTATTAAGAAACATGCGTATACACAGGTTGCACCATTATAACCCATGTACATCGGGTTTTGTGCCCAAAATTAAAAAATAGTGTCGAGTTTCCATGTCACGTCATGGGATCCATGATCCTTGAACTTCCATATACTGGAAACGTTCCAACTTGGCCCTTCAGTTCCATTTGAAGGCTATAAATGGGCTATATCCAAGCTGTGGAAAATGGGAGAAGAATTCAACTTTGAGAGCAAAGTTACTCTCGAGAAATTATTCACTTCATATTGAGTCTACATCCCTTTGTCCTTTTGAGTATGAACACATTGTTCAACCCCCAAGCTCTTCCCTACTTGATTGAGAACCTCATTGTCTCTCTTATATGAGCTTGCCTTTGATGGAGGATTGAAGTGGTGGAGGCCTAGCTGGAAGGGACTTAGTTTCTTGGTTCCAAACAGTGCCGACATAGAAGTTTTTAATTCATTCACTTCGATTGATTACATTTTAATAGAAATACTCTTTTCTCGTCCAATTAGTATCTTGCAAATATTGAATTTTTATTCCATGGGAATATTTGTTATGAATGTTGATGGATTATGCTATTGAATGTGCTAACTTTATATATTATCACCATATTCTTGCGTTTCTTGGTTGTTGATGACAAGTTGCAGGTGTATTGCTTTGAGTCAAGTGCTCAACGGTGGACTTCATCGAACGTCTGGATGTGGTAGGCTCTTTATCTTGTCTTGTTATCATATTTTCTTATATAACATACTTGAGATTAGAGTTGATTTTTGCAGTCATTTCTGTCTGTTGTGGTTTACCCCTTTCCATAGAGAGATTTTCCTCGTAACAGAATTGACGACCATACTAGGGATAAAATCTTCTTTTCGGGGTTTGGAGTGTTTTTCTCCTTTGATTGCTCTCATTTATATTGAGTTTCTTGTCGTCTGATTGCTTGACATCCTCTGTTCTTTTTGAGTATGAGTTTCTTAGCATTATCCTTAACCTAGCAATGTTTTAAAATTCGCATACATACGCGTATTGTCCTTCTGCAAGAGGCGTATATACGCGGTTTTCTTTTGAACAGTCGTGTACATCATCCTTTTTTGCTTGCTTGCTGAGTTTGATGTTTGATGGGTAAGTTTTGATGGTTGTTGAGTCTTCTTGGGCCTTTGTTATGACTGTTAAGTGCATGTAGAACGATAGGAAACCTTTCTTTGGTTGAATTTTCGGGCGATTTCTTTCTCATCATCCTTTTCATTGTTTTTCCTTGCATCTTGGGCTGGGTGTTTGCTTCTTGATATCCTACTTGGTTTGTCTCTATTTACATACAATAGAATCTTTATATCTAGCTGTTGTTCAGTCCTTGCATTTTCATTCTTTTATATTGAAAATACAAAAATATTAAGCATTTTGCATTGTTGGCATTTGATCTTTTGGGTCCTTATCATTGATCTTAGTACATGTATACAAAGATTGCATCTTATTTTGAATTGTAGAATCAAATTGAAAATTGCATTTTGAAAAGCTTATCATTTATTAAGAGTTGAAGTTAGGACTTTGCATTTTATTCATTTTCATTTATTTTACTTGCCGAGTCATAAAATCATCAGTTTCATGACCACACCTTTTTGAATAAACAAGGCAACTAATATAAGTAAAGCCGAAGATTAATGTTTTTATATATTTCATCTCTCCAAAAAATATGATGTTATAGTACAAAATTGGGGCTCACACCCTCAAAATACATATACGGTTGATCATACAGTAATCACGACATCTATGCCTGTGGCACCAGATGAGTGTCATGATAGCATACTATGGCGTTTGCGAGATGATGAAAGAGTCGTACCCAAGCACGGGGCACACCTACCACCTGCAACTGCATCGCCTCTGACATATCCTCTACCTAAACCATGTAATGTCCCCATTTTGGGACATTATAACATTATAACATTACAACATGCCCGCCCGAGTAGCCAGATAGGGGTGACAGAGAGTTCAAGAGATATTGAGGGGTTTATTTGGGCCCGACTTGTATCATTCATCATCAGGATCCATTCCGCACAACTGGGCCTTGGTTTCGTTGCATTCCGACGATTTCCGTAATTTTGAGTTATTATGGGTCATATCTTAATTAAATTCACTAAGAAGGTCATAATGGGCATATTACTTGGAGAAACATCTTAGTGTAATATCTCATTGGAATCGGGAGGAAGAGTATTACATGATAAGATGATGAGAAGTGACTTTCAGTGGCCGGAGAAGCCATCAAGATGGATAAATCACTTTTTACAGGCAAAATGATTAATTAATTAATTAATTAATAAAGTGATATAATCAAGGAATAATAAAATAAAGTAAAAGTCACTTGGAGGGAAAAGGTCAAAAATGAATTAGGGTTTCAGGAAGCTATAAAGGAAGGGTAAAGCAACCTAATTCATTATGCATGATTATGATTTGATGTTGAGAGCTTCCAGAGGAGGAGGAGAGCCGACCTTATTGTTTTGTGGATTTCTGGAGGAAACCACCACCCTTGATCGGTTTCGGTGTTGAGAGACACAACCTAGCCTATCGGAGATACCATCCTGGTATCTCATCGTACATTTCAGGAGTATTCAGTGTGGAGGGCGCAACTTAGCCATGGAGGGCGCAAGCTAATTAGGAGATTCAGAGATCTGCAGTAGACCGTGGTCCCGATTGCAGATTCATTCCGACCCAGTGGAGATCTAGCCAGGGCGCTTCCATTGAGCCAATATTCATCAGATTTCGACGGAGGAGTCTTGCAGAGCGACCCATACAGCTGTTTAGGGCGTAGCCACTCCATACAGTCATTTGGCCTTGCATGCAGGGGTTCCCTCTCAGATCTGGCCAAACCCTTCCACCCATTTCATTACGGGACGAGATGATCGTTTTGAGCTACATAGCGGCAGATTCTGACGGTGGAATCCCTTGGGGCGCATTCAGTGCCCAAGGAGGGGCGCAAACCCCCCAGGGTTTCAGATCTAGTGCCGTAGAGGTCCGTTCTGGGTTCCGTTAGAAATTATTTCCAGTGCAGTAGCTAGGGCGCATTGATTGGAGCAGTTTTGAGATCATTCTGATGGTTGAGTTTTGAGATCGAGTTTTCCAGCTGATAGTGGTCGCCATGCTCATCCGGGATCGTTCATTTTGGTCATTTTGTCTGTGCATGCAACAGATCTGCTGCCTTCTTGCGGTCACGGGTATTTCTTTGTTATTTGATTGTATTCCAGTACAGATCCATGAGACCTGATTGACGATTAGTCTCTATATTTCAGTAGCGATTTGTATTCCCATGCATGCACTATTATTATTCATAATATTGAGCAGTTTACCTTCTATGTTATTGCATGCGTCATTTTATGATTGTAAAACCTTTATGATGCAACATGAAACTATAATAACCTACATGCAACCATAATAACTGACATGAACACACTTTAAACGAAGAACATCTTCATCAACCACTAAAACGCATCCAGAAACCCCCAGTGTATCAGATCTGCACGCTGGAGTAGTAAGACAGTAGCAAATATCTTGATCATCTGGATCAGGGATATTTCAGTGGTATCAGAGCTTTAGTCCTGCCAGCCTGTGACTAAAGTCGACGAGTTCGACGAGTGACCCAGAAGGCAAAGAGGATGTGGGGAGATAGATATGAGAGGCCAGAGGGCACTGGTAAGGCTCCCATGGAACCAGAGGCAACCTTCATGCAGGTTATCAGTGATATGGTAGCTAGTCAGCGGACTATGTCTCAGTCCTTGGCTTAGGTGGCTGAGAGATTGGCTATGGTGGACATTCCGGGCACACAAGCCCCACATGCAGCACAGGGGAACTCGGGGGCAGGCAGTAGACCCCAAACACCTACTCACACATACACATCTTCGAGTAGGATTCCCAGACCATGGTTCCCTAGTTTTCAGAGGGCAACACCAGTAGCAACACAACAACCGTTAGCACAGAGGTTGCCCACTCAGGTGGAAGACATTGCAGAGTACAAGAGGGAGTATGCAGCGTTGGGTCGTGACTTCCATCATGACATGACACTGGTCGAGTACTGTGGACTTAGGGGCATGAACCATCCCAGAGAACCTCAGAGAGGAGGAAAGCAACAACAACAAGGACAGAACATAGATTTCATCCGGAAAGTTGGTAAAATCACCATACCTTCTTTTGACGAATCGTCCAAATGCAGTGACAGAGTTGGGGTACAAAAGCTAGACATGTACTACAAGATCAACCAGATGACCGAGACGACGACTAGTGACTCCTGCGCATTTGAGGGACAATTAGATGGACGGGATGATAGTGCATGTCCTTCATCTTCCCCGTCAGGAAATGTTGAGGATTCAACACTTCAACATACTGGTGACACTTGTGAGGATTCATATGTGTTGGCACTTAGACATGATGAGAGTAGGAGGTTGGATGACCTACCTATGGGTGTAGACATGGCTTCCAGAAAGTCATGTATGAAGGATGATGAGCTTCCTATGATGAGCGAGCCACATTTTTCATCTTCTCAGTCATATATGCTAGCCACGACACATGAGGATATCAGTGGC
>ML792833.1:56859-117764 GCA_009831015.1 Picea engelmannii
AGAGAGAGAGAGAGAGAGAGAGAGAGAGAATCTATACACTAAGGGAGAACCATAGAATAGAGTCTGTTACACTCCACTTCTAATGAATCTATCTACTGTTTCTAGAGGAGGAAGAGATTCATAATATTGACAGTGTTTGTGACATTGGCTTTCTCTATCTCTGAAATTTTTGAGGAAATATGCATGAGAGCACCACTATTGTCCTAAGTGATTTCTTCATGTCTGTGAAGAATCAGCTGAATCTCCTTCCACTTTGGGTTATCCATGATTGAATCTGAAAAACCTTGTATGAAGAAACTTAAAGGAAAGAAGTTGGGATGAACAAACCCCAACCAACAATTATCGATTCCAACTCCATGAAAAACTAAAAGAAATAGAGGAATACTATCATATTTAAACTAAGTTGGGTTAGAAAAAACATCAAGAGGAATTGACATAGAGAAAAGGAACCGATAGACCAGGGGTTTCTTGACCAGAGTGAAATGGGTTACCCACATTGATGTCACAACAAAACTAAAATCCACCACTTGCGAAACACCTTTTCATAACTCCTCCATAAGACACATTGATCTTGCACCATATTCCTTCATAATCCACTTATTCATGACTAGACTCACTTCCATATAACCCATACTGAAAATTCCAAAATGAATCTTCCAAAGAAGAACCCCAATGAATCCCCATTGTTAGCGATATCCCACATATCAACAGAGGTTTCAATCTTATGCATTGAATAGCCTCGAAAGGATCCATACAAACCAAGTGTGAGAACTATGGAGGGCACTTGTTTTTCTTCCCACTTCACATACAATTGTATGTTGTCATTGAATGCATATTGAAAGAGGTGCAAATAAATTTGTCAAGGTATGGGGCTAAGGTAACTAACCCCATTTTTAATCAGTAACCTAGAGCTTAAGGAGGAGGCCACCTTAGCCTAATGATCCACCTTTCCATTAAGTTCTGTTTTTATGTGGTAGAACAAAACCTGATCGAAATGGGAGAGGATTAGTTTGATTCTTGAGATGAGTGAGATCAATTTGTTTTCCCTCGAGTTTGATTGATCTATCATGGCTTTGATAACCAACATAGAGTCCCCTATTTCCATTAATGTTCTGAATCATTTTTCCTTTGCAACACAGAGGCCCCTCCATAACGAGCAGGCCTCAACAAATTTGTTTGAGACAATTCCAAGCCCCCATGCATAATATACAATCCTTTTTCCTTCGAGATCATGGAGACTTCCCCCCACATCTTCCACCCATCAATCACTCTTTGCTTTACCAAAAGATTCCAAGACCAATAAAAACCAAACCATTGTTGTTCTTTATTCAATATTTAGATAGACTATATTTACTACTTGTTATCACACAAATTGTAGGTTGGGAAAATCCCCACCCAATCCACAAGACAACGAGAATTGTGGAAGGGTCTACCCACTTTCACCTTAGATAAACCCTCCCCTCTCTTTAGTGAAGGAGAAATCCTACACAAGGGGGGAATCCCGGGTGACCATAGGGGGATTAAGACGAGAAATGAAAATATGGAAAGATAACCCCATATAGGTCAAAAGTGAAAATCAAGGGAGTATTGAGAGGGTATCTTGTGGTTGAAGGAAGTTTCGAAAGGTCTTGAGTACCTGCACCAGAGTGTTAGACCTGCCCAAGACAAGACAAATTGAAGAGATACAAGCCAAAATGTTCAATGGAAAAGCAAGTGAAGCTTGCTTTCCTATGTAACAACAATTAACAATGATATAAATCAGAAAGTAAATGATCATTAAAACTATTGGACATGCCACTTAAAAGTCAAGTAAAGATGCAAGAGATAAAGCTAGTAACGACTAGTGTAACTCAAGTGATTTAAAACAAGACTTTAGTGACGATATAGGGATGTTAAATGATGTTATTGTAGAGATATTATGACATCCTTATGGATGTAGCAAACATATGCTACAACAACAAGATCTACCCCTAAAAATTAGCAAACAACTTGTCCAATAATTAGCCAATATCAAGTAGTTTAACAATGACAACTTGTAAGCAAACTTTAGTGGTAGATTAGGGAGTGAAACAAGTGTTAAAGAATGATTTGCTGCAACCCTAATGGATGTTTCTTAAATTTATAACAGAATCAAGAGATCCTTGGCCAATCAAAACGCCTTAGTGGCCTTAGCAAGCCTAAAGCACATAGAAAATATTCCAACTAAGACAATTTCAATATCTCGTAATTTCACGTATACCAATGCAATGATTTTATTTCTCCAATGCAAGAGATTAGTGCCTAAATCTATTGGGTTATGGATTATTTTAATGAATGATATAGTTATGCTACTTCCTTAGGGGTGTAAGCCCTTTTACTCCCTAAGGCAATCAAGATTAGCTAGGAAAAACTAGGAGGCTGTAAGCCCTTTTACTCCTCCTAGTAACCCTTTGTACAATAGATTATTCAAAACAATTATGATAGGATTATTAGGGTTGTATTCCCTTATAATACCCAATATCTTAGCAAAATAACCTTGAAACTAAGAAAGAAGCAATAAAAAAGCAAATATTCCTTATGTAGTCCAACCATTACCAAGATAAACTCCTTTTTACCCAAGAAAATTCCATCACGATGCAAGAATTAGCCTTCAAGAGAGATAGTGAATCAATTGTTCATCCAATAGCCAAGAAAAATCATCACAATAGCAAGTAGAAGAGAGAGATATGTAAAATTCCCAAGAGGGGCGCAAATTTCAGCCAAGGAGTCTTTCTCCCAAGAGAGAGTTATGTCTCAAAATGAAATGAAATGATTCTTATTTATACAAAACTCCTAAAAAGTGTTTGTCCACTTAATTTAGGGTAAACCAAAAAGTAGGGAGGTCGACCTCCCTTACTTTTCCCCTTTACAATTTTAAATTTTCAATTTGCACATAATAAATCCCTAAAAAGACATGACGTCACCCCTTTAGGGGAACGTTTTGGAACTTGGAGCAAGTCGTTGAGCTTGGAGATGAAACATTGGGCCTCCAAAGGCTTCCTTCTCATGCGACAAGGTATTATCCATCAGTCTAAGGCTTATCCTCTTCAAAAATTTCCAAGTGTCAATCATCAACACCACTACCACCAAAACCCTAGCCCCAACAAAATGTCAATCCCTAAGATGTAGCGCTCTAGCCTTCAAAGGAAAATTGTTGGGGTGATGAAGGGATAGGATAGGTCCCCTAAGGTGTATCTCAATCCTCCAAAGGATATCATCATCATTTGGTGTGCGGGCCATGGTATCCAACTTGTGGTTTTCATTCCCCAAGGAAGCCCAAGCTAGGGTTGTTCCTCCAAAACGATCCACCAAGCGAGGTCCTGCAAAGACAATGAATGCGCCCTCCAAGGATCTCAAGTCAAATGCATCATGATGAGTAAATCAAATCAATAAAAGAGCCACCTAATAATGCGCACCAAATATACCTTATCAAATTAAACAAGTGCTCAAAGACCCTATGCAATTTTCCAAGTTGAGGTATGGGAGGGTTGACAAGGTGACCTATTGGGTGAATCATTTTTGAAGTCAAGGGATGTTTCCTAGGTGGACCCTCTCTAAGCCATGTAATTAATATGAAATGGATGGGGGTAAGACTTCTAGGCATGGGGTTCATGAAATACAAGGGTTTTCATTATATCATCTATGGGTGCCTTTGTGGAGGGTGTGTTTTTCCTTTGTTTGCAATGCAACCTTTTTCCAAGCCCATTTGTTACCATTAATTAATTAAGGTCCAAAATGACTCGATACTCTCGATGGGTAACATAAATCTTGGGGGATAGTACCACAATGTCACTTGAAAGGAGAGGTACATAGAGTGCCATAGGGGTAAATTCAAACTTGTAACCCACTTGTGTATATCCCCCCAAAAGTGGGACATTATATATATAAGTGTATTTTCTTTTGCAGTTCTTTGATTTTTAGGAGAAAGGTTTCATTATTCTCAAGACCTCTTTGGGAGAGAATCTAGAAGTTTTATGATTTTGGATTTTAACTTTTTCCAGCCACATTCCCTCTAGGCCTTCAACCCCTTCTTTCCATGAGATGAAGTACAACTCCTTCTTGGGTCAGTACACCCAAAAACCCCAAATATGGGGACATGAAATGGATGAAGAATAGAAAGTGGTAAGTATGGCTGGGAATAGTACGATGACTCATCAATAATACCTCCTAGTAGCATGGCCTCTTCCTAATGTTTACCACTTACTATGACACAATGTCAACCACCAAGGTAAAACAGGGAAAAAATCATAATTTCCAAGCAGACGTTCTATAATCAAAATCAACTTCAAATGAAACATACTCAAATGCCTCAAATATTGAAATGATACTCACCATAATACATGGCTTGAATCTCATGGATCAAGACCCAATGAACTTCCATAAGCAAGACGATGTGGTGGATATCATCGTAATGAACCTAAGATTTGTGGTGGTGAAGTGGGCCTCTCTCAGTGAAAGTGGATGCTGTCAACCCTCTGTCTATCTGTACTCCATGTTTGCAACCTGAGGGCCTCAATAAATAATCTCTTTAGTTATCCCTAGAAATTGGGGATAACATTTGGCTCCTAATTAGGGACATATACTCACCGTAGACTGCATGAGAACCTCAACATCTCTTGGTCAGACCCGTGCTTAAAATGAAACATACAAACATAAAATCTAGGGTGGTTATATCACAGTTCGTCCATATATATAAAAAAATAACAACTAATCTAGAAAAGAAAATTTTACATTTTTTACAATCTATGATACAAGATAAGCATATAAATAAAAAATGCAAATAGAGAAAAATGAAATGAAGCTAAACTACCATGAGCAATCAAGATGCAAAATGAAAGAAAGAAAGATGACCTACCTACTTACCTGGGGCCCCAAATATTAGGTCCTGCAATGTCAGGTGTAGTCATACAACCAATGCAACCACCTATTCATTATTTCATCAAGACATCTCCCCCCATGCTTAATCATGTAATACAACCAAGATAAGTTAAGCACAAAATAACCATGCGCATAAATAAACATATAATCAATCATGAAATGAAAATCATGGAGATGGATGGGAGGGAGGAGATCCTGCTAGAAAGAGAAACCATAAACCTGATCATCTAGGAAATCCTTCCTACAATGATAGCCACAAGCTCGATCAATCCATCTTTGAAAAGGACTACCATATATAGATTTAGGCTCGTCTTCATCTTCACTTAAAATATCACTTCTTCCTAAATGATGGGAGGAGATAAGAGACCCCAAGAAGACCCTAAAGTTTCCTTGAGAAGGAGAGGTGAGATAAGGGACAACCTTGGGTCTATAGAAATAATCCTCCCCAAAATCCAAAGTGTGTTGTTTCTTTATCCACAAATCCCTTACATGAAAATATCGCTTTTTTGTAGAGTGAGTCTTTGATTGTTTTGAGATAGACACAATCTTAACTTTATCCAGATATGAGTATGATGACAGATGAAAATTCTCACCTCATAATGGATCTGATTCCTCAAAAGGATACGCATCATCAGTCTCAAAGTATAATATAAAATCATTATGATCATATTGCGACAAGTCGTCCTTAAAAGGATGAAAAAAATATGTGATCATATCGTCATCGGGCTTCCAAAAGCCTGCATCATATGCGAGTGAGGACCAATTTCTTGGAGATGATAACTCAAACCATTTTGCATGAGAAACATCCTCAATGTCATAAATGGGGTCTCTATAAAAAATGAAATGACCCATATCCCATCTACGTCTCGCAGTCTGTATGAAAGTGTCTCTATGATCATCAACCATATCCAAGGGTTTTTTCATAAGACCATCAATATGACTGAAAATGACCATCTCTTTGTCTTTGTGTGCATGAATAACAAAGGTTAGGGTGAATTCAACTGGATCTTCAGATTCTTCATCATTGAGACTAATTGGTTCTTCAACTTCATGTGCAATAGGAAGGCAAGGCTGGGAAAATTCACCTTCATCAAGAGAAAGAAAACATAACGATGTCTCATGAGGTTTCACAACATGTCACACCTCATCAAAATTCTCCTTCCTCTTCATGGACATGCCCCTTTATCGCCTCTCCATCACAAGGGGCTTGATCCTTAATGCCGAGTGCTTTGTTTTTTTTTCCAAAAAACAAAAACTCTTGTTCTTCTCGTCGTTTTATACTTGATCTTTGGTGGGTGATGTTTTTTTAAGATCTTGCACTTCCTTGGATTCTTCCTCTCTGTAGAGATTTTCTTCAGAGGGAATAACATTTAAAATCTCAATCAGCTCCAAAGAGAGCATCCTTTCTTGAAAAAAATCCTCAAGGTCCTGAATAGTATCATCAAATTGTTGAGACTTTGGTCAATAACGCTTGATAAATTCTCGGACAAAGATGACTAAGTCCTTTGGAATGCTAGTATGCTTGACCAAATATCCTTGTTTCTCATTCAGGGATAGAAAGAACGATTGTGTCAAATAATCTTTCTAATTTATTTCATACCAATGAATGAGTTCAAAAAACTCGATAACATGTGTAACAAATGAACATGGATTACCATCAAATTTTGGGATATCATCCCATGCTTTCAGCAGGTATTTATCATATACCTCCATGGTTCAGAAGATGGAAAGGGTAATCGGGGAAAGGTGGGTTCTTGGGTTGTGGAGTCGCCATATGAACCTAGAGAGTTCATCAAATAAAAAGGGAAGAGGGAACTTCACTCAGGGGGAGTCACCAGGAAAACTAGGGAAAGGCTCTGAGACAACTTTCCAAAGTGTCGTTAGGGTTCGGAAGAGGATTCAAAATCATCCCCGACAACGATGTCGAAATTTTATCTCGCAAATTATAGGTTAGGAAAATCCCAACCCAATCCACAAGATAGCGAGAACTATGGGAGAGTCTACCCACTATCACCTTAGATAAACCGTCCCCTCGCTTTAGTGAAGGAGAAGTCCTACACAAGTGGGGAATCCTGGGGGGAATTAAGATGGGAAATGAAGAGATGGCAAGATAACCTCCTATAGGTCAAATATGGAAATGAAGGAAGGCTTGAGATGATATCTTGTGGTTGAGGGAAGTTTCCAAAGGTCTTGAATACCTGCACCATAGTGTTAGACCTGCCTAAGACAAGACACATTGAAGAGATACAAGCCAAAGTATTCAATGGAAAAGCAAGTGAATCTTTCTATCATATGTAGCAGAAGTTAAAAATGATATAAATCAACAAGTAAATGATAATTAAAACTGCTGGATATGCCACTTAAAATTCAAGTAAATATGCAAGAGATAAAGCTAGTAATGACTAGTGTAACTCAAGTGATTTAAATAAAGACTTTAGTGATGATATAGGGCTGTTAAATGCTGTTATTGCAGAGATATTATGATATCCTTATGGATGTAGGAAACACATGCTACAACAACAAGATCTACCCCTAAAAATCAACAAACAACTTGTCCAATAATTAGCCAATATCAAGTAGTTTAACAATGGCAACTTGTAAGCAAACTTTAGTGGTAGATTAGTGAGTGAAACAAGTGTTAAAGAATAATTTTATGCAACCCTAATGGCTGTAGCTTAAATTTATAACAACAACAAGATATCCCCGGCTAATCAAAACACCTTAGTGGCATTAGCAAGCCTAAAGCACATAACAAAGATTCCAACTAAGACAAATTCAATATCTCGTAATTTCACGTATACCAATGCAATGATTTAATTTCTCCAATGCAAGAGATTAGTGCCTAAATCTCTTGAGTTATGGAGAATTTTAATGAATGATCTAGTTATGCTACTTCCTTATGGGTGTAATCCCTTTTACTCCCTAAGGCAAGCAAGACTAGCTAGGAAAAACTAGGAGGATGTAAGCCCTTTTACTCCTCCTTGTAACCCTTAGTACAATAGATTATTCCAGACAATTATGAAAAGATTAGTGGGATTGTATGCCCTTATAATCCCCTATATCTTATCGAAATAACCTTGCAACTAAGAAATAAGCAATAACAAAGGAAAGATTCCTTACCTAGTCCAAGCATTAACAAGATAAACTCCTTTTTACACAAGAAAATTCCATCACAATGCAAGAATTATCCTCCAAGAGAGATAGCGCATCACTTGTTAATCCAATATCCAATACAAACCATCACAAGAGCAGGTAGAAGAGAGAGATATGTAAAATTTCCCAAGAGAGGCACAAATTTCAGCCAAGGAGTCTTTCTCTCAAGAGAGAGTTATGTCTCAAAATGAAATGAAATGTTTCTTATTTATACAAAACTCGTAAAAAGTGTCTGTCCACTTAATTTATGGTAAAACAAAATTAGGGAGGCTGACCTCCCTTATTTTCCCCCTTTACAACTTTAAATTTCAATTTGCATGTAAGCAATCCCTAAAAAGACATGATGTCATCCCTTTAGGGAAACATTTTGGCACTTGGAGCAAGTCGTTGAGCTTGGAGATGAAACATTGGGCCTCCAAAGGCCTCCTTCTCATGCGCTAAGGTATTATCCATTAAGATAAGTCTTATCCTCTTCAAAAAGTGCCAAGTGTCAATCGTCAACACCATCACCACCAAAACCCTAGCCCCAACAAAACATCAAGCCCCAAGATGTAGCGCTCTAGCCTCCAAAGGAAAATCATTGGGGTGATGAAGGGATAGGATAGGTCCCCTAAGTTATCTCTCAAGCCTCCAAAGGCTATCATCATAATCCAGTGTGTGGGCGATGGTATCTAACCTGTGGGCTTCATGTGCCAAGGAATCCCATGCTAGGCTTGTTCCTCCAAAACCGTCCACCAAGCAAGGTCCTACAAAGACAATGAATGTGCCCTCCAAGGATCTCAAGTAAAATGCATAATGATGAGTAAATCAAATCAACAAAAGAGCCACATAAGCATGTGCACCAAATCTACCTTATAAAATTAAACAAGTGCTCAAATACCCTATGTAATTTTCCAAGTTGAGGTATGGGAGGGTTGACAAGGTGACCTATTGGGTGAGTCATTCCTCAAGTCAAGGGATGTTTCCTAGGTGTACCCTCTCTACGCCATGTAAAGAATATGAAATGGATGGTGGTAAGACTTCTAGGCATGGGGTTCATGACATACAAGGTTTTGTATTGTCTCATCTATGGGTGCCGTTGTAAAGGGTGTGCTACACCTTCTTTTGCAATGCAACCTTTTTCCAAGCCCATTTATTTCCATTAATTAATTAAGGTCCAAAACGACTGAGTACTCCCATGGGTAACATAAATCTTAGGGGGAAGTACCACAATGTCACTTGAAAGGAGAGGTACACAGAGTGCCATAGGGGTAAAATCAAACTTGTAATGCCCTTGTGTAGATCCCCCAACAAGTGAGACATTTTATATATAAGTGTATTTTCTTTTGCACACCTTTGATTTTTATGAGAAATGTTTCATTGTTCTCAAGACCTCTTTGGGTGAGCATCTAGAAGGTTTATGATTTTGGATTTTAACTTGTTCCAGCCACATTCCCTCTAGGATTTTAGCCCCTTCTTCCCATGAGATGAGGTACAACCCATTCTTGGGTTAGTACACCCGAAAATCCCAAAAGATGGGGACATGAAATGGATGAAGAACAAAAAGTGGTAAGTATGGTCGGGAATGGTACAATGAATCATCAATAATACCTCCTAGTAGCATGGCCTCTTCCTAAGGGTGACCACTTACTAGGGCACAATGCCAACCACCAAGGTAAAACAAAGCAACAGACATAATTTCCAAGTAGGCGTTCTATAATCAAAAGAAACTTCAAATGAAACATACTCAAAAGCCTCAAATATTGAAATGACACTCACCATAATACCTGGCTTGTATCTAATGAAGAAAGATCCAATGAACCTTCGGAAGCAAGACGATGTGATGGATACCATCATGATGAACCTGAGATTTGTGGCGGTGAAGTGGGCCTCTGTCTATGCAAGTGGATGCTGTCATCCATCTGTATCTCATTACTCCATGTCTGCAATCTGAGAGCCTTGAGACATAATCTCTTTAGTTATCCCTAGAAATTGGAGATAACACTACTCACTCTACTACCCCATACAACATATAAATACACCCCTTTTCTACTCTTCGCTCCCTTCATAATTCTCTTCCTCTATGTTCTCTTCAATATGTGTAGCTTGAGTCTGAATCTCTACGTACTTTCAGATTTCATCTACAATAGTATGTTGCTTCTTGGACAACACAAAATGGTCAATAATATATAGGGATTCAAAATGATATCTTTCTACCTATTCTTGGTTCCTTTTTGTCACCCTACAGTTTCTCTTCCATTCCTCCATGGATCATTCAAGAGCCAGGATGATTTTTCTTCATGAAAACCCCATTTTCACTTCATGAAAACCTTTTTTCTCAAGCTCCCTCTTCCTAATTCTATTTTTTCCTCCCTTGGCATGATTGATAAATGAGAATGAGGATCCTTCTTCCCATCCATTTCTTGGATCACTTAAATAAGTATTTAGTTATTTCAAATTAGGAGGTAGTTGCTTGAGTGAATGAGATATTTACTTAAGTAAATAAATAATTTAACTTGGCCCCTAATTTAAT
The DNA here is from genome assembly GCA_009831015.1 of Picea engelmannii. NCBI lineage: Eukaryota > Viridiplantae > Streptophyta > Pinopsida > Pinales > Pinaceae > Picea > Picea engelmannii. The sequence goes on from ML792833.1 coordinate 67,421, forward strand.
TAGCATCGACATCAAGATAAAGTGGAAATAATACAATCACATAGAATAGGATATGGTTATGGAAACCCCCTTGGAATCCATTACCTTTCCCCTCTAGTGGATTCATAGCCCCTCAGGTGCTCTACCTCAATTAACCTTGTAAATTTTCATTAAAATCATAATGATCATATTTATTTCTCTTTCAAAATCACCATGGCAACTACTTCATGGCATGGAGAAAAATATAGTAATGAAAATCATAATTACAATATAAACAAGATCAAGTTCAAAGGGTCAAAGCTGGATATTACATTCCTCTCCCCCTTGGAATAACATAGTCCTTGGTGTTTTCTTCTTTTCAACAAGGTTCCATGTCTTCATTTTTCAGCTAACCTGAAATTCCCTTGTCTCCATTACCACATTGTCTCACTGTTGGTTATCTTGGAAAACAATGTCCAATAATTTATTTTACTATCTTGGGACATTTCCAAGATCTTTAGCATTCCAACACATTCATAGAAATTTTAAATTTATAATTGAAGCACACACACACACACACACACACACACACACACACACACACACACACACACACACACACAGTATGAAAATTAACTCAATACTCATATATCTTTTTTGACACACCCAACATGTATATATAATTCCTTCTTGATCCGAATTAGCATATAGCATTTAAGTTGCCTCTTCCTTGCCACACTCACCCTTCCAAGCTTAGGCATTACCTTCTCTACTAAATAGTACCTTGAGAAATCCATATTTCCAAGGATCTCACATGAAATAAGAGCACAAACATATAGAGTCTACTACTAGGGCATCCTACTAGCAACCATTAATATAACATAGCTCATGGAAATCAAACCATGTCACAAGGTTCCAATGTCACATAATAGAATTCTTCCCGTGATTTCCAGTTTACAAAAACCATCATCTGTCTTGACTAGATAGATCCATTATCTCATTTGTATCATACACATACATTTACCATGAGATGTCATCATAACAAGTTCATTTTTTTTTTTAAATCTGTGTCATACAAAAATCAGATTTCATAACTATGCGATCCTTCTAATAATGTTTGGCCCTTGCATGTGGTAGAATCTAGTCTTCACTATGGATATACACTCATTTCCATATTCAAGACAAATCTAACTAGAATATGAAATTTTAACCAACCAAATAGACTATGAGTATTCATGAATATAATTATTTCATTGCAACATTCACGACAACCCACAAAATGATCTTAAAATTATAACATACTAATAATTCCATCACTTTCAATTGTTAATCATATAAATTCAATGAAATTTCATTCACTATATATGCATTACTAGCACAAAAATCATTCACACAATGCAATCAAATGTATGTGCCAATATTTATGGATGCACAATTACAACTTGCACATTTACATAATATGCTTATGCACATTCCCTCAATGCATCCTTGCATTGATTCAAGAATACTATAAGGCCAACTCATGTGATCTACAATGACAAGTTGGAGGGTTGAACCAATGCCTCGACACATAACCTAGCCACATCCCCAACACTTTGCCAATCATCCATACACCTTCATCCTCAACGAAAACACAACAGTAGGAATATACCCTTTTTTTGCTAAATAATCCCTCAGACATACTAGAATGCCTTTCCTTTATCTTCTAAGTAGTCCCTCAATAAACCCTTACTCCTCTTATAATGGTTATCTTAGTGTTTTCAAGAGGGTTTAAATCCCAAATATCAACAAAATAGGGATACTATTGAATATTTGTCCAATGCTATAGCTTTTCCAGAGTCCAACATCACGTGGCATCCATTTTCATAATCATATATATATAAATACTCATTCACTCTAGTTATTAACTCTTAACCAACACAATCATGACATAATAACTCATGAATGCATCAAAAAAATCCTAACAACCTTTACATATAAACAAATTCTTGCTTTTATCATACCCCACCCAGATATCAATCACATACATGGATTAAAGTGTCAACGTAAACATATCTATTAAGTTACCAAAGCATGACTGAAGGAATCTTACCCAATTCCTTTCATGTCACGTTCTATATTGGCATAACATATTCATACATATATAATTTCCATAAACATCTTTGATGTTACCTAATCAACCGATGTTGCATGGGAACTCACATGATCCCTTCATCAACCTATTAACAAGTATAATCTTGTCCTTATGTTTTCCATGAGGTTGTCTATCATAAGAAACTACATCATCACATCTTCAATCATCTCCTCAACCATTCCTGGTTATACAATCACAACAACTACATTTATTCATTGTTTCATGCTCATTGCATACAACAACAAACCACGTAGCATCATATATTCCCAAGCATATCTATATGCACTCTACCATATAATATCCCTTTATATGTCTACTAGTGCATATGCATTTCAACTATTTTACTCTCTTTCATTTATCAATATTCCCATACCTTAACTATTCACACACAATAGATTTCTCAATCTAGAGAAATATAAAAAAACAACAAGAAAGGTGTCAAGGAATTCTCCCTTCTAGTTGTTCCTCATAGCATGGAACATCCATATCATAGTTGATATACTATTCCGTCTTTCTTCCAATTACACAATAAATCATTCGTTGTGAGTTTCACACCCATTCTAGCAATACTTAATTCATACATAAGATATACTTGCTACTTCAAAAACATACAACTCTATTGTAGAAACAAAGATATAGTTTTAGGGTGAGAAAATATCCCCCATTTCCATATATGCCTTGTTAGCCACATGCATCATTTACTACTACAACAATTTCTTGGCATTTTGCAGCTTCCTCATCTTCAGTTACCTTTAAGCCTTATCCAACTCTATTGTTTTTTTTTGCATTCCATTAGATAATTCTCAGCCAAGTTCCACTTTATCTCATACTATGTCTTACAAGACAACTCCTCATAATGGAGTGTATCTATAAACGTTTCTTGACAATCCCTTCGTAGAATCCCTATATCATCCAAGCCTTTCAATGGCCTTTTCCTTTAGCAAACATTATGCCTTTCATGCTCTACAACCTTCATTGCTCAACTTCCTTTCATTCTCTCAAGGAATTAAGTGCTTGCATAAAACATGATAACATTTTCCCTAGATGGTATATATCATACTTATGAAAGCCATTCTTCACAAGTATTTGGACCTATACACACATCGAGCTTCTTTTTCTATCAGCAAGACCTCTTCTTGCATGTCCTTATGTGCTCAAATATGTCATATGGTCACAGATAGATATAACAAATATGTCAAGTTGCACCATAGGGTGTACCCAAGTCATTGACTCATGTATTACATAAGTTACATAATTTTGTTTCTGATTTAATTCCAACTACATCTTGGCTCCCTTTTCAATGCAAAGGTAATGACATCATACTCTACATCACTTAGTACTTTCCTACCTGTTTTTATGCAGTTAGTATATCAAAAACAACAAAAATAAACCTAAAAATTCAATTGAAATGAAGTGTAGTCAACATATTAAGTATATGAAAATAATTCTTATTCTTCTCCATCAAGTACAATCAAATTCATTAGAACCAATCAAACATAGAAATCATATTCAAATTTGATCAAACATTATCATGAATACTTAGCTTTTAACTAGCTAACATTGGTTCTGCTCTTCTTATGAGATTTCTTCCATTTCTCATGTTCATAATTGTTCTCCATATAGCTATCCTATCTTATTAGAGTCATAAATCTCATTATGTTCATATCAATACTTGCTAAATATCAAGAGTTTACAAAGTTCCAACAAACCCACCCCCCCACCCCCCCCTTATCAACTAATCAATTTCTTTTTATAGGTTTTCTCATAACCGCCTTTTGAACTCTTTGGATTCCTTCTTGGCAGTCACAACCCTTTAGCTTCTTTAATTATTTCATCGTGTAGTCTAAATATTCTACGAAATGGATTTTTTCTGGTGATATTTTCCGGAGACCTTTTCCCGAAATTTGATGAGAAATTGTTAGATTCATAGACTTGAGTAATTATTTATGTATACTATGAGTGCCCCAGGGGTTTTTCAACATGCTGAATCCATTTCTGCATTTAGAAATAGATTTTAAAAAACAAAAAAATAGTGATTACGTGCAGATTTGTGTCGTCGGATTCTGGCGAAAAAATCCATTTCGTAGAACAACTAGACAACACCATTCTTTCATTGTTTCTCTGTACAATTATGTTATTTTAATTTTCCCTAGTCTCCCTCAAAGGTATTTCAAGGGACACAATATTGAGATCTAATAATAAATTAATGATGCTCCTTTTGAAAGGTGGTGGGCCCACATTGCTTTGTCATTGTATTTGTAAAAGTTTTTTCATTGTGATCTTGCATTACTTTGATAGTTTCATGTTCAATGTTTTCTTAAATTTGACCTCTCATTATTTCCATAGTGGATTTCCTTGCTTACATAAATCATGTTCTTAGTTCTAACTATTTCCTATATTCAAGAAATTAATTAATTTTACCCTCATTTAATTTGAATAATAATAATAATTGATATTAATGAATCAACACATATTTATACCGCTAATTGAAATAATTCTTACCTACTTTGTTTCTAACAAGAAATGAATATTTCTTCAAAGTTTTCACTCTTCAATACATCAACTTTTTTTGAAAAGAATAATTTAGTAATGAAAGTGAGTGAGATTAAGTTTCAGGGTACTTGTATTGTTTAACAAATATAAGAAGATTACTAAAAGTGTTGAGCTTACTCCGTAATGAAACCACCACATCCACCAAACTTTTTAATTTACTCCGCTCAAAGAAAATAAAACACTGCCATTCAATCCACTATTACAACACTTATCCAATAATATTGTCTATATAGACCAACAATGCATATTATGTTGTTTAAGTAGGGTTAAATTCAAATTTTGATGATCATAGGTTTTTATGTTGAAAGTTTGATTAATATTTGGAGCAATAAAATCTCATTCATGTCAAGTGAAACATCAATTACAAAGCGGTTCCATTCAATAGTTATCAAGTGAGAATTTCACTTTGAGAAACCTTTAAATTGAACATTCAACTCCGTGAAAATTTCAAAAAAGGTTGAGCAAAAATCAACTTATTAGAGATAGAAAAAAATTATAGATGGAAAATTGAAATATGAACTTCGAGGAAAGTCTAAGGATAACTCCAATGCACTTTATTAATCATAGGAAACCCATCAATTTTCCGTTGGAGATCTTTAAACACTTTTTTCAGAGTGACTTTCCAACTTTTGGTTTTGATCAAAGTAGTTTTATTCTTTGATCATCATAACATATTTTCCACTTTTTACTTTCAATGGAGCACAATCTCAAATTTCAACGAAGTTAGAATTTCACTTTCCACTTTGAACAAAACCAAAGTTTAACTCCCTGAAACATTTTCGGAGGGAAGTTTCAACTTTCAAATAAACCAAAGTGCATGCACTCATTCAATAACTAAAAGCCATTTGGAAGACTTTCATATTTAGGTCACAGAGAAAGTGGAGTTTCAACTTTGATAAAAGTGAACAATTTACTCCAATGCACAATTTAGAAATTTATTTTTGAAGATTTTGACGTGGGTTTTTGTTGAAGTTTTTTAGAGAATCAAAATCCAAAAAGAAAAGAACTTATTTAGAGTAAAATTTTCATCAAAGTTGAAAAGAGAAAAATTTCAAAAAGAAAAGTTAGAAATAAAAAAGAATAAAAAGAAAGTGGTGCCCAAAAGTTTATAAATTTTTTAGAGTGTGTTGAGGTCTCAATAAATGGTGGCACACTGAGCGACACCATGAATCTTTGGAAATTAGTTTCTAGATACCACAAGTTTTGAGAAGACAATAATTACCTTTCTTGAAGAATCTTAGCTTCAGACCCCTTGGGTTCCCACTAGAACTTGTCATCTGAATAAGTTGTATGAAGGCCAAATTATATGTTTGAGTAACTTATTATCTAGAGCCACAAGGCTATATTGATGGAGTTTGTTCCCTGACTTAGTTTGTTCTCAGATGCCAACATAGTACCCCATAGTCGCTATAAATAAGAGATATTTGAAGATTTACTCAAGTAGTTTTATTCTTGTTCTCCCGATGTTTCTTTGTTTCCAACAAGAATCCATAGCCCCAAAAGAGTCATCTTGATATCACAAGCCTTGCTATGCTACCAATGAGCATCCATAGCCATGTAAAATATACCTACATGTCCCACATGATTTGAAACTCCTTTCTTAGGCCTTTACCTTTTAATTTTATTTTGAGAGAGAGCTGAATGGGGGATATCAATAATCCTTTAGAGGCATGCTGGATGATACCTATTCTCTAAGAAATGGTTTAGTTTTTCTTGAGTGATAACAAGCATATCCCTTATACATATAAATCTGAGCACTTTGTTGTTTTCTCAATAAAACATCATTCACCACTATGTGAGTGAATGGGGCGCTAAAGATAACTAGTAAGCCACTCAATACTTGAGTTTTTAGATGCTCATGGCCATCCATTGTCCAAGTTGTATTCCACCATTGGGCTAATATTTCAAATTCCCAACTCAAAGTTTTGAACAGATAGTTTCGTGAACCAATGCTTTATCCATTGGGATCATATGAGAGTTCCATGGCTCTAAAAAACCATGCTCTGAGCTTCTGAAGAAATCATAATACTTCAATGAAAACTCAATTAGTTTCAAGGAGAAAACTATAATGGAATTTTTTTAAAGTAAATCAAAATGAAATAAAGAAAATGATGAGGAAATAAAAATGCAATAGTAAAACAAATCTATGTGTGAAGAGCCAATTTGGTTCTTACCACGCACATCCATCATAAATGGAATAAATAATTGTAGTCCATATTGGACAAAAAATATATTGAATAAGAATGTATAATAATGAGATAGATAGACAGATTGATGTACAATAATGAATGTGCCAAATATATAGAGAACCTAAAAGCACATATGGTGACCATCCACGAAAGGACACATCCCTTAAACTATATATATATATATATATATATATATATATATATATATATATATATATATATATATATCACATTGTCTTCCCCTTAAAAATGCTTTGTCCTCAAAGCATGATTAGAGAAAGACCTATCTCTTGTTCTAGCTCAAAATCTCTTCTCATGATCTTTTGTTTTTGTAGTTGCGACATTTGAAAAACCGAAATGATATAATCTTGGAATTCCTAAAGTAATATGTTGCATCTTCTTGGGAGTGATCCATCCCAAATCTATTTTCATGGAAACTTGTTTATATTTCTCTTGATCTTGTTGTTGGTTGTAACGATTCTTGTGATTTGGATGACGATAAGTCATCCTAATCTCTTGTGATTTTTTTTGATAGAACTTTATTTAACTTTTGATGCTTCTAGTGATTCAACTAGATCATTTTTTATTCATTTTTCTGAAGTTTGGATTTTTTTAGTTGGAAGCTTTTCTTTTTCAATAGGTTCGGTCATTGTTTGTTTATCAGTTATTGCTTCCTTACTAGTAAATTGTTCTAACTTTTCTTTATCTGATCTTTTCTCATTCTTCAACTTCTTAATTTGTGCAACCAAGCTTTGATTATGCTTATTGAGACGACAAATTTCTTCCTCTTTATTAGCAACAACTTTGTCAAATTCTTCTTTCTTTTTTTGTACTGTCATTTGATCATCTTTAAAACATTTTTAAAATCTTTTGACAATGGATATTTTGAATGTGACATCATTGTTATGTCTTGGAGCGTAATTATTTTCTTTTTGTAATAAAACACCATTTTTTTTTCCACATTTAAGATGAAGGTACCTAGTGTTTCTAGCCAGGTTAAACCAAGAATTATACCGACATCATGTTGAGTAATTTTTGTAACATCGAATTCAAATATGTATTTATAACTGTCAATTGTTACTTATAAATCTTTAATTTGTGTCTTGCCAAAATTATTTTCAATTATATTTCACTGTAAAATTGATAATTGATTGACAATATTAATATAGATATAATTTTCCTTCTTATATAAACAAATCACAACATTAATATTTTTTCCTTGAACAATTCCTTTGACTTTTAATATTTCAAAAATAGGTGTTGAAAATCCTCATGCATAAACCTTCCTTCGTTTATGTTAAAATCCATTTTTTTTTAAACTTTGAATTAACCTTATAATTATTATAATACCCCTTTAATAATAATAAGACTTAAACTCCTTCACTTAATATATATCTTCTTCCTTTAATATTATTTTATACTCATTTTTAATAAAAACTTATCTTCAAAATATAACCTTTTTGTTTCTTTCAATAATGTCGACTATTTTTTTTTTTTTAAATAAAAACTTATCTTCAAAATATAACCCTTTTGTATCTTTCAATAATGTCAATAATGTCGAATATATATATATATATATATATATATATATATATATTTTAAATAATGTATTGAACCACTATGTATAAATATAAATGTGCTCAACCTTAAAGTACTCTCTTTTTAATATATTGAACTTGAGACCTTTTTAATATATTTTTATGCAAACTTCGAAATAATACACTTTTTCTCTTATATTAATGTTATTTAACACTTTTTGATGATAAAGTAATTCTCCTTTTTAATTCCACGTGACATAACAAGACAAGTTATATCCTTAAACAAAATTTTGTATCAAATTACTTCTTTATTAAAAAGTCACAAGAAGATTCCAAATGGCACCTCGATTTTCTCTTTGCGGTTTCAATGGTGAGTTATTTATTAACTTCAACAATTGTTTTTAAATTTGCAACGAAGTAGTTTTTCTTTCATGAATTTTTTGAATTGTAAATTAGATTCCCTAGTGGAAGTCAACAAGTGTGTTGTAAGTAGTGTTATTTCCAGATTGCAGATTTGCAAGTAAATCTCAACTTAGCAAATTAAAATCATGAAAAATATCATTGTTGTCTTATTCAACCAATAAAGTAGATTAAGATTCAGTTTACCAAGTGACATTAGGAGTTATAAGCGAGTGCTCACATTATAAAACATGAAATCAAGAGACTAGTTTCAAATTATTTGGAATTTTCCACAATGGAATCAACCATGTTAGAATAATGTAATATGCACATGTTCTCTTGTCTACGTCCATTTTCTGCCAACTCTTTTAGTTTGAAGTCAATTCAGTCGTGGTTAAAATTTAGTTTTATTTTGATTTACTACACTTTTTTTTTTGAGATCCGTTGGATCCATTATGTAACCTATGTATTCAATTTAATGAGTAGAAGACCACTTATGTCCCATGGTGTTGTTCCACATATTGCATTTTGTTTGTTGTTTGATAGATTTTTGTTTTTCTTTGTGAATATTGTCATGGTATCAGAGCATGATTTGTAAGCCTCTTCACAAACTGGAGAGAAGTTGATCCGAAGCAGTGGAGTGCATAACAACTCTAGTTCATCCATTGAAAACTGTATCCAACAAGGAAGGAGAGTCATATGAAGCAATCTTTCTTTCATGCCATACATCTGAAGAAGGTCACTCCAAGGACCTTTGGTTGCTGGACAACGACTGCAACAATCACATGATAGGTAACAAAGATTTAATTTCTTGCATGGATACTACAGTTAAATAAGAAATTACCCTAGGATATGACTCACAAGTAAAATCCCTAGGTAAAGGAATTGTATCTGTTTTATCCAAACAAAATCAGAATAAAAACATACATGATGTCTATTATCTACCAAACTTGAAACACAATCTCATTAGTGTAAGACAATTGATGGAGCACGGTTATGATGTCTTATTCAAAGGTTCAACATGCTTGATTTTGGACAAATCACCCAGTAGGAAGCTAATTGCAAAAATCCAGATGACTAAGAATATGATGTTCCCCTAAACTTGATAAGTGCCAATTTGTCCCAATCATATGCCCAAATTGTCTCAAACTCAGGTGAGACTCTCTTATGGCATGCTAGGTTTGGTCACCTTCCATTTAAGAGTCTAAGTCTTCTACAAAAACATGCAATGGCCAAAGGTCTTCCTATTTTAAATGAAATTGACAACCCATGTGAAAGTTGTGTACTTGGAAAGCATAAGAGAGACAACTTTCCAACATTCTCCATTAGAGCAAAATAACATATGGAATTGATTCACACAGACCTATGTGGACCAATGCAAACCTAATCAACTGGTGGTAGTTTTTATTTTCTGACCTTTATTGATGATTTTAGCAGGAAAATATGGATTTATTTTCTTAAAAATAAATATGATACCTTCTCAAAGTTTAAATATTTCAAAGCTGAAGAAGAAAAAAAACGTATGTGAAGGTGCTCAGATGGAGGAGGAGAATATATCTCTAAAGAATTTGCATATTTTTGCAGACAACAAAGCATCATCATGCATACCACAACTAGATACACTCCACAACAGAATGGAGTAGCTGAAAGAAAGATCCAGACTATCATGAACATGGCCAGGAGCATGCTCAAAGAGAAAAAACTTGTTCAATGATTATTGGGTTGAAGCAGATTCCTGTTCAATGTACATCCCAAACAAATCTCCCAATCAATGTGAAGGAGAAAGTACCTCAAGAGACATGGAGTGGCACTAAGCTAAATGTGCCACGCTTAATAATTTTTGGATGCATTTCTTTTGCACATGTACATGAAGAACTGATAAAGAAGCTTGACAACATAAGTGAAAAATGTATCTTCATTGGATACAATGAATAGTCAAAAGCCTATAGACTTTATAATCCAGTCACCAAGAAATTTCTGGTGAGCAGGGATGTTAAATTCCTTGAGAACAAATCATGGAATGACCAAGAAAATAAGACAATGGATAGCCAAAATCCATTGCAGCAGATTGATGAACAAAAATAAAGTTCAGAACAACAAACAAATCCACCAAGACTGCCAAGGTTACAAGTACAAAAGCAACAAGAAAACTTTGGAAATGATTCATCTTCTAGCAGTGATACATCCTCTTCAACAAAAAATCATCGAACAAGGAGTTTAAGGGAAATTTATCAGCAGAACAATGACTATGAACAACAAGGCCATTTTTCCTTTCTATCCATTCAACCAACCTACTTTGAAGAAGTAGTCAAAGAGGAACACTGGGTAGAAGCGATGAACGAAGAAATTGAATCCATAGAAAAGAATAAGACTTGGGATCTTGTTGATGTGCCATAAGACAAATCAAACATTGGAGTTAAGTGGGTGTACAAAACAAAGGTTAACGAGAAAGGAAACATAGAGAAACATAAGGCAAGGCTGATTGCCAAAGGTTTCTCTCAACAACCTGACATAGATTATGGTGAAACCTTTGCTCCTGTAGCAAACATTTTGCAAGAAGACATGTATGTGGACCAACCACCTGCTTATGAGGTCAAAGGACAAGAGGACAAAAACTACAAGTTGAAGAAAGCCTTGTATAGTTTGAAGCAAGCTCCAAGATCTTCTGATCAACAGTGGATTCAATAGGAGAAGCAATGAGCCAACTCTGTATACACAATCTGATCATACAGTCAAAATATTTATTGTTTTCCTTTATGTTGATGATATGATTTATATAGTAATCATATGTTAGATGAATTTAAAGCTGCAATGAAAACAAAGTTTGAGATAACTCATTTTGGACTCATGAAGTATTTTTTGGTAATTGAAGTTGAGAAATCTTCTCATGGTATTTTTGTGTATGCTACAGAGATTCTGAAGAGATTTAGAATGGATACATGTAAACCATCAGAAACACATATTGCATTAGGAACTAAGTTGAGAAAATTAGATGAAGGTTCAACAGTTGATTCTACATTAGATAAGAGTCTAGTTGGTAGTTTAATGTACCTTAATACAACTAGACTTGATATAATGTTTGCAACAAGCTTTGTTTCCAGATTTATGGAATCCCCCAAGGATTCTCACTAGAAAGTTGGAAAAAAATATTAAGATATGTTGCAGAGACACTTAACTTTGGTTTATGGTACACAACTTTTGAAGACTATTGACTTGCAGGGTAGACAACAATGATTATGAGGCAATTTAGATGACATGAAAAACACCTTTGGTTATGCTTTTCATATCGGTACCAATCTGATTTCATGGACATCAAAGAAGCAACCCATAGTTGCAATATCTTCACCAATGAAGATTATGTTGGTGCAACTTCAACAACAAGTATGGCTGAGAAGACTTTTGAAAGATTTGGCACATTTGGAAAATGAGCCAACTCCTATTTTATGTGATAATAACTCAACCATTGCACTGTCAAAGAATAATGTATTTCACAAAAAAAACAAGCACTTTGACACTAACTTTCATTTCATCCAAGAGCTTGTCCATAATGGAGATATATCTCTTCAATTCTATTAGGAAATATCATTTTTGAATTTCAAAGACAACACTCGGGAATTGTAATTTCTGATGAATGTAACATTTGAGATTAAGGGGGAGTGTTAGAATAATGTAATCTCCACGTGTTCAGTAGTCTTTGCCTTTGTCTGCCGATTCTCTTAGTTTGAATTCAATTCAATACTAGTTAGACTTTAGTTCTGTTTTGGTTTATTGCCTTTCTCTAAGATCCTTTGGATCCATTATGTAACCTATGTATTCTATTTAATGAGTAGAAGGGCACTGATGCTCCATGGTGTTCTCCATGGTGTTCTGGACATATTGTTTATTATTTTCTATTTGCTTGATTTTTGTTTTGCTTTGTATTTGAATATTGTCAAACCAACTATATCACATAAAACAATATTCACAGTTTTCCTTGAAAAGCTTATACCAGATCTCAATATTAACATTATTTCCATCAAATCCTTGAATTGCAAAAGTTATTCCAACAAAGAAAACCCTAAATTGTTTAACAAGATTTTGTTTTGTTTCAATTATTAAATAGCTACAAATACTAAATCTAATAAAACCAACACATGAATTAGATTAAAACAATTTGAATATGAGTTCAACTTATGCATCGATTTAATCCTTTTCATTCACATCAACCCGCTGGATCTTATATTGGTCTATTCTTATGGATTGTTGGGAGGACATCAATGAAAAAGGTGCAAAACGTTTAGAGAAGTAAACTTGAAAAATGCAACTATTTGCCCAAATAAACTCAAGCTAAGTTCTAGATCTGATTTGTTAGCCTATTTAACTTGAAAATATTGCAACCTAGATGGATAAATTTAACTTGATCAAACCCTAGATTGCACAAGAAGTGGTGCAGGTCGTTCCAACTGATTTCCGTGGTGTAATATATTCCCAATAAGCTGGAATAAAACAAGTAAAGATCCACATAACTTTCGGACGAGAATCTATTGAGTTTGCCAATGGATCAACTCTGATGTAAACCATGAAGTATACTTAAACCATTTGTGATCAAAATTATTATGACCTATGAACAATACTATTATGATTTCAGGGATGCCAGCTTGCAAATGGTGTCCATAGATATTGAATCCTAGATTGTCACTGCTTACGATGATTTGAAACTTGATGCTGCAATGACCTTTGCCTAATAAGAGTGCATATTGATAACAATGTCTCCACTGATCTTGTGGAGTCCTTGGATAAGTGAGCTTGTTTTACCAGTGGCCATAATATCTTGCCCTAAAGTTTTAAATTTATTGCATGGTCGAGCAAGTTGCATGCATGCTTGAGATTCCTGGCAGTGATATCTTTGTTTTAAGAATTATTCAAAAACATTCCTCCATCATTCTCATGGGAAACTTTCTGGTTCTCTGTGTAACTGAATCTCGCGATTCTTGTTGCTTTTAGTCTGTACATTTCTAAGAAATCTCATTGAAGTATCATATTCCATCATTTTAAGGACAAGAGCTTTAGGAATATATTTTGAAATCAAAATAATCCCATTCAAGTCATTCTGGTAGCATTTCAGGTAAGACAATGTGACTTTACTACGGAGTCTTTCACTNAGAAATCTCATTGAAGTATCATATTCCATCATTTTAAGGACAAGAGCTTTAGGAATATATTTTGAAATCAAAATAATCCCATTCAAGTCATTCTGGTAGCATTTCAGGTAAGACAATGTGACTTTACTACGGAGTCTTTCACTATCCATCACCATAGCTGGTGCTTTAGGTTTAATGTTGCAGTAGATCATTCACCTAAAACTTTTGAAATATCTTTACTTGAGATACCCAAGTTAGGGTGAAGCTTTCTATCGAAGATACCAAGCCCCAACTGGCTCCTATCCATTGCCTGCATGCCTCTATCACCTCCTACTATTCAGTTTTGTTAATCACTGGCAGCTCCAATCCATTGCCTGCATGCCTCTATCACCTCCTACTATTCACTCTTGTTAATCACTGGCACAAGAATTTGATATAAAACCCAGAAAACGATCCCATCCAAGCATAGACTGGTTGTAATGATGTACAACAGATTATGAGCAAGATAATTGGATCAACAATAAACCAGGATGTGATATTAAGATTATGAAGCATATGGAACATTGAAAATGTAACAAGAAGTAAATTATTTGCAATTGCAGCTCTACAACATGCAATGCAACAAAGCACGTCACAATGAATTTCAAGATTCAGTGGCTATGAACGTTGCTTGTATTGAAAAGTAGCTGGATGAGAAAGGTGAAGAAATAGCCATTGTCAAGTCACAGACAATGATATTCATGACCTTTCATCTAGACAAAAATAAAAGGAAAGATCAATTTCATGATTATCTGGTTGCAAGGAGTGGATTTCTTCATTGCAACTACTAGGGTTGTCGATGCACAAATTAAGTATTCTTTGGGCCATGTTAATGTAAGGAGTGAGTGATTGTATCTATAACATGTAATGATCCATTTCCATTTGGTAGGAGAAAAGGTGGCGGTTGGGAGCAAAAATGTTCTCGACCAAATGAAAGGTTAGGCTGTAATTTCTTATCAGTCGACTTCAACTCGCTGTTAATTAGTAAGGATAAATGCAGGTTGAGAGAAATAGAACTGGAGTTGTTTTCAAAGGATCGTTATGACGGTGGGTTAGTAAACCTGCTAAGATTTTTTTTTAAAGCGAAGCATCGTGAAAGTTAGCAATCTATCTCAAGATTGCCTCGTGTGCAAGCTTGGTGGACGAGCAAGAAAGACCAAAACGAGTCACCATTGTGTAAGGAATTAAATGTAGAGGCACTTGGCAAACTCTGAGGACAATGCTAATTAAATTATGCTGAATAAATGCCCAACGTGTAGCGAGAAGCGTTGGCAAACTTGGAGAACAATGTTAATTCAAAGCACAACATGGGGACTGAGAATTCTACCACCGCAGCAAGAATAGGAGGTGAAGTCTATGGCACCTAAAAACTAACAACAATTCAATGTGCAACATGGAGACTGAGAATTCTGCCACAGCCACAAGAATAAGAGGTGAAGTTGATGGCACTTAAAAACTAATTTTGGAAAGTTGGAGCACATGATATGGATTTTGTAAAATTTGGTTAAATTGCAGGAAAGATACCCGATCAACGCAAGGTAATAAGAAATAACTGTAAAATTGAATGCAATATGCACTGCCTTTTCACAGGTATAATAAGACACCCACTATCCATCACCATAATATATTTGTGAGCCAATGCATTTTGAGTACGTCAATATAAATGAGAGAAGATTCATACAAGTGTTAAGCGTGAAAGGAAATCCACGGTGATATAATCTCCAGTTGTAAATAACTTGCACCATATGACTGATAATACTCTGCTTGCAAACTCGATAATGAATACATTTATAATCATTTAAACCATTGATTAAAACACCAGCAGTAATGGCCTCTTCTTAAATTATAGCAAGATATCGTGCCAATCAGCGTGCAATGTATCTCACAAGTATAGGGTTAAGATCATCATTCCTCACAAGTATCTCTACAAACTTAGACAGCAAAGTATCGTGCCAATAAAACGTATAGGGTTAAGATCATCATTCCTCACAAGTATCTCTACAAACTTAGACAGCAAAGTAACCGTCACAACTAGTGATGAAAAAGTGATATCTTGCAATCCAGGTTATAACGTTGAAACCCTTTAAGCATCGACTCATTCCTGTACAGTATGCCATGCACAAATTCTGAACCTACCGGCTGTATTGTAAGTAACAATAATAGCCAGGGTAATGCCTAGGAAGAAATAGGTGACGGCTGGAAGATTTATGATTGAGAATTGAAGCAAGGAAAAAGGTAACGGATACGATGTTTAATCAGATCTAAAAAATTCGTGAACCCAAACCTTGAACATCCAGATACATCGCAGGATAGCATCGATCCACTTTGGTTAGCAAATAATGGCACAATACACAGATTATCAAGTCGTCTAAGGTGATTTGAGGTGGGCGCCCGAGTGGTTCCTCCAAGTGAAAGAATATTAGCAACGTTGTTTTTAAACCAACAAAATGAAATAAATGACTCACCCCATTGTCTGCAATGACTGAGATTTATGACAGTGGGTTTTAAAAAGTATAGCCAACACAATTGGAAAACTATCCAAGCAGACAATGAGTCGTTGTGCCGATTTGAAAATGGAATAATTGTTGGGATAGTGGGGAACGATAGAACCATGCAGCCATTCCTCAAAAGGGTAATCTGGTGCTTGAAACCCTTGGAAAATTAACAGTTTGCAGATGGAATGATGGTAATGCCCTAAAGAGGACCTACAATCGTATAACAATTCTAGGGTTTGACGAAAATAAATAATAAAGCACACAAATCCTTATAAATCTGCTGGTGAAAATAGTGTAGATCTTAAAATCGCCCATCTCTCTCAATTATTTGCGTGAACATGTCCTTTGAAAAATTCGACAATGATATCTGTTCTTATTCATTTTTCGATAGTGGGAAAGATTCAACAGAAAACACAACAATTTGCATTTGCCCCAAGACCTCCCGCGAGTTATTGCGCCCGTATTTATTATGAGTTTCCTATTACAAGAGACCCGTGATTAAAATCTAGATCTTGTAGCTAAAGCAAGGTGCTTCTTTGGATTTTTTGATGACCAATTGGAAAACCTATGGGCTAGCCAATCGCCATTTTTTTTGCAGGACAACTCAACAGAGGGGAAGGAACCTGTGTTTTCCATGACTATTGATAGTATTATAGTAGCAACAATGATCCAGAAACAAATGGATGTCTTAGTAGATCTGATCTTATATTTCGCTGGAAGCTTTTAGCTCAAACCATGCACATTAAGGTGACCCGAGCTGGAACAAGCCACGATATTGGGAAGGAAAAGATCAAGGATCACATTAAGGTGACCCGAGCTGGAACAAGCCACGATATTGGGAAGGAAAAGATCACGGACCACAGTAGAGAGAAATGAAAGTCACCATAACTTGTACACAATATTGGTGAAGTATTTGGCAGAATGGGTGCATGGAGCAAATCGATTTGAAGCCAATTCTTTGCACCAAATTACTTTCAATCTATATATTTGTTTACGAATTATGCATATCTACGACTCACTCATATCTACCATATATGAATGATATATCATAGATCTACATCAACCACACACTTATATTTATGAGTCACTTTACACAATTTTATGGATCATTATGGAAAATATGATTTAAGTGGAGGCACCATATATTGGGGTAATAAAAGAAAATGATAAAATAAGTAATTATTATGATTTTTTTTTTAAGATAATTATTATATATTTTTAATGTTATTATATATTTAGTAATAATATGGGGATGATCTTTTTATGATAATTATTGTATTTTTTATTTTTATTGTTTATTTATTTTAAATAATAATAATATGGCGATGATCTTTTTATGATAATTATTGTACTTTTTTATTCTTATTGTTTATTTATTTTAAATAATAATAATATGGGGCATGAAGAGAGTTTAAGTAGCACTTCCTTGGGTGAATGACTAATGTGTACTTATTCAAGAGCTATCAACAACATCACCATTAAATATAGGTTTTCCTTACCAATGATGGATTGTTTGAGTGGGGCCAAGTACTTTTCAAAGATTGATTTGAAGAGTGGGTATTATTAGATTCAGATAAGAGAAAATGACAAATGGAAGACAACATTCAAGACGAATGATGGATTGCTTGAGTGGATAGTCATGCCATTTGGGTTAACCAATGCTCCCAACACATTCATGAGACTTATGAATGAAGTCTTGAAGATAAATTGCTAATCAAAATTTCAATGAGATTTGTGCACCACTTACAAAATGTATGAAGAAATGAATTTTTCAGTGAACAACAACAACAACCATGAAGTCATTTGAAAACTTGAAGAAAAAGGTAACCAAACAACTCGTTTTGGTACTTCCAGATTTAACAAGGTGTTTCAAGTGGATTGTGATGCAAATGGTTCAATGAATGGAGAATTTTTGAGCCAAGAAGGACGACTGATCACATTCTTCAGCGAAAAATTAAATGATGCTAGAAAGAAATACTCTATTTATGATCAAGAGTTTTATGCTATTGTACAAACTCTGAAGAAATTACGACATTAGTCAAGGTAAGCTAAATCAAAAGCATTCCAAATGGGTAGAATTTTTGCAAAGTTACTTGTTTTTTTTTAAGCATGGAAAATCGAATAAGGTTGTAGATGCTTTAAGTTGGAGAATAATGCTACTAAATACTTTGCGAGTTGAAGTTGTTAGCTTGGAATGTATGAAGGAATCATATGTAGAGGACACAAATTTTGAAGAGGGATGGAAAGCATGTGAGGCTCCTTGGAGCATCGATACAACAATGTATTTGGATTTCCATATCCAAGAAGGATTCTTGTTCAAGAAAAAGAATTTGTGTATTCCATAGAGCTCATTATGACCAAATCTTGTTACATAGATGTATGGCAGAGGTTTGAGTGGACATTTTGGAGTTGATAAGACCACAACGTTAGTAAAGGAAATATACTTTTGGCCCAACATCAACAAGGATGTCAGGAAGTTTGTTGAGTGTTGTAGAGTTTGTCAGCTAGCAAAAGGAAGGATCCAAAGCACATGGTTATATACACCACTGATAGTACTTGAGAGACCATGGAAAGATGTAAGTATGGAATTCATTTTGGGACTGCCAAGAACAGACAAAGGTCATGATTCAATATTGGTAGTAGTGGACAGGTTTTCGAAGATGACACATTTCATACCGTGCATAAATACCAATGATGCTACTCATGTGATTGTTTCGTTTTTCCGAGAGATTGTGAGGTTACATGGAATACTAAGGAGTATCACTTCTGACAGAGATACGAGGTTCCTTAGAAATTTTTGGAGGACACTTTGGAAAAATATTGGGTCCAAGTTGCTATATAGTTCAACAAACCACCCATAAACAAACATACATATCGAAGTGGTTAACCAGAGTCTTGGAAGTTTGTTGAGGAGCTTGAGTGGAGAGAAACCAACCCAGTGGGATTTGGTTTTGGCTCAGGATGAATTTACCTCCAATGGTTTAGTAAATCGATATGTGGGCAAATATCCAGTTCAGATTGTTTATGGAATATCACCAAAGGGAGTTGTGGATCTAGTTAAGTTGCCAAAATTGGAGGATGGAAGGAGTGTTGATGCAGGTAATTTTGTAGAGGGCATACAAGAAATACATGAACAAGTCCAACAAAATCTACAACAAAGCAATGCCATGTACAAGCAAAGTGCGGATCTAGGATAAGACAAAATATTTTTGAGGAAGATGAATTGGTAATGGCCCATCCGAGGAAAGAAAGGTTCCCTAGAGGTACATACAATAAAATCAAATACAAGAAAATCAGACCATGTCGAGTCCTGAAGAATATTTATGATAACACTTATAAATTTGAGTTACCGAAGAGTTTTGACATTTCACTCATATTTAATGTTGCTAACTTGTATGAGTTCCACAAAGGAGAAGATGATGGTGAACTGGATACCATGAACACCTAGAAAAAGAAACTTCCAATTATTTAATCATTAGAGACAACAGAACAAATTTTGGCAAAGAGGGTGTGTAGAAGAAATCGAAACAAAGAATACTTTGAGTATCTAGTCAAATGGAAGAACCACACTTCTAAAGATGGGTCATCGATTTTTGAAGAAATTTTGGCAAAGAGGATATGTAGAAGACACTCAAACAAAGAATACTTTGAGTATCTAGTCAAATGAAAAAACTAGTCAAATGGAAGAAACACAGTTCTAAAGATGGATCATGGATTTTTGAAGAAGAGTGGGAATATCTTCAAGGGTTTTCCTCCTCCAATGACCCCACAATTACACCCACATGAGCTGGGAGTTCATGTTTTTCTTACCAAGGGCGTCTGATGCAGAAGAATCCTTGGTATTGGGTAATTAACTTTACATACGATAAATTAGATTTTTAGTATATATCATAAGAGCTATAGGACATTGTTGTAGAAGACCTACATGAAGTTGCAGCAGAAAAGTCATGAGAACTTGCTATGGGAAGCTGTTGCAAATGAGCTGTGGGAACTTGCTACGAGAAGCTATTGTAGGAGAGCTGCTGGAAGTTGCTATACAATACATGATGTGGATGTTTACTACAATGCCCATTCGTCATGAACTAAACACGTGGGATAGAAAAGTTAACGACCAACCAACAAGGATACGAACCATCAAGTGGAGGGAAACACGCTAGGAAATGGGGAGATAAATCATTTCTCCTCCCAATGGATTGAGGATTAAAGAAGGGCCTGCAGGAAGAAAAAAGGGTTGGATACCAGTGGATGGGCGCGTTGATTCATAGAGGGAGACTCCAGATTGAGGAGCTGAGGCTGATAAAAAAATTCTCAGGAAAATAGAATTGCAAGGAATGAATTCAGAACGAAGCGTATGAGTAAGTGAAATCCACCAGACGTTTTAATTTCAGCACAAATTTAGGAAAGTTTCCTAGAATCCTAGCGTGGAAGAAAACATAGCCATATTGTTGAGTGCGCATACTGTAAACAAGCAAATGAATTTATCCCTCAGATTGTAAGAGATCAAAATTTCCTTAAAAAATCTACAGTTTGAATTTAATTGGCTGTTGTTTCTTATCTAATCTCTTTTTCTATAAATTGCCCATCCTTATCATTCCGTTTAATTCTGTAAATGACACACACTGTTAGATGTGCGCTCTGAAAGGAAGTGAGCACAATTCTGTAACCGAGTTTTAGCTACTGAGGTGAGCGTTATTGTGTCACATTACTTTTCCACATCTTTGTTCATTGAATAAGTTATTAGAGATGCTACGCAAGACAAAAAAAAATGGTAATAGAATTGTGATGGTTGTAGGACAGAATATGAGTATAAAAGTCATTGTAGGGAAGTGCCAAGTTAAATGGGCTCATAAATCAAGCAAGGGTTGACCATGTGGGTCTCATTGAATTGATCTACTTAGGCATATCATTACCACCCTAAGTTTTAAGAAAATTATAGATAATAATTGCAAAATAAAAAGGTTATAAATTAAGGCTTGGCCAAAAAAAAATTCGATCAAAATAATATAATATAAGTTAAAAGGGTTATTTAAACTTTCTAAGGCATTTTTTTGAAGCCAAGTTAGTAAATTTTTTCTTAGAAGAAGTAAGTCGTGAATTATGATTTGCACTTTGTGGAATGAAGGGGGAGTATTTATTGACCTTGTGAAAACAAAAATCTCCTTTGCCACAAGTGCCATATTTACTTCAAAGAAATATTTAGATAATGTGAAAATAAGGATATTTGAGTTGAAAATTAAGAAATTAGAGGACAAAATAGCAAAACATAAAAAAAAACGAGAAAGTATTACAACAAAAATTCAAGATTTCAAGAAGAATGCCCACAAGGAATTATCAGAGAAAGATGAAGAAATTTCTCATTTAAACAACCACAATAAAATATTGGTTGCACAAATTAAGAAGACAACGAAGGAGTAGAAGTCACACCAAAAAAGTTAGCCGAACTTACTAGTAAAGAATCACTGATTAATAAAAATAATAATGACAAACCCCATTGAATTTGAGAGGTCCTTAGATGTAAAAACCCAAACCATGGAGAAAGGAACCAAAATGGATCCAATTGACATAAAGAATTAGAAATATGCTATATTGAAATGTTATCAACCAATAAATCACTAGAAGTATCAAAAGATGAATCTTCCAAAGACAAGACACAAGATGTAAGGATGCCTTATCATCATCCTAATTATAATAGTCATTGTATTATTCAACGAAATGACCAAGGATGAAATCAATATGAAAAAATAAGTGATGATCACAATATATTGGAAGGAAGCTCGGTTCTAGAATCTTATTATCCCCCAAATTATAGCAATAATCACCACACAATTCGATAAAGAATTGAATTAGGGTGTGTTACCCCTCAACCTAGGGGTAACTAAGGATATCATGTCTTGAGGCCCACAAGTAGCAAACATGGAGTGCTGAGAGTCATATTGACTGGCAGAGATCACATTTGGCATATACAACCCCTCCTTACACCACCACTCATCACCAATAACAGAGCAACATCCACCACACCAGTTTGGATCCCAGAGGACGAAATGTCTTGCTTCATGAGGTAACAAGTTCAATCTCATGGTAAGTGTCACTTCAATATTTGAAGAACTTGAGCATGTTGCAAAGAGTCCTTTCTTGATTATGGAATGCTTGCTTGGAAATTATACCTTTTGCCTAATTTCACCTTGGTGGTTGACATGGTATCCTAGTAAGTTGGTCACCCTTGGGAGTTCATTGAAGGGTCATCGCACCATCCCTCACTCATACTCACCACTTTCCACACTTCTTCCCCTCCATTTCCTCATATTTTGGGTTTTCGGGTGCATTGACCCCAAGAAGGGCTTGTACCTCTTTTCATGGGAAGAAGGGGTTGAAGGCCCAGAGCTATTGTAGCTAAAATCATACATAAATACTCACCCTAAATTATCAAGAGCCATGAAATGCTTCTCTAAATGAATAAAGGACTTTTAAATATTGGATAAATGATGTCCCACTTGATGGGGGAATGCATTGTGATCTTTTATTTCCAGTGCATATGGCACTCAATGTGTTCTAACTTCAAGTGGCATTGTGATGATCTTTTCCTTTCCATTTCACATAGCACTCAATGTTCGGACTTAATAAAGCAAATAAAGGGCTTGGAAAAATGTTGCATTGCAAATAAAGGGAACTCAAGGATGTAACACACCCTCCACAAAGACACCCATAAATGAAACAATATGAACCCTTGATATGTCAAGAACCCCATGCCTAAAAGTCTTCCCCAATCCACATCATACTCATTACATGATCTAGATAGGGCCTTCTTAGGAAAAATTCCTTTACTTAAGGATTGAATTACCCAATAGGGCACCATGACATCCCTCCCATACCAAAATTTGGAAAAGTTTATAAGGTCTTTGAGCATTTGTTTAGTTTGAAAAGGGGTGATTCAATGCACATGTTTGAGTGGTTCTCTTATTAAATGTGGCTTAATTGGCATGATTTATATGACTTGTGGACCCTTGTAGGGTGTACTTGTTTGTATTTGCAGGACTTTTCTTGGTGAAGGCTATTCATGAAGGAATTATGCTAGTTGGACCTTCATAGGGGCTTGGAAACCCATGATATGGATGCTAGATCCCACATGTGGGAGACCATGGATGATCTGCATTGAACCTTGAGGATGGAGGAAATTGCCTTTGGAGGCTCCTTAACATTATTATAGGATGAGGTTGCACCATTTTCCGCTTGAATGTTTTCCTTTGGAGGCCTATGATGTCACCCATTAGCTCTTGACATCATCTTGGAGACTAGGGTTTGATGGATGAGATGGTTCTGGAGGTGGTTTGATAGGAGGAGACCCATGGCATGAAACTTTGGCACATGAGCACATGACACATGGCCTTTGGAGGCCCAACGACTCCCTTCCTTCATGCTTGACATTGCACTTTGAGAGCCTACACCACCCTTCTAGGGCATGACATCACCCTTATAGGGTTTTATCTCATGTAAATTTTTATTTTGGCATAATGTAAGGGAAAATTGATAGGTCGACCCTCTTATATTTTGTAATTGACACAATTATGTGGGAAAATTAGCTTAGGGTGGTCTTATATAAACAAACCACCCTCACTTGTCATTTTATCATCACATCTTCTCACCATTTGTGAGAGAACAAGTCTAGAATTTTTGCTATTTTGGGGTTATTGGCTCTTTTCTCTCATGTGCTATCTCTTGGAGGTCAAGTGTGGATGCTTATTTTCTGATTTTTTGATGGAATTGCTTAAATTAAGGTTTATTTTTATGGTATCTTGGTGAAGTAAGTGAGGTTTCTGCAATTTTATTTCATGCTATAAATGTTTCATGGTAATTTTACTTGTTCATGCTCGAAATCTTGCTTGGTAAAACCCTAAGAGAGGAGCACACGTGCTTCCTCCTCTAACAAGGTTAATTTTGTCCAAAATTTGCGAAGAAATCCTAGCTAGGGTTAGATTCCTAAGGCCCTAAAGTGCTATCACTTTAGGGATTTGGCCCTAGACTCTTGATTGTGACCTAGTTAAATTATTTAATATCGGAAAAAATGTTGCTAGAGCCCACCAATGCTTGCACTCTAGCAATCCTTCTCCTTCAGGCTTAAGCCCTACCTCTTAGTGTTTGCTAACTTCATCTCCAAAATATATTTTATTGTTGTTGCAAAGACTCCATAGCCCTTAAAGGAACTATTCTCTAATTGATCCAGGTGGATATTAGTGGCCACCCACTTGTTCCAAATTCCACTTGGCTCATCTTGATAGTTTTCAGTTCAATACAGTTCTCTGTAAAGGTGACATATCTTTGTAATTGTGGGTTTTGCACTTATGGGGCTATCCTAAAGCCCTACAAAACATCCAGGTGGATATTGGTGGCTTCCCATCTATTCCAATTGGCTTTTTGTAGAAGTTTTCATGTCAATACATCTTTATGTACTTCCAGGGCCATTTTGGCGCCCTAAACAATGTTTTTTGGATTGCCACGGTCAAACTATAGATGGATCGATACTTTGACAACATAACCTATAGTTCTCAATAATACCTTTCCAATGGGCTATCACATGCCTAAAACGAAGATCGTATGCAAAAGTTATGACCCCGAGAAGTTGATGTACTGACTTACCCCAATGAGGCCTACATGAATTTTGGCGCTTCATCTCCTAAGATTAGGTTTTTGGATGTCTAGGGTTTTGGTATTCATTTTTATTGTAAAAATTCCTTCAGAGACTCATTGTACTCATATTCTTTCAAATGAGCGTAGTTGTCACATCTCTTCTCAGAGATAAATCTGCAACCATTCTAGCGAGTCTCGCACTCTGTATTTTTACAGTCTCTGTACATTTCTTTCATTAATAGAAATCGTGTATTTCTATATTTATTTGTTTATGGCAATATTTATGTGTATTTCATTATAATATATCTACTTTCATTTTGTTCTGAAAATAATCCAGATCACTAATCTCTCTTATGGTGAAAATGATCAACAAACTCTCTTTTCAAATCTCTCAAGCTTCCTACTAACTTTACTAACACTAACACTCACTAAATCTCTAGTAAACTTGTTGTTGTTACACAATTTTTCTACAACCATATGAATACACTTAATTTTTTTTCATACACTCTCTTAAAGGTGGACTAACATATCCAAAAGTTGCATCTAACAATTGAATAATGTTCTATTGAGTTAATGCTAAGTTTTCATGGTCAATTGTCACAATTTTGAAGTATAATTATTGTTGCTATTATAATTATTTCATTGATATTGTACTACTGCCAATTGATGAAATTTCATAATAGCTATAACAATTTTCACTGTCTAGTGTCTTTAAGAGGTATTTTTTGCATGTTTGTACCTAAGTCAAGTTCTAGGTCAAGGAGAACTAAGAGGTGTGTGTATATATATAAGTGTTCTTGTTCTGGGCAGCTACTCAAACATCTTTGTACCTCTTAGTTCTCCTTGACCTAGAACTTGAATTAGGTGATCAAGAGAAGAGGTGATAAACTTGGCTAACAAAATTGCTACTTTGATCCCTTGAGGTCACCATGGAAGCCTCCCTTGTTGTGGACCTCATCCATCACTAAAATGAGGGGATTACTTACTAAGGTGACAATGGTATGATTTCCCATAGTTACACAATATTTTGGCTATTGATGGTGGGCTTTGCATAAGTACAAATCCTGTGATAACAAGGTGGTCTAACCCTTTCACAATATGATACTTCTACTCAATTTCTAGTTCATACCATATCATGTCTTCAACATCACATCTTCAAGAATAAGGAATCATGTGAAGGAATCATAGGCCAAAATGAGGATGCAACTTTTTCCATAAATGCTTTGAGAACAAAGAATATTTTGAGGGAGAGACAATGTAATGAATATAATACATGTATACCATTACATGAATAATAATAATAATAATAATAATAATAATAATAATAATAATAATAATAATAATAAACTAAGAGACACAACGTTTCACCTTCATAATTAGTCAATATTTATAAAGTATACCATCACAACGTTCATTATAATCAACTCGTTTATTCATTATCAATTATATAAATTTTTATATTGCATCTAGANTAATAATAATAATAATAAACTAAGAGACACAACGTTTCACCTTCATAATTAGTCAATATTTATAAAGTATACCATCACAACGTTCATTATAATCAACTCGTTTATTCATTATCAATTATATAAATTTTTATATTGCATCTAGAATTCTTTTATGTTATCCTTCTTATATTGGATATTTTCCTATAAATGAACTATTGTTCATTACAAAGACATACAAGGCCATCATGGACTAGCAAGACAAGAATAAACAACTACTGCTCAAGCATACGTTCCAACCCTTGGTGGAAACAAGATTGATGAGTTTAATGGACATTCCCTACTTCGCCACAACCCCAACTATTACAAAAAAAAATTGACTACCACTCAGTAAGACACACAATGGAGGAATGTAGTTGAACGAGCAGGTGTGGATTAACCAAGAAAAGGTTCCCATTGAGGGACAATATGCTATTGAAGGAATGAAGGAAGAAGGATTTAAAAAAGAGGATGCATGCAATGTGTATGCCACTAATAAGGTATGATGCGGGTATAAGAGTGGACCATTACTTTTCATATCTTGTACCTTGTTGTACAACTATTATCCACATGGGTGCTGCAAAAATGAAAGCCCCATAAATGCCTAAAATTCTCAATCTAGGTAGCATATTTCTATGATCAAGGAGTAGGTTTGGAATGGTGCTCCTAATTGACGAATGAAATCATTTAGGCGTGCTTAGACATGTAGGAATCTCATAAACAATTGATCTATTGATTCTCCTTACTAATATAGGTCATGGCATAATTGGAGGACCCCTAAACAAGAAATTGCTAGATGTATGAAATGATGGATTTTAGGGGTCACAAATCAAGTCCCTTGAATATCACTAGGATTTTAAGATGCACATGATCAACTCAACTTATTCTTCAAGGTATATTATAAGATGATTGATCCAAAATGGATCCAAACAAGCAAATTATTGTAAGACTCAATACCTGCAAGTGTAATTAGGCAATTAATGAAGGTTAGATAAACTATTAAATACAATGAAAATGTAAAAATAAATAAGACAAAAGAAATAAAAAAGAAAAATGTAGGAGATAACAGACTAAGGAACGAGAAATGAAAGGTCAAGCTATTGGCCTTCCCATTACCCCGACTCTCCATATTTATTTTTGTACTTTCACTCTCAAAGGGTCTTTTTGGGGGGTGGGCGGAGATAATACAAATGAGAAGGAGCTGTGTGAATTGTTGAATGGCCATAGATCCATGAACTACATTGTAACTAGAGATTACTGAAATTAAAGTTGAGAAACCTTTTGAAGATGGTTTTCCCATTTGGGTTTCAAGGGTAAATATTGTGTTTATTATGTCTTCAATTGTTGTGTGAGTCCACTAATATGCTATGCAATTGAATATCTTTCTCTATGGATGCTGTATTTTTTTTTTCATGATTATTTTAATTAATGGTGAATCATAGTTTTATTAGTTACAACCAATCCTCCAATCTAAGAAATGGTTACTAGTCCATTGCTCCATTAAGAAATATATAAATCATAAGCTACATATATACTTTCCTTCTTTGTAAGTTTATTTTGGTGTTGATCCTTGAATGGTTCCAGACCCATTGAGAAACACCTGGTTATGGTGCATGTATTTCTATAAAGACAAATCAAACTTAGTTTCCACTCCTATGATCATACACTTTTATTATTCAATAGACAAAAGACTCATACCATCCATCAATTTTCTTAAATGACATCTATCACTGTTATAACTTAGATGTTGCATTTCTCTAGTTAAGTTGTTAATCCCATCTCTTGGAAATTAGAAATCTCCCTTCCTCCTCAGACCATTGGAAAATGGATAGGGTCATATGCTCTCAATGAGGGGTTTCAATACCGTTTGGGAATTTTGTTTTGGTTACACACATGTGAATTCAATAGTTGTAATAGTTTGATACTTGTAGAAAAATATTCTAACACCCAACACATGCTTTGACAAATCATGGGTGCGAGTCACCTTGCAAGTAGCGCATAACAAATTTTCTATACATTTCGTGCTCCAAAACATAATCCCATTACATGATCATAACTTCCACCAAAGTAACCCTACAACTGCCCACAATTAATGCCAAAATGCATGTGGGAATCATGCCAACATGTTGTTGGGTAATGGTGCATTAAATAAAATTGTTTTGAAACTTTTTTACTATTGGGGCATTATATTGTATTTGATTGATGGGTTGACATATTTATTGTTGAAGAAATGTGGTTCATTTTCTATCCATTGGAAAAAAATGGCCATGGGACATCCTCCCTTTCGATGGTATTGGAATGATCCTTATCCTTGTGAAATTTAAGAGGATTAATGCATTGATTAGTGGAGTGTTATGTGTCCAAATTCATTCTACTATTTATTAATGATGGAGAGATACACTTGGTTGTTGGTGTATTAATTAAATAAAAACCTTAAAGGCATTATTCCTCAATTAGTTTTTGTAGCTAACATAGTGTACATTTCCTTGCTGGTTGAGCATTGTAAACACCTTTGACTTGATTAATAGGTTTGCATATAATTTCACAAGCTAGATCATCATCTAGCCAACCATTATAGGATTATATTCAAGGGAAATACTTTATATCATTATGATGTTACATTGAACCTAGACCTTAGCTAGAGACCCTATTACAAAAAAGAGCATAGGTTTGTGTTTTTCCACTGTTGGATTTTTCCTTAGCATTAAAATCCCAACAAGGAGAACCATTCTTTCATATCTCAAGAGGAGGATAAAGGAAGAAAGAAGAGTTTTCATTCCACTGATGGAGTTAAATCTTAGTACAATGGATTGCAGCCACAATAATGATTGACTGACATCAAAACCATTCCTTCTAGATAACAACCAATTTTGTCACAAATCCAATTGAAATCCAGGGAACATTAGAGTGTTATGGCTGAAAATTAAGAGAAGACAAAAGGAAAATGGCCTTCATTATTGGGCATTACAAGTAGTGATCCATTCTCAAACTATGCCACTTTTTCATCCTATTGATGGATGGAAGTAGAGCCATTTCTTGAATTCATGTTTGGTGATTAAGATAAAGCCCCTTAAACTTAGAGTCCCGACTACTATTGTGTTGATATTTGGTTGTTTCATGTGTAGGATACACTGAGAATAGAGGAATTGTAGCCATGATTGAAGAAAAATATATCTGTATAACATCGAGAAGAGAGACTAGAAGTAAATTCCATAGAGGATCTCTGTTGGTGAAGCAAATGGGATACAAGTCTCTCATTTATGGATCATAAGGTATCAGGGCAGTTGAACCCTTGACTATGACGTGGTCGTGAAACTTTAAAGAGAATACAAACCTAGCATGGGCAAAGAAAATAGAAAAAGGTTTGAAGACTTAAGGGCTATCAATGTTCAATTACAAGAAGAGAACAAACACTTGAAAGAGAAGGTCCAAATTTATGACCAGAGCATGGAAAATATGGAGAGGAAACTTGAGACCTCTTCCAAACTAATACCATTTCTAAAGAAATGATTATATGAATGCCAAGAATCCTTCATTACAGCTATGGAAAATTGGGACACTAGCAGGGTTCAACTTATGCAATTTGAAGAGAAGGTCATCTAGATGGATAACTAGAAGGAGGTCAAGCTCACTCAGATGATGGATCAACTATGCTAAGATTTTGAAGATATGAAAGAAACATTGGCAAAGCTATAAGAAGCTATCCAAGAGCACGAGGAAGCAAATCCACCTTTCATTAGACTTTTTGCAAGAGAATTTTGGTGAATTTGAAAAGCATGCTAGGGGAATTGGTTCAAAACAGTGAACACAAATGGGCTATGATGGAAAAGGGAAAGGAAAGAGAAGAAAATAAACTATAATCCCCATTGTAGATGCACCAAGGGTCAAGCCTGAAGGCCTAGGTTTCTCTAGCAAGGAAAAATTCCCATGACCATGAAGATTACTTTTGTGAATGAGAAGGGCATGGTAATATTGACTTTCTCATTAGAATAAAGAGAATCAACAAAGAAAGAGGGAAACAAAATCCCACTCTATTCTTCTTATGGAAGATTGTATAAGGGAAGTGACAAGGAAAGTGTAAAGACTCAATCTGCACCAACACTTAGAAAAAGTGGCATGAAGATTAGGTGGAAGAAGAAGACAAAGAGAAAGCAGTCTGCATCAAACAAGACACCTATTGTTTGTCACTATTTCAAGAGGAAAGGCCATAGTGCTTCCAGCTATTGGTGTGCCAAAGTATGTCTCTTTTATGGGAAGAAAGGCCATCTTGAGGTATCATCTTGTGAGGGGAAACAATCCACCTACCATAAGCCAGACTATTTTCAAAGGAAGAATGACAACAAGGATTCCCCAAACCAAAAAAAACTTAGAGGCACCTAGATAAAATAAGGGTGTCAAGCAGTCTATACAATAACACCAAGATTTTTTTCACCATTACAAGTTGAGTGGCCATTAAGAAGAAAAGTTTTGGTGACTTCATCCATATATTCATCCCATAAACCACACAACCAAGAGAAGAGTGTGGAGAGTGAAGAATAAAGTGGATGAAACATTCTCTATGTCGTATCCCAAGGAGCAGAAGTTGTCTAAGGAGTTATAGTAGCACAAGAGGTCGGGTTCACCAATGAAACAAACAAGTTTTTAGTGGAAGCGAGAGAGAGGAAAGAAAAATCTCAATCACGAGCTATCATTTATTTCATTGCAAGTTGGTTGAAGAATAAATAAAAAATGGATGAACCAACTTACCAATGATCAAGTCTTCTACAACTAGCACATATGTGCATGCAAGACTATCATTCAATTGACATGCCTATAGAGAATTATTTCCATTTTGGGAAGCAATTGGTCCTAGCAGTAGAAGGAAATCCACACCTTCTCTTGTGGAATTATTACATGATTGCATAGCTTGCTAGGATCAAACTGAATAAGAAAACTACAATTTGACTTGCTTCATTGATTGCCGAGATAGACCATCTCCAATTTGGAATGAAAGAGACTTGCATGCTAAATATGGAAATGAATTTTGATCGCATATTTTGGATCCGAAGATTGCTTAGAACCGAGAATCAATGAAAAAAATTCTATACTATTGGAACAAGTGATCTAGTAACTAGAGCCAGAGCCATAACCAAAACTAGAGCTAGTAGCTAGAGCCATGAGCAGACCCAGATCTAGAGTTAGAGATATATCCAAGATCCAAATTTTGAGCCATGTTCTAGAGAAGTAATTAGAAGGAACATTGATCTACATTGGTTTCATCTAATGTTTTAGAGACAAAAAATCCTCTCAATGGGGAGGTGTGATCCAAAATAACCAATCAAGCGAATGGTTGTAAGAATGAGTACCTGAAATTGTAATTAGGAAATTAGTGAAAGCTAGATAAACTATTAAATAAAATGAAAATGTCAAATTAAATGAGACAAAAGAAAGAAAAAAAGAGAAATAAATGAAAAAAAAGAAAAATAATGATAGGAGAGAAAAGACTAAGGAATAGGAAATGAAAGGTAAGCCTGTTGGTCTTCCCATTACCCCCAATATCTCTATTTATTTTTTTACTTTCACTCTCAGAGGGTATTTTGGGGGACCAGGAGGAGAGAAGGAAAAGGAGAAGGAGTTGTATGAATTGTTGAATGACCATAGAGCCATGAACTGCATTGTAACTAGAGATTGTCAAAATGAAATTTGAGCAACCATTCAAAGTTGGTTTTCCTGTGTGGGTTTCAAGGATAAATATTGTGTTCATTGTGTCTTCAATTGTTGTGTGAGTCCAATAATATGTTATGTGATTGATATCCTTCTATGTGGATGTCATATTTCTTGTTGTCATGATTACATTAATTAATGGTGAATCAAGGTTTGATTAGTTACAACCAATCCTCCAATCTTAGAAACTGTTACTAGTCCATCGCTCCATTAAGAAATGTATAAATCATAAGCTATAGGCAGACTTTCCCTCATTGCAAGTTTCTTTTAGTGTTTATTATTGACTGGTTCCAAACCCATTAAGAAATGTTGGATTACTNGGGGGGACTTAATGATAACAATTTATACCACTTATTAATCCTTTTAACCACAATATATATTCATTTAACTTATTCAACAATGTTCATCAGTTCATCATTAATATGTTATTACATCATATAAAATTAACATCCATTAGTGCATAATAAACAATAATAGACACATCCGCACAATGCACAATACACCAGTATTTTACGTGGAAACCCAATGTGGGAGAAAACCATGAAATTCTTTTCTTATATGTCTTTAAGAATTATATTCAAAGAAGCACCAACTTCCAATTATCTAGCTCCAATTGGAAGGAGGCTCCGACCCCCTATATTTTCAGGCTACAACCCGAGGGAAGCTCCAACTCCCCAATTCTTTGGCTACAACCCCCTATGTTCTTCGGCCACAACCGTAATATGGCTACAAACACATGTCCTTTCCCCGTCCTTCTTCCCTGAAATATAAGTGTCAAATGATGAAACCACTTCCACATTGTCCCTGTGAGATATACCATTGTAAACCTGTACCAATCTATGCCAACAACCTGTAACCAACATGCACCAATAGCCTATGATCAACCTGTACCTATAACCTTCCTGTACCAACAAAAAACCAACAGGTACGTGACCTGTCTGTGTTGCAGCTCGCGTATGTATGTGACTTGTCTATTTTGCAGCTCGCGTATGTACACAACCTGTATATGTTGCAACTCGCGTATGTATGCGACCTATCTATACTACAATTTGTCTACACCTTCAAATGGTTAGGGTTCTCACTTTTATGAAACTCAGACCCTTTGTTGCCTCTATCACATCAACCTGCAACCTATCCCAACCTGTACCAATCATCCTATACTATCAACCATGTACATCAATCACTCACACAACCTGTACCATCACAAGTGCATCAACTATGCATATCACAATACCTCATAACCATCAACAAGACCAAGATGTTCTTTTACTAATATATCAAGATATTTATCCCACATCATCCATATACCATGTGTCAACAATACTACTAGAAAGTGCCTCAAAACATGTACCAATCATGTGTCACCAACACTATTAGTAAGTGCCTCTAATAATGCCACAAACATGTACCAATCATGTATCAAAGAGTCAAACTATGACTCATCAATATGTACCAACATCACCATACCATACATCTCATTTATGTGCCAAATCATCAACTATATGTCCCAACATGTATCTTAACCATATACCAAAGACATATACCAATATAACCAACAAAATTAATGTATCAATACATCACACAATCCATCATCCAAATACCATAAACACTTACATCAAACTAGGTGCCAAAACCTCACCGTTATGTAGACTCAAGTGTGTAGCAATCATATATCAAGACCGCTAACAAAATCCTCTCACAATGTACCATAAGATATACCAATAACAATCACGCTTGTACCAACCATGTACTGCAACAGATTTGCCTCAAACTAACCAACAACTTCATTAACACATCACAACCAAAAACACTCAACCATGTACCAAGAAATACAAGATATTTCTCAACACTCAACCCAACAAGATGTAACAATAATGGATACCAAACATACCAGTGTTGTATTTCTGTAGATCTAGCTCATACAATATGTTCCATACAACCAACAACCTCTCTAGGGAAAATCCTTAATCTCCCATAACCATATCTCATGGAGTCAACAATATCCAACTACACATAAGAATATGACATACCTTTTGAACCTGTAGATATATCTGTTGTACCTGGTAACTGTAGACCTTCCTGGGAGCTTGCTTTTTGACTCTAGAGACCTGGCATCTTCATCTACTCAAGCTTTTCATGCGTTTTTCATATGTACGCTACCTTTTCATGTTCATACCGTGTATGTATGCTACCTCTTCTATTGTAAGTCCGCGTATGTACACTACCTCTTCTACTATCAACCCATGTACGCCTTAGAAACTAGGGTTTTTTCAATGTTTTCACAACTCCAAAACTTTCGTCGTCAACCCTCCTTTACTACCTCAGCCTTGCGTAACTTGTATCAATGTGTACCTGCAAGATCCTTTCACAAAATATATATTCAATGATATTCAAATAGGAAGGGTAGGTGCTAATGGGAGAGCCTTTCTCTCTTATTTATACTTCATGTAGCTTCCTCAAGGGGTTACCTTGTAACCAACTTAACCCAACTTCCTTATTATAGGGCTAACCCACTTCTAACCACTTGTCCACTTACAACCACTTTATCCACATATAATAATCTCTCCACTTCTAGTTGCAACTAACTTTATTATTTAATTAATTTCCTTTGCAACCACTTTGACTTATTCATAAATAGTAAACTCACCACTTCTTGTTGCAACCACTTTATTATTTAAATAATTTCTCTTTGCAACCACTCTCACTACTTTGTTATTTAAATAATTTCTCTTTACTCACAACTTCTTGTTGCAACTAACTTTCCTATAATCAGTCAATTCATAACTTCTTTCACCTTAACTAACTTCTTGTTGCAACTACTTTATTATTTAATTTATTTCTTGGTCAACCACTTTGACTATTCAATCTTCTCATCAAAACTACTTTACCATAATTACCAAACTCACAACTTCTTGTTGCAACTAATTTATTTTTAATTATTTTCTTAATGCAACAACTTTACCCATGTTTAACTCCTCGTTTCACCCATTATGACTAGTCAACTTCTTCTAGGAGTTTCTAGAATAATTTGATTTCTTTGACCTTCTAGGGGATTTTATATAACTCATTAGGGTTCTCCAACTTCACATGGCCATAACTATCTAATTGTGAGGAGTTATGTGATGTCCCACATATCACCGAAAATGGCATGACATGTACTATCCATCTAGAATAGTCTTACCTGCATATTCATCAACCTTGATGATCCAGGTGGATATCGGTGGCCACCCACCTATTCCACGGGCTCAAAAAACAGTTTTCCATCTTGGCAGTTTTTCAATAGTTTTTCGGGTTCCAAACTTTTGGGGCTGTTTTGAGGCCCTAAACGACGTTTTTTTGGGATTTTGGGCCTATGAAATTGCTAAAGACCTTGACCCGGTCTAGTAAAAAATCGTTCTTCTCGGTTAGACCTTTCCAAAAATGTATCGAGCGCCCCAAATGGAGATGGTATGAAAAAGTTACACCCCTGGGAAGTTGACATATCAACTACCCCCATCATGGCCCGCAAACCTTTTGAATTTTCATCTTCTGGGGTTAGGGTTTTGGATTTTACTTATGTTAAAAAGGCCTTTGGAGCCTCATTGTAACAATCATCTTCTTTTGAATGAGAGTAGCTGTCACATCTCTTCTCAGAGATAAGGTGCCACCATTCTAGCGAGTCTTTCACTCTGTATTTTACAGTCTTTGTACATTTTCGCTCATTAATATAAAATTTTCTATTACTGTATCTCTGTTTTTATGGTTTCATCTCTGATACATTTATGTTATATTATTGGATATCTGAGATATCTCTGTACATTTATTTATTATATCTCCACTCTCATTTCGTGCCAAAAATAATCCAGATCAGTGGTATCGGAGCAAGCTACTCTTGATCGTTTTTTAGTGCATGTCCCCAACGAGGTCTGAGTATAGAAAGTTGGGTCTCAAGCTTGTCTCTCTTAAGGAAAATCGTTCTCACACACCCATGAAACCCTCAATGGCGGAAGAAAAGAAAAACAACGGAGCATAAGATTCTATTAATTTGTTGCTTGAGCAAGCTCTCACGCAATAGAGGGACAAAATGATGGAGATTTTTTCCCACATACTTCAATGCCTACTGATAACAACATGCACGTCTTCATCAAGTGGAAACTTTGGAGGTACCTCGCTTTTCAAGGTACATGTTAATTTTGATATTCCTGTATTTGAAGGTCAGATAGATGCAGATGCCCTAGACAAATGGTTAAATCTGCTAGAAGGTTATTTCTTTGTTCACCATTTTTACGATGCAGATGTTCTGCTAGGGGAGCGCCTTTTTCATTCAAAAATGTGGGTGAATGGGACCCCACTGCATTTTATTGTTGATAACGAAAGCCAAAAGAACCTCATCTCAGCATAGGTTTTCAAATAGTTGGGATTATCGACAACACCACACCCGCAACCATACAACATCGGGTGGCTTTGTCAGGGACGAGATCTTTGTGTTATCCAACAGTGTCGATTTTCATACGACATCCAACCCTTCAAGGATGAGATATTATGTGATGTTTCCCCGCTGGATGTCTGTGATGTTCTCTTGGGCCAACCATATATGTGGAAACACCATGTTGTTTATGAGTCTCGACCCCGTAGTGTCATTGTTTCTCTAGGGGGTCATCTCTATAGAATACCAGAGGTATTTCCAACTATTGTCCCACCTAAATAGTTCTGCAAGGTAGTATCTCATACTACAAAGTTCAGCTTCTTCACAATATGTTCAAAAGGTGAACAAAAAGACATTGTAACCACTGTAGCCTCGGTCCAAGCACCTTCTATCCAATAAAAGCAGGTTGAGAAGATTGTAGCAAAGCACAAATATTCCTTCTACACACAGTCAAATCAGGTGTCCCAACTGGTTAAAAAGGTCCAACCCCAACAACAATAGGTTCGTGACAGTCTTCAACAAGCTAAGCAACACAACTTCTCCAACAAGGAAAGTAGCTCACCAAGGTTCAGATTCAACAAACGCTTCCCCCTCTCCCCCGAGACCTCAACACAATGGATACCATTGCTTCCTAAAGAGGGAGGATTGATCCAGGTGGATATCGGTGGCCACCCACCTATTCCACGGCCTTGAAAAACAGTTTTCCATCTTGGAAGTTTTTCGACAGTTTTTCGGGTTCCAAACGTCCGGGGCCATTTTGAGGCCCTAAACGACGTTTTTTGGGGATTTGGGGCCCAAGTGACTTTCAAAGACATTGACCTGAGCCAATAAAAAAATGTTCTTCACGATTAGACGATTCCAACGATGTATCGAGTGCCCCAAACATAGATGGTATGCAAAAGTTATGCCCCTAGGAAGTTGACGTATCAACTACCCCCATCGAGGCCCGCAAACTTTTTGGCTTTTCATCTTCCAGGGTTAGGGTTTTGGATTTTACTTATGTTAAAAAGGCCTTTAGAGACTCATTTTAACAATCATCTTCTTGTGAATGCGAGTATCTGTCACATCTCTCCTCAGAGATAAGATGCCACCATTCTAGCAAGTCTTTCACTTTGTATTTTACAGTCTTTGTACATTTTCGCTCATTAATAGAAAATTGTGTATTATTGTATATTTATGTTTATGGTTTCATATATGATACATTTATGTTATATTATTGGATATCCGAGATATCTCTGTACATTTCTTTATTATATCTCCGCTCTCATTTCGTGTTGAAAATAATCTGGATCACTTCATGCCTTTATACCTCAAACAAACTCAGGTCTCTTACCCATACATTTGTGCTACCAGAATTTTCCAAGGGTTGACATCAATATCTAAGGGTTGACGTCAATCTATAATATCACTCTCCAAGGGTTAACATCAATGACAACCAAGAATCCAAACCAACTATCTCACAATAAACACCTGGTTATGGTGAAGATGTTGCTAAAGAGACAAATTAAACTTTGTTGTCAATCCTATAATCATACAATTTTATTTATCCAATAAAAAAAATAATCATACTATGGTAATATCATGAAGGTGGGTAACAATTTCATGAGAATGGGGGTGGAAAATTGTTAGAATCATTTTTTTGGCCGAAGTTTTCAACTTTTTCGGTCGAAAACGTACAGTTTTCGGCCGAAACATTTCACATCAAATCGAATGGTGCACGAACGACATCCTCAACTTTTGTGTAATAAAAATAACAGCCAATTGTTTTTCTAAGGTAACAGATAGTTCGAATGAAATTTTTTTTTGGCTGAAATATTTTTCGGTCGAAAGAGTTTTCGACCGAAAACATACATTATATGTGACGTGCCTTTCATTCCACTATTACTTTACAGACATTCTAGGTGAAAATTGAATTTGGAGTTGGCAACTAATCTTGGTGTAGGGCGTTGGAGTTGGAAGCTAATCCTGGTGTAGGGCGTTGGAGTTGGCAGCTAATACAGGTGTAGGGTGTTCGCGACAAACCCGGGTGTAGGGCATTGACGGGAAACAAAGACAAGTAGTTTCATATTTTAATTATGTATAAGTTTAAAGAATTTTGTTTTTGTTTTTTAATGTTTAGTTTTGTTTTTCAATGGAACAAAGTCCATATGGCACTCTGTGCAAATGAAACAAAGTCCATATGTGAACTCTGTGCCATTCACACAGAGTGCCATATGACCTATATGCCATTCGAACATAGTTCCATATGGACTCTGTGGACTATGTGCCATTCATATAGAGTCCATATGACACAATCCAATAAAGAGAGAATCCATGTGGCTTTATGATATTAGAAAACACTCCTGAAACCATTTCTTTAAAAATTCATTAAACATAATAAAGAAAAAGTGTAAAGAAGTATTCAATTGGATAAGACTACAAAAACTCTAAGAAAATTTTGTAACCCATAACACTAGCCAAGTAAGGAAAAGTAGCTACTATGCTAGATTTGGATGTTTCTTAAACCTATAAAGATGTGTTTTTTTTAATCTTAATTTTATCTTCATATGCTATATTTGTTGTCAATTACTGATTGATTTTTTTTTTTGTACTTACAATAAGGAGAGGAGTTTTCTTGGACATAGTCCATATGACACTGTGCAAATGGCACCGAGTCCACATATCGACTTTGTTCCATTCACACAGAGTGTCATATGATGGCATAGAGTGCCATATGGATCATGTCCGAATGACACAATGTCCATATGGACTCTGTGCCATTTGGACAGGCTCCATATGGCACAATCCAACAAAGAGAGAAGCCACATGACTTCATGATATTAGAAAACACTCCTGGAATTGTTTCTTTAAAAATTCATTAAACATAATAAATAAAAAATATAAATAAGTATTCAATTGGATAAGACTACAAAAACTCTGAGAAAATTTTGTCACCCATAACATTGGCCAAGTAAGGAAAAGTAGCTACTATGCTAGATTTATATATTTCTTAAACTTATAAAGATGTGTTTTTTTTAATCTTAATTTTATCTTCATATGCTATATTTGTTGTCAATTACTGATTATTTTTTTTTGGACTTACAATAAGGAATCAACATAGGTAAAATCATAGCCCATTTATAAATGATTATATCCTTATCCCTATAAATCTTTCTTCTAATTCCCTTTTCTTAATTGAATCACAGAGAATATATATGCTTTCTAAGTTAGATACATATCATGGTCACTTTAATCAGTATGGATAATGTAGTTGAAGAAAGTTACTTGGACAATCCTAAAGTCCTCCAAAGCTTTGAGTTATTATCTTATATGATAAATTTTGTAGTGCATGCCTTTGTGGTTCTAGAAACTTCTCTTAACTCCTTCCTAAACTAGTGGATGCTCCTCTATGTCCATACAAAGTCCAAGAGGCTTTGAAGTACTAAAAATATACAAAATCTATTTATTTTCTCAATTAGATGCTACGAGGATAAAATCACATTCGAGGCCATTTCTCTAGGTTTGGATTATGTAGAGACCCCAAACAAAATATGAAACAAGTAGAAAACGTCTCACATTGTTTGTATCCATATTGTGTCATACAAAATTGTGCTAAAGTGTCTTCAAGAATAATACCCCAAGTGATATGATCAAAATAACTTACCATGGTCAACATAACCAACCATTGTGGACATAGTGAACATAGTCAATTATAGTCAACAATGGTCATCAAATTAATCAATCATGGTAATTGCAGTCAATCTGGTAATTTTGAAATTTTTACGTAATTTAATATTTAAATTTTAACATGAACAAAATGTAATTATTTTCCAAGGTGATGAAGCTTGGGGGGTAGGGATGGGTCAAGGGTATGAGGGTTAGGAGGAGGAGTGTCACAACCCTAGATATTTCCACACAATATTTTTCCTTAGCAATCTAAGGAATGCGATATTTCCTTGCTTCAGACTCAGTGGCTCAACCTCCTTAAGCTTACTTGCATACAAGGTATGCCTCTTCCCTTAGAAAATGACCATACCTTCTAACCTCCAAAGATTTTAGTTATTATCTTATATGATAAATCTTGAAGTGCATGCCTTTTTGGTTCTAGAAACTTCTCTTAACTCCTTCCTAAACTAGTGGATGCTCTTCTATGTCCATACAAAGTCCAAGAGGCTTTGAAGTACTAAATATATAAAAATTCTAATTATTCTCTCAATTAGATGCTACTAGGTTAAAATCACATTTGAGGCCATTTCTCTAGGTCTAGCATATGTAGAGACCCCAAGCAAAATATAAAACAAGTAGAAAATGTCTCACATTGTTTGTAACCCTATTGTGTCATACAAAATTGTGCTAAAGTGTCTTCAAGAATAATACTCCAAGTTCTATGATCAAAATAACTTACCATGGTCAACATAGTCAAATGTAGTGAACATAACCAACCATTGTGGACATAGTGAACATAGTCAATTATTGTCAACAATGATCATCAAATTAATCAATCATGGTAATTGCAGTCAATCTGGTAATTTTCAATTTGTTTTTATGTAATTTAATACTGAAGTTTTAACATGAACAAAATGTAATTATTTTTCAAGGTGATGAATCTTGGGGGGGTAGGGATGGGTCAAGGGTATGAGGGTTAGGAGGATGAGTTTCACAACCCTAGATATTTCCACCCATCTTTTTCCTTACCAATCTAATGCATGCGATATTTCCTTGCTTTGGACTCAGTGGCTCAACCTCCTTAAGCTTACTTGCATGCAAAGTATGCCTCTTCCCTTAGAAAATGACCATACCTTTTGTTAAAATACAATCATTAGTACTTCAACAAGTTCATTAGCACAAAGGTCCAACATCCAACTATGGGTTTAAAACATCCCAAGTTAACAACTTAAACACTTAACTAATTAAGAGAAATGCAACATCAAACACATCAACAACACAAGATATGTTGGTGATGCCCAAGATAAACACCTTTAACTTTATTATAAAGAAGACATAACCAAATATATTTACAGGAGTGAGTTTGGCTAACCACCAAGACTCTATATTCAACCAATAGTCCAAGTCTCTTCTAGATTTGTTGCTACACTACAAGTAGAACCCCTCCAAAACAATCTTCAATATTACCTCCTATATCCTTGGTCTTTATCCAAGAGGAACTTCAACCATGAATCATTTTTACTATCCTATACATTTTCCACTTCTATGTTGAACTTATACCCTACAATGTTCCAACCTACCTTGGCCACCCAAATCTACTGTAAACTCTCACCACTCAAAAATACCAACCATCAAATCTCAATTCAACTGCAACTCCACCTTGAGACCCAATATACCACCTACGCCTACTTCAAAACTGATTTCAAACCCTTGAACTTCCTTAGGCACTTCCAAGTCATAAGATCACATTAAGCTAGACTTGGTGATCTGTGACTCAGTTCTCATGATTGAAAAAACATAACTCTCCAAGCCTCACTTATTAGACTTGGCTGGCTAATCCAAATTGAAAACTGCCATCATTAAGTGCCTAAACTCTATCATGCTCAATCAAGCTTGAATATTCCACCTAGAAAAGCACTATACTATAATCAATATCCATACTTAACCTTCGACCTCTATGTCTCTAGTTAAGGTGTTTGATCCATCCAACTTCAACGTGCCTTTTTCAAAGGCATATCACATTCCACCTTTGCCAAACAAATCGATCGTAGATCTCTTTAAGTCCAAACTTAGGCTAGGCTTGTAGACGTGGATGAAGAGTATGGGGAGAGGAGGTATTGTAGTAGTTAACTTTTTTTTTCTCATTTAAGAAAAAATTATATGACTTGAATATGTCCTTTTGCTCCCTTCTAATGAAAAATATTATTGGCCACATTCATTGGGGTTTTGGCTTCACTTTGAGTATATTCGCTTTCCCATCATGATTTAGGAGCCATTTGAAGAAAAAACAATGTCAAGTTAAATATTTGTGGTAATTTTAGATTTCATTCTAGTCCAGAAAGGGTCACACCTATAAATCTATTCCAGGGTACTCTAGTGCAAATTCCATTCATCCATGATCACACTACTTATTGTAAAAGTTAAGTATCTCTCCTTCAAATGTTGTTTTGATTCAAAGTGAAGTATCACTCTTTCATTTTAATTTATGCTTGATGATGGATGCAATATTCACCTAAAATGTTAACTCCAAAAGATTTTTATATTTATCTACCCCATCCTCTCCTAACAATGAAAATCGATGATGCATTTGTATTACTATGATTAAAACCCCATATAGACTCATGTGAATGGACATAGTCCATATGGACTCCATGCAAATCTTAACTTAATGAATGTTTTCATAAAAACATTTGTGTGATTACTTCAATGAAAGATATTCATTCTAGAGTGAAAGTTGCTATAATCAATTGCATCTAGGGAACTCTAGTTAGCTGCTAATATATGCTTATGCCTTTAAGTTATCTCATTCAAGACACCCCATACTTGTGAGAATACAATCACAAATTTAGATGTCAGTTTCT
Source organism: Picea engelmannii (assembly GCA_009831015.1). Classification (NCBI taxonomy): domain Eukaryota; kingdom Viridiplantae; phylum Streptophyta; class Pinopsida; order Pinales; family Pinaceae; genus Picea; species Picea engelmannii. The sequence continues at coordinate 110,569 of ML792833.1, forward strand.
TCAATATATGCCTATGCTTTCAAGTTGTTAAAAATATATCAAGTATTTTTTCGTTTGCTTGTTGTTTTCTTCAATTTATACTTTTATGCCTTGAAGTTGTACATTATAACTTATGTTTTTGTTTATTTGTTTTTTTCTTCAATATAAGATTATTCCTTGAATTTGTTCTTTAGTTTAGGCCACCCCATACTTGTGAGAATAAATTCACAAATTTATTTGTGACTTTATTCAATATATGCCTATGCATTGAAATTGTTTATACCTTATGTTTCCATTTTCTTGGATTTTGAAAGGATGGATCGAGGTGAGTTGTTGGGACTTGAGTCTCTAAATATACCTCGTAAACGCTTGAGGCTATCCAATGAAGGAATAAGAGGGACCCATAGTTCAATAGAGACACCTAGGTCGTTATAGACCCCTATTTCAACAAGGTATAGTAGTTAGGTAGGGGAAACTAGTGACAAAAGGCAGTCTAGTGGAAGGAGGATATTATCAGATGAATCCATCAATAGAGCATCTGGATAGAGTGCTCGGGATATACTTGGGGATTCAACTTATTTAAATTGGTTGAACATAAATTCCCCCACACCGAAGAATGTGGAGACCCCATCACATCAACAACATATGTTTGGTAAATTTATTCTATTCTTTGGTCTATTTTTTATATGTTTTATGTTTTTTTGTTCAATGTTGTGAATATTTTCAATTGTTTCTTTGTATAGAGGATTGGTTTTATTAGGGGGTTTATAATGAAAGAGAGAGTGAAAATCAAGCATAGATCAATGTTCATGCAGAGGGTGAAGGTGGATCAATGCGACATTATCAAGAAAATGAAGATTACACCCCTATGACCACCTATCCATCGGATGTTGGTGAAGAGATTCCTTGGGAAGGAAATTTTGAAGCAATGACGCTCCAACGATGCTCATCCCATCATGCTAAGCTAGAGAATGATCTCAGCCATATGGAACTCCCTGTAGAGAGCAAGCAAAGCTTTGGAGATCATTTTTCATTTTTTGCAAAACTTTATTAATGTGTATCAGTACCTTGGGCCAACATCTGATACCTTCATAGATTTTATGAGGATATGGAAGTTAGTGGTGATGGGACCTGCTAAATGGGAAGTAGTACAACACAAAGTTTCAAAAGAGGACCTGCAATTTCAATGTTCAATTTCAAGGAAGGTTCAATGCGACCGATGTTGAAGGTGAAATATTTCAAGCACCCTAACATTGAGGGACATCTTTATAACAGATTCTTGGCAACATATGGGAGGTTTCCATGGAATGATGAGGTGCCAATTTACTTTGCTAGACTTTTCTATGCAGATTGTTTTTGGGGCATTCACTCCGATTATACCATCCTACCATCTCGATATTATGGGGTTGGTAAAGTTCGGACATATGATCGAAAAGGGGAATATCAAGATGCATCATTACCGAGGCCTCCTCCACCTTTGGTATCTCACTCAACACGGGAATTGTTTTCACATGCAAAGATGCAATCCACATCACAAGTTGGCAAGGAGGTGAGGACTGCAATCAAAGATAATTTAGAATCTATTTTGTATGGTATTGACATTGGTTTGAATCAATAAAGAGCGTGATCCACTGCTCGGGAGAGTTTTGTTGACAAGACCAATGAGGACATGGATTCCATGAGTGTAGAAGAGTTACGGGCTTATGCAAAAAAAATTCGCAGTGGATGGAAAGAGTTAATTAGGCATGAGGAATGAGGCATTGAACCGATATGTGTTATAGTTTGTAATTTTTTCATGCATTCGGGGATAATTTTCTTGTTATTAGATCTAGATACATATCATTGCATTGTTATATTTAATTGATGTGTTACATGTTCATTAATCGTAGTTTGGTCAAATGTTAAATGATTCCTCATTAAATAAGGGGTCCTTGATTCATCGTCTTTAAATTTGGATGCAATGAATCGAATATATTTTTAAAAATATCCATATCTACACTTCAGTTGTATAATTTCCACACCTTGTTGAAGAATCAATCCAACAAATTTATATCTTGCCATTAATGTGGACACATTTATCTAAAATTCAAAGTTGCTTTGTTCACAGATTCCCTTGCCATCTCCCAACACATTGATAGGTTTATCGCATTTTTCATCGCAAATGTTGGAGGCATTTCAATAGGGGGATGATATTGAGGTTGGCACATCACATGTATTGCATTTTTCAAAGTTTAAAACTATGATTTCAAGTGTCAATTATTTAATTTTAATTCATCAAAAATTATTTAAAAATGTTATTTATGTAAGTAGATGCCTTTATGGGCATATGCAAATTTCAAATGTGTTATAGGATAACTTGGAGAAGAGACTGTCATATAGAGTGCCCGAGAAGGATGCGTCCATACCAGAGAATGGTGCGTGCATACCTGATGATGCATAGGTCATGTATATGTACATTGAATTTGTAAGTTCTAGTGTGTTTTTACGAGGACTTTATTACATACACATGAATGCTTAAATATATTTTCTACTTTTTAAAAATTTTATAGGTTACATTATAGATATGCACATGATGCATTTGCCTTGTATTTCTTTCATCCACGTCAATGATTTAGAATAATATATACTTGGGATTTAGACATAACTACATGTACTATCCTTATTGCAATTGTCAGATCTATTTTTTTCCTTGTGAAATATGTACCAAACAACTTTTTAAGTCCCCTTTTTATTTCCTTTTGAAAGATGTGCATAACGAATTCAATATCCTTTGCCTACATTTCTTTTGCAAAAAGAGTTCAACATTATTTTTAAAACCATGGCTTGTTTTTAGCTGAAATACACTTGTAGGAAAACTGAAGTTTTGGTTGATCAAATAAATTCAATATCCTTTTCCTACATTTCTTTTGCAAAAAGAGTTCAACATTATTTTTAAAACCATGGCTTATTTGTAGTTGAAATACACTTGTAGCAAAATTGAAGTTTTGGTTGATCAAATATTCCTTGTATAATATTTTAATTAAGCATTTTCTATTCATTGAAGGGTTAGTCATCCAATCCCCATATAAATTTACCATAATTTAAAATGGTATATCTTTGGGGAAAGAATGGGGAAAGTTCAACCACCCCTTATTTATTTGAGTATTGTCTGGAACTCTTCACTATTTTCTTACCAACCACAAACTAAATTTTCTAGAGTTAAAAAGAATGGGGAAGGTTCAACCACTCCTTATTTCTTCGAGTATTGTCTTGAATTATTCACTAATTTCTTACCAACCACGAACTGACTTTTCTAGATTCAAAAATATGCTAAAAATATGCTAGATACATTATCTTACTTATGTTTAGATCATGATGCAAGAATTTTTGAAAGAGCATTTGATTATATGAGGACATCTATCCCACAACTGAAAAAGGAAAGATTTATCTTCTTGGAAGAATGGCGTAATATGGAGATTTATGTTTGCTGCATACAACGAAGTGAATTTCTTCTTGGGGTATTGTCAATATCTTAACTTGTTGCTTACCCACCAACCAACATCCCTAGATTTAAAAATATGATGTACATGATCTTAGTATTGTCAAACTCTTAACTTGTTGCTTACTAACCACCAACCAACATTCCTAGATTTAAAAATATGTTGTACATGATCTAAACATGTACGTGATCTTATGTTTAGATCATGGTGCATGAAATTGATTATATGAGAACATCTATCCCAGAACAAAAAGAGGAAATATTTATCTTCTTGGAAGAATCCAACTTAATATGTCTAGATTGGTGAACTTTCACAAAGAACGAAGTGAATTCCTTCTTGGGGTATTGTCAAACTCTTAGGTAATTGCATATCAACCATAAACCAACATTTCTAGATTTAAAAATATTCTAGGTACATGATATTATTTATGTTTAGATCATGATGCATGCATTTTTGAAAGAGCATTTGATTATACGAGAACATCTACATCCCACAATAGAAAGAGGAAATATTTATGGTCTTCGAAGAATGAATAAATACATCTAGATTTGTGTTTTATGCATACATCCAAGTGAACGCATTCTCGGGGTATTATATAACTCTGAACACTAATTTCTAACAACCACACATCAATGTTTCTCTTTAAAAATATTTTGTATATGATCGTACTTAGTTTAGATCATGTAGGCATTTTTGAAAGAGCATTTGATTATAATATGAGAACATCTAAACCATAGCAGAAAATTAAAAATATTTATGCTCTTGGAAGAATGGCTTAATATGGAGAGTAGAATCAAAAGAGAGCAATAATCTTAGATCTATGGAACTCCTTAAAGATCCATGGAACTCTAGTTGGGTATATTATTCTTTCTCATGGTTAGGTATGTTATTCTTGATCATCACTTATTTAATATTTATATATTTATTATTTTAGACAAGTATATACTAATATGTGTTATTGGTTTTTCTTCCTTGTTATAGCAATGTCTGTGCATGGAGCATGAATGTCTGAGGATGGACTCTGACACCTTTGGAATGCCAATTTTTCTTAAGCTAATTTATTTTATTTATCTAAATATTATTTTAAAAAAGTATGCACTTTATGTTAAACAAGTATATATTTTATTTAAGTTAAGTATTGGCCATGATTATAAACTAGGCTTGCGATATTTGTGTTGGATAGTCTTATTAGTAATTTTCAATTCTTGTCTTTTGCAAGGGGATATTGACAGTGCAATTGATAGGGAGCTGGCAGAAAAAAGTAGAACTTGGTTAGTACTTTTTGCAAGATGGCGAAGACGTAGGATTTGAAACTGAAGAAAAATGTGTAGACTTTATTAAATTGATCTATGGCAATATACCTTTACAAAGACAATTGGGGTTCTATTTAATAGTTAAATATGATTTCTTAGAACTTCAATTTTTCTCAACTCAATTTTTTTATTTAACATAGCTGAACTTACCTCATTGTCAAGCATACCTTTTATTATTATTAGTTGAAGTTGAATTTTATATGGGAGTACTTTATGTGTTGCTACCATTTATTCATTTATTTGCATTCAATTTAACACTCTCAAAATACTCATTTTACTAGTTGCTTGCAATGAATTTCAATCATTATTTGAATAATTCTTTAGAATAACAAGTTTATATATAATATTCGTTGTGGGAGATTAAATAAGCCATGTAAGAATATATAATATAATCATCTGTATATTAAAAAAAATGAATTTTAGCAAATTTGGATAACAAGAAGTTACTCTAGATCTTGTTACATGCCAAATTTTGAATATTTGAATAGCCTATAACATTTCCATTTATTCTTAGTCCATTTTAATATTTTGAATAGTTTGCTTTTAATATTACATTTACATTTTAACTAGAAGTTTATTTAATATACTATAATTTCATAATGTTTACAATCTTATTTAAAATATGTTGTAATGAATTGTCTAATAAAATATTAATAATATTTAAAATTAGATATTAATTTATTTAAAATTTATATTTATAAATTATAAAAATCATGTTTTAACTATAAAGGGGTTTTCTAAATTATTATTAACTTAACCTTAATAAAAAGATTATGACAAAAAGCTTGAAAGTCGAAGGCATTCTCAATTAACTACTCTTTTAATATTTTGATATTTGAAGTTGAGATAAATTAGTGATAAAGTTTATCCTAATCTCTAATTGAAATGTTCATTTTACATTATCTAAAATTATTAACTTAACCTTAATAAACATATAATGACAAAAACCTTCAAAGTCAAAGACATTCTCAATTAACTACTCTTTTAATATTTTAATATTTGAAGTTGAGAGAAATTAGTGATAAAGTTTATCCTATTCTCTAATTGAAATGTTCATTTTACATTATCTAAAATTATTAACTTAACCTTAATAAAAAGATAATGACAAAAAGCTTGAAAATCGAAGACATTCTCAATTAACTACTCTTTTAATATTTTAATATTTGAAGTTGAGAGAAATTAGTGATAAAGTTTATCCTAATCTCTAATTGAAATGTTCATCTTACATTATCTAAAATATAAGATTATGCACTTCATGTTGATCTTACATTTAAACTTGGTTAGAGAGTTTATATTGATTCCTTAAAAAGGTTGTTGAATTTTACATTATTTGAAATTGACAATCAGGTTTATGTTGATATCTTGTAAAGGTTGTCAAATTTCAAGTTGCTTATTAATTTTTGAAATAGTGTTTAAAATTATAAGATCTTATATTACATGGTTGTTTCTTTGACCAGACTAACTCCTCATCCTCCCTGAGTTGAACACGACTCACTTTTAATCTGTCCATGTAAGCCTCCCACTGCCCCTTCTCATTATCCAACCCTAAAAATATTGTATTTTCCCTTTCTTTTTGCCAAAAAGTTGTCTTCAGGAGAGACAGTCTCAGCATCGTTGAAAACATATTTCCCTTACAGGGTCTGCATAGCTTTCTCAGAAAGCTTATAACCCTATCCTCTACCAAACTAAGGGCCAGTCCCAATCCAAACCTTTTCCCCAATTCCAACCTTCCAAACAAGCGCTAATCCAAACCTTTTCCCCATCTCCAACAAAGTGATTTATGAGTAAGAAATCAATGAATAATTTAAATCTCAAAGCATGTTTTGGTGTCTAAAATCAAATGAGAATTAGTTAAGTATTGGCCATGATTATAAACATTAGTGTGAATTTCATCTAGGCTTATATGGCTCAACACCTAATTATTTAAGTATTTCCCATCATTATAAGTAAATGTCTCAACCATTACCTATGGTGATGGGTTTGACAAAGAGTAATTTATTAATTAGTAAGTATTGACCATGATTATAAACATTAGTGTGAATTTGATCTAGGACTATATGTCTCAACACCTAATTATTTAAGTATTGGCCATCATTATAAGTAAATGGCTCAACCATTACCTATGGTCATGGGTTTGGCAAAGAGTAATTTGTTAATTAGTTAAGTATTGGCCATGATTATAAACATTAGTGTGAATTTGATCTAGGCGTATATGGCTCAACACCTAATTATTTAGGTTTTGGCCATCATTATAAGTAAATGGCTCAACCATTATCTATGGTCATGGGTTTGAAAAAGAGTAATTTATTATATATTAAAGGTGAAACATGTGGACACACAGATTGAATCTTTTACAACATCACATGACAACTAAATCAAATAGCTTATCTAAATTCTTATAGTTTTACATGTGAATATATATATA